>OZ017775.1:15842461-16442461 GCA_963969385.1 Philonicus albiceps | reverse complement strand
CATTGGTTAACCCCTTCAGATATAGAAAAAGCCTGCACGTATTGTCATAAAAGGTAATCAAATATGCAATACTACCGATCTGAGAGAGTCAACTTATAAAACCATAAGGTTTTCAAAGAATATGTAAAAGTTTACAAATAAAATTAAAAAAGGCAAGACAAAAGTAGAAATTTTACAAGATTTGTTGATCACATAGGTTCCTTAGTAGTCAGCTTCAGCTCAAACACATTTTGCAAAATGCTATCAGGTTCAAATAGACAGAGACTGACGAAAAAAATATATCTAAAGCATTGTTTTTTAAATCTAGCCTAGTGTATAATTTATTAAAAGAAAAATTAGTTTACAATCCTGAAGTTCAATTTACATGTGACTTCCTGTAAAAGAATTAATCCCTGGACCTAATTTAAATTTTTTTTATGTGGTATTTATATAGCAGTACAGAACTCATTCTAAGGTTGATGGAATATGTCATTCCTAAGAGTTGATTTGTTCAGGTGAAAGTCAAAGGAGAGAAAGGTGTTGGCTTTACGAAGCATTTGAATGAGAGGTTCTGAAAGGCCGTAGTGGTGCAGTGGTGGGAAATTCGAAGGAGGGGTTCCGATCTAATATGACAGGGGTTGGTGAAGAAGGAAATTCGCTACAGCAGGACAATCAACGTTTTCGGATAGTAACTGATGGATGAAAGTAATATCAGTACAGTTTTGACGTTTCCGTGAGGGTTGTAACCCTATTAGCATTATGCCGTTTTCGTTAGTGGGAAGTTTATAAGAGATCATGTAAGAGGAAGCGAAAGAACCTGCGTTGGATAGCTTCAATTCTATTGATGTAGGTGGATTGAAAGAAGGACCACACTTGACTGACGTATTTGAGGAGTGGCCTAACAAATGAGATGTAGAGAGATTTAAAGAGACTGTCAATGTGATCTCGGAAGTAAAGTTCGCAAATGACATCGAGGTCACGCAGAGAGGAAACGCATGGGACGAATTTGTAAATGTTCATGGACAGGAAAAAGGGCGTTTACGGAAAATGTGATGGATTGGCATTTGGAAATATTAAGTTCAAGAAAATTTGTTTTACCCAGATATAAAAGTTATCAAAATCGACCTATAAGAGTCGAGAGTCAGAGACGGAGGATATTTATCCGGAGATTTTCATATCGTCGGCTTAGATAGAAAGATCAGAGTGTTTCATTATACACGCGACACCATTAATAGTCAAAATGAAGATCAACGGACCTAAGTAGCTAGAAGGAGTTAGATGCCACCGAACAGAAGAGGTCACTGTATTGACGTTGATCGAGATAAGACTTTATCCAAGAGCGAAAGAGCTGTTTAAAGCCAAGGGAGCCAAGTTAAATAGAATTAATAGATATGAGAATTTATATATTTTTTACGCTTTGCTGACGTCAGTGACGATGAAGTCAACTTCAGCACCGTTTTCCAAGCCACAGTGTTCTGGAGACAAAGTCGAAGAGGTTAGTGGTAGTTGATCTGCCTTTAAAGAATTCGTGCTGAAAAGGAGAAAACATGACTTTACAGTGAAAGAATACGCAATCATAAAACCATAAGTAGATTAGACGAGATATCGTAACAAGTCGTTTTAATATTCGACGAAATAAATATCAAAAAACACTTAAAATCGTGTTTTTTTAACAATGACAAAATAGATGGTTGTGTGGATTTTGCTAAAGGAAATGATGATCGTAACTCTGATAAGCTCTCTTTGCGGGTATTGGAAACAAGTATTATATTATACAGTTGCAAAAAATACACATGCAGAAATGCCGAAAGAAAAGTTATATGAAATTATTAGTATATGTGATCGGATAAAACTGTACGTAAGAGCAGTCGTATGCGATCAAGCAACGAGTTATCAAAAGTTGTATAAGAATCTTGGCGTAACAAAAAAAACCCGTAGTTTAGACACAATAATAATAAAATGTATTGCTTTTTCGATATTCCACATTTGTATAAATCCATAATAAATTAATTAACTATGATCTCGTAACTTCAGAAGGCAATATAGTTAAGTGGGAAGTCATACGAGTTTATTTTCTTGAAAAAAATTCTAATACGAGAATGTGTCCGAAGCTCACTGGCAAGCAATTAATTCAAATAATTTAAAAAAAGAATGTCAGACTAAGAGTGCAAACACAGCAGTCGTTATAAGAACTTCCCGCACTTTCTCAACAGCAGAATGTTTTGAAAAATTAAATCAAATTTGTTATTGTTGCAATAGTAAAAACTCCCACTCAAAAAATCCTTATTGATCGGCTTTGATTGAAAATATTTCATGGAATTATTTAAAGGAAGAGAGAATATATTCGGGGACTTAAATTAAATATGCATCCTAATAAGGTGAAAATTAATTGTCTAAGTGTTATGCTGTTTTTTACTGCAAATAATATATCAAATAACATAACGTATACTCGTACATAACGCCAAAAGTCATACATAATGAGTGCTCCTATATTATACATTAAATTTTGCAAATGACATATTCCTACGGAAAATCTTAACTTAGCATTTTCCAAGAATACGGATACAATCGTTCAAGTGCTGCGACTCATCTCAATTTACTCGTATTCTCTTTTTCCCTCCAGTTAGTAGTCATAACAAGATCCGGAGAAGGCGCAGCGGCGCATAATACTATCCTAAAAGGATATTTTGTTTATGATGTCGGCATGTAAAAGCAAAAAACAAAGAGAAACAAGCGCTCTTTCATTAAAATGCAAGAGCTTTATTTCAATTGCATAGAGCTTTACTTTAATTTTGTGCTTTTAGGTTTCTATGGCACGGAAATTTACACAGCGACAATACATCTAGTAGTTTAAGTTTGCCTCCGATGGAGCTATAGAATTAGGCAATGAAACATATGAGAGTTAGTTTAGATTAATAAGGCAGTTTAGCGAATTTTTGAATTTGCATTGCTTTATACTCATATTTATGCAGCAGCAGACTGTTTTTTTAGAGAGGAATAAGAACGGGATGCAATGCAAAATGTTAAACAAACCAAATTATTATCATATCATTCTTTGCATTAAATGAAACCGATTCATCGGCGAATCTACCTGTATATCAATATAATTAAATTTCGTCGCGCTATGCTTGGATAGATGGTGAACACAAAATGGAAAAAGAGAGTACACGCTTTGAATTTCATTATTTTACAAACACAATTGGTCGAATTTCGACCACAGGTAGACGGGGCTACGATAAAGATCCTGACGGACACCTAAGCGCCGTTCAGAGTGCACTCAAATAACACAACTAAATCATAGGTAATTGCCTGCCAACACTAAAAACACTAGCAAAATTGAACAGGCTTACTACATGTTGTTTGGGTGCCGGGTCACCAAAGAATAATATTGATAGGCAATGAAAAGGCTAATGAAATCGGCCAGAAAGGAACGGAATCCCCGTTCGTTGCACCGGAACCTTTGTGTGGTATAGCAAAAGGCTACACAAAATCCGTTTTCACGCTTTGAGAAGGGAGCGTGTTGAGACAACCAGATTAGACTAACTAAAGCGTGAAGATTTAATTACAGCTCTAGATAGAGAACGAAGAAATTCCTACCGTTTAGTAAGTCGGAACTGCAAATCATAACTGTTTCTAAAACACAAATCGAAAGGATAGATGTAGACGTTGATGATATATGCCGCTTCTGCCTAGAAAAAAAGGAAACAGCGGAAAATATAAATATATATATAAAGCTCTAACCCATACGCAAGTTCTGAAACTACGCGGGGAAAATTTTCCCATTAGAGAAAGCAGCAAAGAACCACTGCTTCCTATGCCTTATCTAAATGCCAATAAGAACGAAAGAAATAAGAATAGGCAACCAAAAATTCTCATCTACAGCATTTACAGTGTAGGCAATAAAATGCAGCGTTTTTTTATCACGCATTTTTAAAGGCGGACTAAACAGACGAGCACGCTGTGTGCCTCTGCATGCATGGTGTTAGTGCCGTCCCCAGGCAATGTTTCAGCATAGGGAAATTCTAAATTGAGAATGGGGAACATGCAGGTAGCACACTCAGAGCATATATACGGATGCGGGCTGTTTACATTTTTTCACTGTGCATTTTTAAAGGTGGGCCAAACGTATTCGAACGTGTGCGCTGCTCTGGGTGGTGAAACGTGGTTTTAATTTTCGTTCCGCCTCCCCCTAAATTTTTGTCTCTTCCTCACGCGTGAGCCCTTTATTACTATCCACTTTTAGCAAAATTTGCACGGCCGGTGGGCTAACGGGACCAAGGTCGCAAAAAGATAAGGGAATACGTCACGAGTGTAATATCTAGTATTTCATGATCTTTGACCTTCAGTCAATTCACTCCGCGATCTCGGAGAATCTCTCTTGAATCCGTATATTCCGCATATTACGCGTTTCGTGATTTTCCTTGATCGGACGTACTCCACCTTTTCAAATTAATCAACCTTCAGCCTTACGTCGTGATATCACGAAATCGTTTTGGTTTATAAAGTCCTAACATAACTGGTTGTCTCGAGTTCCTGAAGAGCATGTTTCTTAATACTAATACTTGCAACGTCATCATACTAACTATAGACACTTCGAACCATTCCGTAGAATGTTACGAAAGGCTAACAATTCCACTGCTTTCGACTTCAATGTGAACAAACTTTCCCTTAAGTATTATGCTCTTTATCTGTATCCGGCATTCTCTCACTATTTTTAAACTAGTTATAATTAGGTTATTTGTTTTTGTTAATTAAGTTTAGTCTAATCTATTTATTGTAACAATTGTAAGCAACATGAAATCAATAAATAAAATTTTATCAAAATCAAAACATCAAAATATGACGAAAGCTTTTTTGTATTTTAAAGACCGCATTGAAATTTACTACCTCTTTCTGGCTGCCGCCGAAATACCTTTTTTGTAATGAAATTCGTAGAACCGTTTCTGTTGATAAATGTGCTTCAAAATGTCATTGAAAGAGTGGTCGTCTGCCAACGTGCCAAGGGTGGCCGATATTTTGTTTCAATAATAATTCCAAGTCTGCACTTCGCATTTAATTTAAAAACTTCTTTTTATAAATTACTTCTTAACCTCAAATTTGGACACGCTTTAATAATTGTATATTAGCATTAATATTCGTTGTGTATTACGTTGATGAAATATTAAAATTAAACTTCCCTTCAAGCCTTCAAGAACATATTTTAAGAAGTTTCTTACCTGTTTAAAGTATTTAGATGGTGTTTTAAAATTGTAGTTTTAGCCCAGGATGTAATACCTTTTTCAATGAAACTTAATTCTTCTTCAAATGAAAGCACATTTCCTTGAAATTTTTCAAAAATTCTCGGAACCCCACCAAAAAATGTTGGTCGGACTTTTCGTAGCGTCTTTATCAGGCTTCCTCTTAAAGCATTACCTTCAGCAAAATAAACAGTAGCTGCCAGCTCAATGGCAATAAAGATGTCTATCAATTGCGCAGCAATATGACTCATAGGAAGGTAGCTAACTATTCGTTCATAACCAACTTGTAGTTGCGAAAGTTGTTCAGCATTTCTTTTCGCCGTATATATAAGGTTGTCATGAGTCAACATCACACCTTTAGGCATTCCTACGGTACCAGACTGAAATATTATTGCAATAAATTTATATTAGCAATGTTATTAATGTTCTATATATTCTTTCTAAATATTTCCATTAATTTGTTAATAATACCTAAAATTACCTATTAACCGTTAATTCAACTTACTGTGTAGATAATTACTGCGCATTCATTTATACCAATGTTATTTAAACGTGTATTTAGGATATTTTCACAATCACTTGTATCCATAGATTCAATGTCTATCCACTGAAATATAAAAACTTTTTCAATTAAACTGAATAATTTTAGAAAATTTCTTTAGTACCTTATAATAACCTTTTTCTGTTAGCATATAATCGCCGAAAGGACCATTGATTTGAATCGCTGATTTTAACAAGGGAAGCGAACTACGAATTTGACGAATTTTATCCATTTGTTTGAAGTCATCTACTACAATTATATTAGCTTTCGAATTCTTCAAAATATAACGTATTGCTTCTGTGGAACTAGATGGATAAATACCAACATTTACAGCACCAGCATGTATAGCAGCCATTTGGGAATAAAACCATTCAGGACAATTAGAAGCCAACACTGCCACCGAATGTCTAGATTCTAGTCCTATTTTTATAAATGCTTTAGTGGTATGAATAACTTTCTCATAATATTCTCTAAAAATAAACAAGAGTATAACATAGATTAAAAAATATATATATTTTTCATTACTTGTACGTCACAATTTGAGAATTCCCATGTTTGTCTTCATTTGAAACTAAGGCAATGTGTTTTTCAAATCTCTTAACAGTTTGATAAAAGAATTCTGGTATAGAAATTAGATCTACTTCTTCTTTGGCATATAAACGCAATTGTACAGGCTGATTAATTTTAGTAGCAAAATAATCTTTAGATTCCTTCACCTTTCCAATAGGTTTTATAAATGTAGACTCTTCGTGCATTTCGTGAGATTTTGTTTAGTTTTAAATATGCATAACTATGTCAGCTCCGAATTTCTACAAAATAGCAAAATAATACAAATTGTGTTAAAACAAACAATTAAAACATTTTTTCGAATCCTTTTCACAAATTACTGTAAGCGATAAATAATAAATTTTACAGGAGACCATTTTTTTTAAATTAACATATTAACTGTGGTTTTTCATTTTCCTATTTGCATCAGATTATATATTAAATATTTCATTGAATTATATTCTACAAATCGTAACAAAACGCATAAAATTGCCAGGATTTTATCCTACCCAAAACTTACTTGAAATACTTTTGGATTAAGATTTTGATTCAAAGCTAGTCAGGCCAGTCAACTTGATTTTATTTTCGTGTTATTAATATGGCTAACTATTCATAAATTTCAAATCATATGTATATGCTATATATTTTCTTAGAGAGAGAAAAATATATAATTCTTCTATATACATAGTAATTGCTTTGTTATTTGTGGGAATTTATTTGCAAGGCAAAAGACTTCAATGTAGAAATGTACTAAAACTTTCAATTTTAAATTATATTCAATAGATGGGTTCCTGACGGAAAAAACAATTATTGAAAATTGCTACTTCGCATAATCCCCCAATATTTTAAATTATGCGTGCGTCGGGCACGAAATTCCCCACTTTATCCTCTAGGACAAAATCTTTCACTACAAAATTCCCCGTTTCATGATCCCACATTTCGTAATCCCAAAAGGCAAAATTTTTTCGGATAAATTCCTTAATGAAAGAATACCACAGTTGCGGGCGTGGATTTGTAAGTCTTCGTGTATTTAAATTTTAAAAAGATGGTGCCGTTAACAAAGCATTCCAGAATTTGCTAGAAGTATACATATACAGTCTGTTTAGTAAGAGCGTATCGCCCAGAAATCAATAATGCGATAAAAAATGAACGAAGTATTATTTTTTTTTATTATTTACTTTATTTTATTTTTACGCAATACATTTAATATTTGGTTAAGTCACCGTTATTTTCTATAATAGGTATACTCATACATCTGTTGTTCATATTTTCAACTAATTTTCCAACATACTGCTCCAATGGTAAAACAATCCAGGCTTTCTTTACTGATGATTTAAGTTGTTGCAAAGTAAAAGAATTTTTCCGCTGCAGCTTTTTTTTCATAAGGGCTCACACATTTTCAATTGAATTAACATCAGGACTTTGTGAGGGCCACTCCATGACATTGATTTCCTCTTGATCTTTCCATTCGGTACAAAGACGACGATTGTGTTTTGGATCGGTATTCTTGCAAGATCCACGATTGGTTTCCTGTTCCAAACAAAGAATTTGTGAGCTTAAATAACCCGTTTTTGTAAATTTGCAGCATCCGTTCTGCATTCAGATTTCCAGTAAAAGCAACAAATTTTCCAAATACTTGCGAACAGGCTTCCCCACTCATGGACTTTTATTGGGGGTTTTACAGTACATATGATGTAATGCCGTTATTTTTTTTTAACCATACTCGTTTAGGTCCTTGATATGCCCAAAAATGATGATTCGTAAGTAAACACGACGGTTGTCCAATCGCATATCAAATTTTCATTAGCCCATTTCAAACGGTTTTCGAGGTGCTTTTCGGATAAAAGTGGTGTGATTGTAGTGTTTGATAGAATTTTCCCTTATTCTTTGGCGTATGGTTGATACCTTTTTCCGCTAATTTGCTTCAAGCTCGCCTCAGCGTCATTTGTTGATCTGTTTCAAAATAGCGATGTCTCCTTTTTTGATGGTTTTCTTGTTTTACTCCTATTTAGCAAGTCGTCGACGTTTTTTTCTTCAGAAAACTTCTTAAACCACTTCTTTACAAAAGACGCATCCTTTTGCGTGAGCATAACACTCCCAACGCTCCCAAACGGTTGAGATGACCACAGACACAATTTTTTGTTTGTCTAAGTCAGATATTTCATCTCACTCATTTTGGCTTACCAACTAAAAAACACCCTATATATCATAGCTTTGAAAATAGTGGATGGTATATTTTATTTATTTATTTATTTTCAAATGCAACTGATCAACAGTTTTTACCAATTTTATTAAAAATTTCATCCCTTAAATCCATACTATAAAAGATAATGGACCTCCGCATTTTACTATTTTCTATTAACCTATCCTCCCCTATCGTGTCATGGTGTCATATCCGAATAGAATACGATATATATACTAAATACATGACTGCAATAAATCATTATTCGTTTCAAGCAATTTTTCGACGATTTGATTTATTGTAATACATGTGGGGGGTTTATATAGTAAAAGGGAGGTGGTATTTTGTAATATTGTATTCGGTTCGGAAAAAGGGGCCGATGACTCGGGTTGAATAACTAACACGACAAATCAAGTTCAGTTTTAGCCATTTATTAAAATTCAGGGTAATTCTAACAAAATTCGAGGTAAGTCTTTAATTTGCAGCACAAATGTTCTCGGCACGGCGGGAATATATCGGCACAACACAGCAGAATGCAGCGGCACAGTACAGTAGAATATATCGGCGCAGTAAGTAAAATATATCGGCACGGCAGCACAGCAAAACCATCAAGTCGTCGGCTCGAGAGTCACAGCACAAGTGAGAATATATCGGTGCGGCAGCACAGCAAAATCATCAAGTCGTCGGCTCGAGAGTCACAGCACAAGTGTTCCTCTCAAGTAAAATTCGATCGACTCACCTCAGTCCCTAACGGGTCGGTTTACCGTTAGGTGGTCGAGACTAGCTGTCGCCTGAACTTGTTACACTCGAAATGAGTGTGATTTACAGGGGACTTGCAGATTCCCACATCCGGGCATCCTGCTCATCGTCTGACCCAGGCGATCCGGCTCCAGCCTGCACTCCTTCGTCATCGGCGCCGCTACCACCGTCATCATCTTCTTCCTCACTATCTTCCACTCGTCTCCAGGGCTTCATGTAGTCCGCTGACGGACGTCGACGTCAAATTCGGTCCTTCATGTTCTCCAACTTTGAGGACACTGTACCTATCCTTTCCGCTTACTTTGATTACTTCGTAGGGTCTGAGGAACTTAGGAAACAATTTTAGGCCTGGTTCGAATTGGGTTCTCTTGATCGCTACGGTGTCATGCACTTTGTATTGGCGCGCGGGCTTCCTTCTTCGATTGTAAGTCTTGCTATTTTCGGTTTGGATCTTCTCTATCTGCGCGAGTGCCCCCTTCCGCATCTCTGCCCTATCCCTATCGAATTCTGCAGCCAGCTCCTGCTCCATCAGCTCCGCCAATTCCAGGTCTACTTCGTTGCGCATAGCAACTCCGAACATCAGTTCAAATGGGGTCTTGTATGTAGATCTGGACCTCGAGGAATTGATAATTCGTTGCACCCGGGACACGTACCTATACCACTTCTGTGGTTCCTCCACCGACAATTTAGACAGGATAGAAATGATGGTTTGATTGGTGCGCTCCACCTGCCCATTTCCCCTAGGAACACCAGTGGTGATGACTGCATGACAAATCCCACGGCTATTACAATAATCGGCAAATGCGTTCGACGTAAAGGCTGTCCCTCCATCTGTCACTATCCTGCGCGGGTTGCCAAATGTCTCGGCTTGCAGCTCAAGCTTGCGCAGGACCTCATCCGCCGCCGTTGTTTTCACCAGATACACCCAGACGAATTTGGTGAAAGCATCCACCACAACGAAGAGGTAATTATAGGACTTTGCAGTCGACGGTAAGAGACCCAAATGATCTACATGGAGGGTATGCAACGGGGTGTCCATCTTCTCGATGGGGTAAAGATAGCCCTCTTGTTTGCCCCGTTTCCTTGACGCGAGGATGCAAGGAATGCAATTCGCCACGACCTCTTCGGCTAACTTGGGAAGTTTGGGGATGTAATATTCTTGTGCGGCAGCTTCAGCAAGCCTTCTCGCACTCATATGTCCGGTATCATGTAAGCCTCTCAAGATTTCCCTCTGCAGGCGCCTCGGTACCACCAACAAGTACTTTCCTTCCTGAAATTTGTACAGTTCTCCACGGCGCAGCAGATAGTCCTCATACGGTTTGTCTCCCAAGACAGTTGATATTAAACGGCAATTCTCATCCTCCACCTGGGCTCTTCTTATTTGTTGCAGCAGGCCATCCTCTACCGGCAATACATTAGGATATCTGCTAAGGGCATCTACATGCCGCATCTGAGTACCGGAGCGATGGTGGACGGTACAGTCGTATTCTTCCAGCATCAAGGCCCACCTGGCAATGCGACTGCACAACTCTTTTCTGTTCATGGTCAGCTGGAATGCCTTGCAGTCTGTAAAGATGTCGAATCTGAGTCCGAGGAGGTAGGTACGTAGTTTTTTCAACGCTTTTATGATGGCGAGAACTTCTAATTCATAACTACTATAGTTTTTCTCGCATCGGGTAGTCTTGAAGCTTATGTAGAAGACGGGGTGGAATCGGGAATCTTCGCTGTTCTTCTGGAGTAATATGGCCCCGTACCCTTCTTTGCTAGCATCTGTGTGGAGCTAAGTCTCCGACGAGGGGTTAAACAAACGCAAGACGGGCTCCGAACACAGCCTTTCCTTCAGCGCAGCAAAAGCTTCCCCCTGAGCCCGATCGAAAACAAACGCCTGGTCCTTTCGGGTCAAATCAGAAAGCGGTTTGGCGATTTGTGCAAATCCAGGGACAAACTTCCGGAAGTAGGTCGTCAGGCCCAAAAAGCTCTGTACATGCTTACGATTCTTCGGGACTGGGAAGTCTCTGACCGCCTTTAGCTTCTCGGTCGACGGTTGGATGCTCCCATGCTCCACAATATGACCCAGAAATTCCACTTTCCTATGAAGGAATTTTATCCAAAGACCATTTTCCTCGGCTGTTTTCAGAACAACCTTCAACCGCTCTAGGTTTTCCTTCTCACTCTCTGCAGGTATTATCACGTCGTCCATGTATACGAATACGGTTCCATTAAGAATCAAGGCTCGGAATACAGTGTTGATGAATCTTTGGAAAACGGCTGGCGAGTTGCGCAGCCCCAAAGGCACCTTCAAAAACTCGTACTGCCCCTCGGGAGTAACAAAAGATGTGTATTTCCGGCTCTCCGGGGTCAAGTCAACGTGAAAGAATCCGTTCCGTAGGTCAATGGTGCTGAAAACCTTCGCCTTGTACAATCCTTGTATAACATCCTCTATATTTGGCAGCGGGTACCTGTCCTTAATGATTTTACTATTTAACTTGCGATAGTCGACGCATAATCGGTAACTACCATCCTTCTTGCTGGCCAGGACCACTGGACTAGCGAAGTCCGAACTGCTCTCTGCAATAATGCCCTCCTCAATCCACTCAGCCACCTGGCTGCGAACAGCTTGTCTTTCCTTTGGGGCTAATCGGCGCGGTTTATGATAGACGGGGGTTTCGTCGACAAGCGAAATTTTCATACTCACACAGGAATTTTTTGGTTTTACAGGGCGATAGCCTTTCATCAGCTGTGATACCTCCTCCGAGAATTCACCACCTAAAGTCCCCGCAGGTACAGGCGTCTTGTTCTCCTCCAATAATTGTACGACATTGATCCGCTGCAGGAAATCATCTTCGGTCGCTGTGGGCTTCATAAACTGCACTGCGCCATCCTCTATGTGAACCGCAAAATTCTTTAGGTCATCTTTTCCTAGTATCACATCGTCTGGCAGCCACTCGCCCGGCACTACATGCAGTCGCGGAGTACACCAATTATCCTGTACGCAGAGACTAGCTGTGAACGAATACAGCGTTTGATTCAATCTGGCCCCAAAGCCCGCCAACGGGATACTTGGGCCCATGTCACCGTGCGACCCCGCCTTACTCCCGACCCTAATATAAACCCGTTTGGACACCAGGCTGACATCGCTTCCGCTGTCCACAAGAGCCGTAAATTTTTCTCCGCAAATCTCAACTTCGACCCGCATGCCTACTGCCGATACCAACGTAACGGTAGCGGGTCCACTCGATTCCCTTTTGGGCCTAGGACAGACGCGCTGGATATGTGTCCGTATTCGCCACAGTTGAAACATTTTGCACCCCTTTCCCTATTGTGACAAAATTTTGTGAGGTGCGAGGGCGACCCGCAATTAAAACAGCGTTTACCGGGGGTTTTTTGGTTTTTACTCGTTCTCGACTCCTGAACCGAACGCTCACCACTCTTAAGGCCCCTTTTCGTTGTCAAAGAGCTCTGTTGTCTTATCTCCTGGTACGTTTTAAACTTCTCCTTGAGTTCATCGACACTCCAAGCTTCATACAGGACCATCTTATTTAGCACATCGTCCCCTATACCCGCGACTATGTAGGCCACCAACGACATTTCATCAACGCCCCCATTCTTAGCTAGGCTTTTCATGGAAAATAGATATTCCAAAAATGATTCACCAGGTAATTTCTTCCTCTTTTCCAAGGTTCGATGAACATCCAGGCTGGTTGGCACCTGATCGAACTCCCTCTCCAGTAATTCTTTCAGGGAAGCCCAACTGGCGATGTCGTCCGCCGCTTCGACTGCTAACTTTGCCGCCCCATGCAAGAGCCTACGACAGTACAAATACTTTTGGACTTCTCCCCACCCACAGACCGTTGCAATCTCCTGAAATTCCTTCAACCAAGAAGCCACCGCCTTCCCGGACTCACCGGAGAACCTCTCCAACGATTCCTCGACATCCTTAAAAACGAAACCGTTTGCAGTCATATTCAAACTATCGCAACCCTCCTTAATTTCTCTTTTTACAGCACGGGTTGGGGTTGTTTGGTCTAACTGACTATCGACGGACTCAAAGCTGGTATCGACCTCACTACGTCCCGTATTATTCAACCTGACCTGGCTACTCGCTGTTTCGCCTTGGTCTTGCGACGTCTCCGCGAAGCCCTCAAAATCAAGCGAGCCGACGGTACTGTTAGAATCTCCGCCTCCTTTCTCGTCGATACTCAGACTCTTCGTACCGTCCTCCGCACCGTATCCGCCTGCTTCCCCCAGTCGTTCCACGAGGTCCTTTCTTAGCAGCAATTGCTGTAGCTCACCAATCGTATGGCGTTGCAAATCATCCATGCACCAAATAGCGCGTATAAAAATAGTTCAAATGACTTACCGAAACCACTGCAACACCAATTTCGCTCAACCAAACCCTTACAGCGCAATTCCAGTAAATCCGGCAGTCCAATATTTCCCAGAAATCCCGCGGTGATCCCGGTGAACTCGACAATTAGTGTCGGAATTAGATCCAGCAAAACTCGCGGAAGTAATCTTGGCACTCCTCTAGAAGCAACTAAAAAAACTGGAAATGTTCCGCGCATGTGGGTGGTCTCCGCCCAACCCGCCAATCTCACGGTCACCAAGTCCCGTTTTGTTAATCCGATCGCGAACTATATCCCACTTCTGACACCAAAATTTGTGGGGGGGTTTATATAGTAAAAGGGAGGTGGTATTTTGTAATATTGTATTCGGTTCGGAAAAAGGGGCCGATGACTCGGGTTGAATAACTAACACGACAAATCAAGTTCAGTTTTAGCCATTTATTAAAATTCAGGGTAATTCTAACAAAATTCGAGGTAAGTCTTTAATTTGCAGCACAAATGTTCTCGGCACGGCGGGAATATATCGGCACAACACAGCAGAATGCAGCGGCACAGTACAGTAGAATATATCGGCGCAGTAAGTAAAATATATCGGCACGGCAGCACAGCAAAACCATCAAGTCGTCGGCTCGAGAGTCACAGCACAAGTGAGAATTTATCGGCGCGGCAGCACAACAAAATCATCAAGTCGTCGGCTCGAGAGTCACAGCACAAGTGTTCCTCTCAAGTAAAATTCGATCGACTCGCCTCGGCCCCTAACGGGTCTAAGGTGGTCGAGACTAACTGTCGTCTGAACTTGTTACACTCGAAATGAGTGTGATTTACAGGGGACTTGCAGATTGCCACATACATATATGCGTTTAATTTAAAACATTCATTCATTATTTAGTAAAACTACCTTTTATCCTTAGTTACAATAACTTCAATGAAATAATTAAGGAATTAATAGTGGATGAATGGAATGTATATATAATAGTGTAAATTCTCGTACATACTCGTACAATATTACACTTGTGATCGGCGGTGTGCAGTACTTGTGACCATCGGTAATGGACGCCGCTATTATAAACGTTGTTCCGAATAAATCGTAAACTTTTGCTTGTTTTGCTTCATTTTATATGATACTTACAAATTTTGTGATTGTGTCTCATTACCTTACATAATCCTTTCATATGTCCACAATGCTTTCAATCTCCACGATTTTATATGACAAAGTGATATTACAGTCTGTTTGGTAAGAGTGTATCGACGATTTCTCAGAAAGAAAGAGAAAGAGACAGAAATATTTGAAGTGGAGGGGATGAGTATTACCTAGATGTATACGCGTCGTGCTTAAAGTCGTTGAAGCGTTGAATTTTCTACTATTAACATCGATTTTAAACATTAGTGCCTTATTTTATAAACGTTTTGAAGCTGTGTTTCTCTGCCTTCATCCGAAAGGACCTAGATGGACTTATGATCACGCAGCAAGATATATTAAAAAGGATGTGTCTTTTGTAAAGAAGTGGTGTATGAAATTTTTTGAGGAAAAAACGTCGACGACTTGCCAGGAAGGGGAAAACAAGAAAAACATAAAAAAAGAAGACATTGCTATTTTGAAGCTTTTTGAAACGGATCCACTAATGACGCTGAGGCGAGCTTCAAGGAAATTAGTGGAAAAAGGTATCGCCAAAAATAAGGGAAAATTCCATCAAACACCGCGTTACTTCAAAGTAGATGGAATCCCAGGACGACTTAACCAAACAAGATTCATAATCAACCGTCCTGGCCTATTCTTTGGTCAATGCTCAGAAATTTGCGGAGCAAATCACAGATTTATGCCTATTATTATTGAAAGAGTCCCTGTTAACAGATTCATAAAGTGAATTCCATCAATAACCAGCTAACCATTAGATGACTGAAAGCAAGTAATGGTCTCTTAAACCACTAAATAGTAAAGTAGCGAGTACTTCTAATGAAAAAATTAGTTAAATATATAAACAAACGACCAACGTCGTGTTCACTGCACGAATCATCATTTTTGGGCATATCGAGGACCTAAACGAGTATGGTTCAAGAAATAATGGCATTACATAATATATACTATAAAACACCCAATAAAAGTTCATGAGTGGGGATGATTTTGTTCGCAAGGATTTTGAAAATTGGCAGCTTTTAATAAAAATCTGAATGCAGAAAGTATGCTGCAAATTTACAAAAACGGGTTATTTAAGGCTACAGATTCTTGGTTTGGAACAGGAAAGCCATTGTGGATTTTGCAAGAATACAACGATCCAAAACACAAAAATCGTCTCTGTACCGAATGGAGGATATCAATGTCATGGAATGGTACTCATACAGTCCTCGTGCTAATCCAATTGAAAGTGCGTGGGCCCTTATGAAAGCAAAGCAGCAGTGGATAAATGCTTTCACTTTGCAACAACTTAAATCAGTAAAGAAAGCCTGAAAGGATCTACCACTAGAATATGCCGAAAATGTAGTTTAAAATATGAACAATAGATGTCTAGCTATAATAAAAAATAACGGTGATTTCACCCAATATTAAATGTATTGCGTAAAATAAAATGAAATAAAGTTAATAATAAAAAAGAATAATATTTTGTTAATTTTTTATCGCATTATTAAATTCTGGGAGATACGCTCTTACCAAATAGACTGTAAGTAAGAGAAACAACTAATATGAAAATAGTTTTTATAATGATAAATTGCAAATGTTCAAATATTTTTATTTAAGATGATTAAAGGCAATTATATGTTATTTTATATGTTTTGTAGATTTGGATGGATGGATGTCTTGTTCTTGCATCCATCCACCTTCTAGTTAACAAAAAGGGCGTCAATAGACGCAGATTGGTTAATAATGCCCAAATATGAGAATTCAAACAATTGAGACTCACATATATCTCACATAGTTTTATTTTATTTGGATAATGGACAATTACATAATCACAATTAGTTAGGTTAAATGTATTTTCATTATGGTTCGAAGAAAATTATGTTGTTTTTTTTATATATATGAAGTAATTATTTTTTATCGTCCTTTTTGTATTTTTGTTCACAAAATATCGTTTTATTGAACAAAGTTATATTCATGGAATATTGCGAAATTAATTCAAGATTTTTGTAGTTTTATACACATATACGAATTTTTTGATTACTTTCATTCTATGTTGATAACTTAATAAGAGTTTTCTTAAAACTTTTGTTTGTTGTTAAGTTTGACTTGACTTGATCTGTCACTGCCTATACGTTCTACTAAATATTGTTTGCCTATCTATATTTGATGATTGTCTAAATTTAATGTTGACAAATAGTGAAAATTTTTGTGTTAATCTAAATTTTCCTCACTTATTAGTAAAGGCAACCTAAATGGAAACATATAGAAACATAACATAACATAACCATTTAACAAAATTTGACTTATGCTGTAAACACAAGGAAGTTGAAAACTATTATAATAAATTTTATTTTAATATCGAGTAGAAATTACGAAGATGAGACACTGCGATTTTAATAGTTTCGATAATATCCTCTTTTGGTTATTTTTGGAAAGCTTTAAAAAAAATTATCTAACCCTGTTTTTTAGAGGCCTCGGGTAATACAGCTGGTTGAGCGGTTTGGCTGTGATGTACAAATGAAAACTCTGGTTGAAAAGTAAGAAATAACACCGAAAGTTGCCATATGGGCTTAGTTCCCGAAAGATAAGAAAGCAGTTTCAGAAATTAATTCTAAATTGTAAAATAAATAATAAAAAAATAACCGTTTGCAAAATATAGAAATTTTACGAAACTAAATAATAACTTTCAAAGAAATATATAACAGCTGGAAAAGAGCTTCCAATAAAGAAAAACAAAAATATCATCATAAAAAGTATAAATTTTGATTCATTTACATGATAAAACTTTATTCATTATTATTCATTAGTGTTGAACCGAAGAATTTATTCAAAACAGGATCCAAACACTACTGAGCTGGACTTTTCCTTCTCGTCACTGTACTTGTACATAAATATAAGTAGTCAAATCATGACTTTTAACTAAGCCATTGTTGTCCATGTAGACATCACCAGTGAATTCGTTATTTTTTTTTATAAATCTAGTTGTTTTTTCGCTGATGACAAAGATTATCAAATCGATCCTGCCAAATTAAAATTAATTGATTTCTTGCTGCTTGTTTGCACCTGCAAAATTTTGTATATACTCGATTTATACAGTCGGCATTGGTAAAATTTTTCGCTGATTAACTCATACCGAAATACGAGTAGCAAAAACAAGATATAGATATAAACTGCATATACGTAAATGTGCAAACATTATGCATTTCTTATCTGATAATGAGGAAACTCAGAAATAAAGAATGAGTGCCTAACTTTATTTATTTTATCGTGATATGTATGCATAGATATTTAAGATGTTTTTTAATGTGTGGGACAAAACATCTGACATAGAAAAACAAACAACTGGAGGGAGAGTTACAGGGTGATGATGAGGAGGGAATGCCGTAAGCAGTTCAACAAGGCCAAGAGCACCAATGAGTGGTCTGCTTATAAGTTGAGCCTTAGGAACTTCAAGAAATCTCTCAGGATGGCGAAAAGGTCCTCGTGGGAGAGTTTTTGTGGTGGAGTGGAAAAGGTATCCGAGGCTAGTCGCCTCAGGAAGATACTCGCCACGACGCCTTGTGCACCCGGTCTTCTGATGAAACAAAATGGGGACTGGACCTCGACGAGCATGGAAACTCTGGAGTTGCTGATGGAAACTCACTTTCCTGGCTGCTCAGAGAACCAAACGGTAGTATCCACAGCCACACAGGAGGCTGGGGACCTCGTTACGAAAGTCCTAAGCCGCGAAAAGCTTGATTGGGCCATTAGGAGTTTTAAGCCATACAAGTCACCAGGCTTGGATGGCATTATACCAGCGGAGCTCCAGAGGGCTTCTGTGCTAATCAGCCCTTGGCTGCTTATCATTTTCGAAGCCTGTCTGCAGCTTTCGCATATCCCTAAGTCCTGGCTGGAAGCTAAGGTCGTTTTCATCCCGAAAGGGGGGAAGGCCTCGCATTGCAAGCCAAAGGATTATAGGCCCATTACTCTCTCTTCTTTCCTTCTTAAGACTTTGGAAAGACCGTTGGATGTCTACATCAAGGATAGCATAAGTCCGGGTAGGCTATCTAAATCCCAGCATGCTTATACCAAGGGTAAATCCACCGAGACCGCCCTGCATGCTCTTGTTGATCAGGTGGAGAAGTCTCTTCTCTACAAGGATTCACCTTGGCAGCCTTCCTAGACATAGAAGGGGCCTTCAATAATGTCAAACAAGAGGCAATCGCGAACGCACTAAGGGGTCTGGGCATTTGCGAGTCGGTCATAGGGCTTATTGACTTGTTGCTCGGTTGCAGAGTCATAAATGCCACTATTGGGAGTAGTTCCATGAGGAAATTTGCGGCTAGGGGCACCCAAAAGGGTGGTGTCCTGTCGCCGGTTCTCTGGAACTTGGCTCTCAACGGCCTTCTCGTGGAGCTGGATGGCTCCGGGTGCAAAGTGGTTGCTTATGCCGACGACATTGCAATAGCTGTCTCGGGCAAACATGTCAACACCTTGACGGAGGTGCTTCAACGTGCTCTGGCAAAGCTTGTACGGTGGTGTGACAGATGTGGCTTGGGGATCAATCCGGATAAGACCGAGCTGGTGTTGTTTACCAGGAAACACCGGACTCCCACCTTTGCAACACCAACACTGAAGGGTGTCAACCTTAAACTTTCGAATCAGGTCAGGTACCTGGGCCTGATCATTGACAGGAAGTTGAACTGGAAGGACAACATCAAGGAAAGAGTACGCAAGGCCACCGTGGCTCTGTACTCTTGCAGGAACGCTGTTGGTAGAAAATGGGGGCTGGAGCCCCGTATTATCCACTGGCTCTACGTAGCCGTTATTAGGCCTATACTTGTGTATGGTGTGTTAGTTTGGTGGCCGTCTCTTGACAAGGCTTATAACCGGACAGGCCTGGAGAGGGTGCAGAGGTTTGCGTCCTTACTTATTACAGGCGCCCTCAGATCCACCCTTACTAAGGCCTTAAACACTATCCTTAACTTTATTCCGCTGGACCTGTTTGGTAAGCAAACGGCAGCATCCTCGGCCATAAGGCTCAATGCGGTTCACTGTTGGTCACGTACGGATTACGGGCATTCTAGGATTCTGGGGCCACATACCGCGGCGGTGGACTACATGGTTACCGAGCCATCATTCGGAATGAGAATTGCTGCCTCCTTCCCCTCTAAGCAAGAAAGGACGGAGGGTCTATTTTTGCAGCCAGGGTCGATTCAGGTTTTCACTGACGGCTCTAGGAAGGACGGCAAAGTGGGTGGAGGTATTTACTCTGAACAAATGGGTATAGAAACCTCGTTTCGACTGCCGGACCATTGCAGCGTATTCCAAGCTGAGGTCATGGCCATATCACAGGCTATCGCGCAGCTGAGGGCCACAGCTAAGCCCCTGGCAAATATATGTATCTTTAGCGATAGTCAAGCTGCGATCAGATCGCTAGTAAGTGTTCACACGACATCCAAGGTCGTTGAGGACTGTCGCACGGAGCTCGTCCACATGGCTGCTAGTACGGAAGTCAGTCTGGTCTGGGTGCCTGGCCACTTTGACATCCCGGGCAACACCAGGGCGGATGAGCTCGCGAGGCTTGGCGCAGGCTTGCCCGCTGAGGATATAACTCTTAAGGCGGGTGCTCCGCTTGCATCAAGCAAGCGGACCATACAAGAGTCCTTCTTGGAAATTGCAAATCGCAGGTGGAGAAAAGAGCCCACCTGCGTAACGACCAGATCTATCTGGCCCATCTACGACCGCAACAGGTCCAGAAACTTGGTCTCGCTCAAGAGAACCGCAATCAGCAACGTAGTAGCGGTCATTACGGGCCACTGTCTCATCGGCAAACATGCCACTAGGATGGGGGTGACCACGCATGACTTCTGCAGAAGTTGCCTCAATGAGGAAGAGGAAGAGGACATCCTTCACTTCCTGTGTCAATGCCCAGCACTAGCGGTGCGGAGGAATCGGAGCCTGGGCTCTACTTTCTTTAATGACCTGTCGGAGCTGAGGTCCGTCAGGATCAGAAGCCTAGAGCAGTTCATTAAAGAGTCTAAATGGTTCGAAGGATAGTAATTGGGACTTCGTCCCATGTGGTATCACAATGGGCCTACCTTGGCCTAAGTGTGCCTTCTTTTGTTGGCAGCCACTTGAACCTAGAACCTAGAACCTACAGGGTGATTCGTAAATTCCTAATTTTCATGGCATGCACATCACTATTTTGCTTCTATCTTTTGGTCTATTCAACATAGCGACATTAAAATCACGACAAAAATATACTATCCTAATGTCCTTTCCAAAAATGTCAACACTTACTTACGAATATGGAAAATCATTTTCATTTTCCTAAAGCACACGTTTTCATTGAATTTTCTCCGAAATTCATGTAATTAATGCATTTATTTATCATTTTTATGTAATTTCCCATTTTATTATCTTTCTGAAAAGGTACAACAAGTCCAGGTTTTTTTAATTCAAGGTAGAAAAATCGTTTCCGTAAAAACCTTGACTAGACTCTTTTTTTAAAACGAACAAACTGCCCTTAAAAATGCTTGTTTAGTATACCCGTACACAGGTGCACCTAATGATAAAAAATTGCCGCAATTGAAAATTCTTGGAAAAGTTCTACTTAATCCTTATTTACTTCTTAGAAATTATTCCGATATTTCCACGAATAGTCTACCAAGTTATACCTGTGTTAATATTACTTTGGACCTCATTCGATTTCGAACTCCAATTTGAATAAGGTGACAATATTTAGAAAAAGTGTGCAAATATGCTGAACGTGATTAAATTAAGAATTGATCAAAAGGCGACAATTGTGGCGTTAAGCGAAGTGAATAATTTTTCAAATCGATAAATTGCGCGTAGGAGGAATGCTTAGAATAAGCGCTAGAACACTGAAATTGGACAGTTCCGGAATATAAAAGAGTTGTTTTTCACATGAGTCTAAATTCAACTTAATGGGACCAGATGGAACAGCCAGAGTTCGACGGAGAAATGGAGAAAGATATACTGGTGAGTTCATTCTACCCACAGTCGAGCATACACCCCATGTTATTGTATTCATGGTCTGGTGGCACGTTTGCTCCATTTTTTTCAATGATACAGGGGCTACAGTTATTGTTAAGGGAATTCGTTACAAAGCGCCTAATCAATGTTTATTTCCAAAAATATAATAATTGATGGTGGCACATATCATATACGTAATGAAATAATAAATTTGTTGAAAGAAAAATAAATTAAGTTAATTTAGGCTGCAGTGGCTGCAAAGTACACTTAGGTCAAAGCTTATGCATATTGTGTTACCATACGAGGCGATCCAGAGTCTAACCGGAGAACTATTTTGTGTCTCTGATGGACAAGTCTAAGCCTCGGATGCATATGGAGTTCAGGTTGTACAGATGAAAATTACGGCATTACAAAACGTTCGGGCAGAGTTCCACAATTGTCCGAAAGGGTAAAACATTATCAGAACTGCTGCACAAAAGCAGCTCACTTCAGCCAGTATTGTCAAAGAATTTAATTAACCGGTATCCTCTCGTCGTGTTCGACAAATTTTACAAATTTGACACACTTACATAACTGGACAAAAAAAATGCCCAAACCAACATTGAAGGCTCGTTATAAAGTACGACGATTGGAATTCACTTAAAAATACATGTCTTGCACCAAAGAATAAGAAAAATAAATCGCCCGTTTACTTCATTTCGAAAAAAATGTATTCTTCGCTCAACATTGAATTGTTTGATGAAGTGTAAATTGAATTTGGCGAAATTTAGACTGGCGAAAAATCGAACAAAATGAATTAAACAAATTGGTAGAAATCATGCGTAGCAAGATTTAAAAAGTATTTTTTAATTATTGTTAAATTTTAAGATTTTTGGTAGTTTTTTTCAAAATAACATAAATAGACCTTGATCACAATACAAACAGTGCAACGAACGAAAAGGTATTCTTTTACACACTTTTCGAATTTTTGGTCACAAACAAATTATTACTCTAAGAAATGGAATTAAATTAACAAAAAATTTACTTAAAAAATTTACAGCTCTCTTTAAATTGAGGTAAAGTTTTCGCGGACTTACAGTCGATAGGTAATTTTACAGCTGGCACAAAGTAAGAGTACCATAACTGGAGATATTGAACTTAGGTATCAAGATATTTTTGGTGCTAGTAGATTGCAATATCGTAAGATATTCTGGAAGAAAGAAAAATTCATAATTTGATCACAGAGAATTTTAAATAAATATACACATTTGCGGAAATTAAGTTGTTGTCCTTGAGACATGCCGAAGATTTTATTAGAATATGTTGAGACATGGTCAAATTAACGCATACGGTAGTATATTCTGATAGCCGCAAATAAACGAAATACTCGTACACGATATTTAGCACTGTCCGAAAATCTTAACCGGTAGAACATTGTCATGGTTCAACTATGACAATCGTTGTTTATTAAATTTCCCAAGCTGTTCGCATTGTTGGCGTATAACTTCCAACTTTTTATAATTGAATAACTTTTGGGACAATATTCTGAATTTTGGTACTAAATTTGCATAACACCGCATATGCATAGCACAACATAATACAACATAAGATAACCTAATGGGCGTAAGAAAACATGACAAATTTGCATTAAATCTAGAAATTTCGTTTTGCCGTAGGTAAAGTGCCATAAGGATCGCTCAAAACGTAAAGTAAGGGTGGACAAAAATCGTTCGTATTCTCTGGGATCCGGTTTGTCTTACAACAGCGAAGTAGCACGTCTTTGATAGCCATGGATCTTGCGATATAAGAACTTACCCACTCTGGCTTTTCACCTTATTTCTTACAACTTTAATTTTTTAAAAATGTGGTGGTATTGCTGTAGAAATTTATCAATATTGAATATTCTGGCCCGCCTTGAAATCTCTCGGATTTCAAAATTAATGTAAGATCTTTGGTGAAATAATATTTAATTTGTTAAATCCTTTGCAGTAATGTAAAAAAATTGGTGGACACCATTAAATCGTCAACGTGAGTGCCATGAGAAAGGTAAAGAAAAATATAGAAGAAAAAGAATGAATATACTAATTTCAATACTGACTGTATGCGAATAGTATATAGAGAATAAGCAAAATGTTTACAGGTGTGTCGATGGCATGTTAGATCGAACTGTGTGAATGCGTGTGTGTTGACGTGACTCCATTGACTCGGTGTTGTCATCGGTGATTTTCGAAGAAAGATTGTATAAGGTTAAATTTAGAGAAAAATATGATTATTGCAGAATAAACTTCTTGCCGCAGATTTAGTCAGTAGACTAACACAGTAGTGAAGAATTTAGTTACTTTGTACAGCATTATCAAAACTTAATGCCAAATACCATATTAAGTTATGTGACTATTTAATTACGATTCGCACATAGACTTGGTGCTGTTTAGTACATTATTTAAATATTTCAAATTCAAAGAGAGGTAAACAAATATTTGAAATGAGGAAAATTTCTCGCTCAAAATTTAATTTTACCAAAATTATCGATAGCAAGCAAAATTTTATAATGGACCCCTTTGAGTTTTTAATGCTACAACGTGAATAACTTAGTCGCTACCAAAATGGTCTCCAATTCTTCTTCCCAAAGCCCACTGATTTGGCGGTAAATCCTCATTTTAGACAAGGGCAAAATCGTCAATTTTCCAATCTTTTGAAGCTCTTAGCTATTTTGGGCGCTTTTTGTTTTGTTTTATCTGCTGGAAAAGATTCCAGAGCTGCCAAAAAAGAATATCCTATTTAAAGTGGTCAGCGGTAAGAACTCCAATATCATTTGGGTCATCATGAAGAGAATAGGATGACCGCGAGTTTAAGCAGGATTCTGTTTGCGTGATAATAGTGTGCATTTCTTCATAGATGGGTGGAATGCTTCCTATAACTCTTTTATGTGGTATTTGATAGATTTCACTCTAGCCTTCCATATACTCCGAAAAGGTAGCAGGAATAAAATGCCTATAAAAGTAAGTCCACAGTCTGACATATTTTCGCACAACCCCCGTCGAGAAACCCTTTAATCGCTTAAACGCTTAAAAGCTTCAGTTGTGAAATCACTCAAAACTTTCGATGTGAATAAGCTTGGTACATGAGCATATAAAAATAAGGAGAAACTCGAAGGAATTTAAGTAAAGCAACGAACACATTTTCCAATAATAATTTCGACCGATTGTTTTCCATTTATAATCTACATAGTTTTTATTGTATACACTAGGTTTACTGATAATTTTTATACGAGTAAACCTATGTATATCTACGGATAAGCGTTAATTTGACACATGATTTAATTTAAAAAAATTGTATTTTTACCTATTTACCTTTTAATACTATTTCTTTTATAAAATCCTATCTGGCTAGCCTATGTTCTTGTGAAATTTGGCGCGTTTGAATATTAATATTTAGATTAATTTCCTTATTTTTACCGATAAGTTCATTAACTAATTAAAAAAGAAAATCTTTTGTGGATATATTTGAATCGATACATTCTCTATAACTCTATATCCATGCATTTAGTGCTACCATATCTAAAATATTGAAAAGTACTTGAAGAGGTCATAAGTGCTCGGTCTTATTGTAATAACTACATATGTATATGATAGTTTCTGGGGTGCGTTTTTCTTCAAATCTTTCTGATGTATGTTTAGCGCTTAGTAGCAATAGTTTTACTTTTCACTTGCTTTTATAAATGGTGAGTGGAGCACACAGTTCTCCGATTTATAATTTTCTGAGGAAAGACAACCTGACGGTCTTTACTCTCTGGACAAAACTGGTTCTTTTCGCAATTAAGTTGTTGTTTTTTTTACATCAACTGCCAACTAAAACTATTAATATGCCAATATGTGCCTTCACATATTACGTAAATCTACATCGGACTTTCGTGGGGAATAACTACTCGTCTATTGTGATATATTCATGAAGTTTGTAACAGATTTCATTTCTATTTATTTATTTTGATATTAACGCAAATTTGTCAATATGTAAACGTTGGAATCGTTCCTCTAGAAATTGTATTAGCGAATGGGGATCCCTATTTGTATGACCTTAGATACGAAGCTTACAATGGGTTTCCTTCATATGCACCCCGAGCACACAAAACTATAATACAGTAAACAATTTGTTGTTTGAAATTAACCAATCAAAACTCGATGAATTTCAGTATAAAATTTTATGTCTTCTAATATATTCGTCATCAATAAGTGGATACCACTACGGTAAAACGAGGCTAAATTAACTTTACGATAAATTTCCAGTTTTTGGGGCTACTTTATCAAAGCACTAAAATACCCACTAAACGCTAGTGTAGTGCGGGGAGAAATTGGTTTATGATCACTTGACTCATCGAACAGCTAGTTATGACATCCATGTGTAATGCATAAAACATTCTAATTTTTTTTTATCAAAATGATGTCAAAATAGTCATATACATATCCATCACCATATACGAGTATATCTCGATAAATAAATGAAAGCCTTTATAAGAGCACCAAAATTACTAATTTCGCACATACACTGGTGGCCACGAATATAGCGCAACGTTTCCAAATGGAAATAATACATTTCGAGAGTAAAAATCAAAACTTCCGGATCTTGTTTTCCATTTTCTGTTACTTTAGAAGATTTAAAATGCTTAATTGCGTTGAACAGTCGCTTCTCAAGCACTAACATTATATAAAATGTATACATCGGTCTTAGATTTGCCTGTAATTGCATTAGTGTTTTTTTTTCCTCCAAACCCCACAGTCCTTTAGCCATACCGTAGATGCGGATTACTGAAGCTATAAAGGGCTCAAAGCAAAACAAAGTATTCAATTTCCCGACTCTTCGTAGCCATGACAACATGACTGTTCGAGTCGGAAATGTTAGATGGTGTTACTCGCATCTATTATTAATTGGCTGTACGAGTCTTTTCAAGGTTAAAACTGTCATTTGCATTTCGAACTTACCTGCTGTGAAGTATTTTACGTATTCTTGTGCGACGGAGTTTTTAGGTAACTTAATTTTTGTTTATATTTTTTTAGAAAATTGAACATTTTTGTACGTCAAATCTTTCATTTGTTTATTTTCAATTATTTCAAAGACTTACATTGGCTCAATATTTGCTTAGGTATAGTTTTTGTGCTCCAAAAAGTCTGCGGGTCAAAGTAACCCACTTCAACGCAAAACTTTGACTTAAATAAAAAATATATTTTTACAAACTTTTTGCTATTTAAAAAGTTATTATTTATTAGCTATTATACTCATATATCAAATAAAAGCATTATAACTTTTAGTAGTCTATCAAAATCTATATATACGAGCGATTTCTAAAAATATGAGTAAAAAGTAGTTAAAGTAATCCGCATCTACAGTACCTAATTTCACGATTTATTTATTAATCGTACGCTAAGTATTTCCACGAGTTAAATTACTTCAAAGTGTAATTAGATTTTTATGAAAAACTACAAACAGCGCTACAATTGTGCCGCGAACCAAATATATTCAACTGAAAATAAATCACGCGGTTTTATTAGCAAACGTAGTAGGGAATATACTTTATTTCTTTAGCGTCATTGTTTCCAGGCAAATTCACTGCTAATCAAAAAAAAAAAACGAAGAAATTTAAAGGCAAGAACACGTGTGTGATACATGTTTACACACATCCAAAAGCATGCATATCATTAACAATATGTATATTTGCAAAACTCTTTATCGGTGTTACCTATACATAGTTGTATTAACCAAAGAGAACCTGAACCTCTCTTTGCAAGATAACCAAATTATGTTCATCATAAACCTCCTTTTTTGTGGAAACAGTTTTGAGTCACTTAAACTTCCGGGAAATTTCATTTTCATCATAAAGTTATTAATTAATTTTTGATTTAAAAACAAAAATAATCGTTATATTTCACATGTCACAAAAAATATAGCAGTGTCAAGAGAATGCTAGCATTGAAAATTTAAGTAATTTTGAAGTCGCATATGGTATACGAGGACACGAGATAACCACCTTTAGGTAAAACAATTGGTCAAATTGCGTATGATTCAAAATAATATAATAATAATATATTATTATTATAAAAAAATTTAAAAAAAATGTCGCTTACAACAATTTAGCAAAATGGTTAATTATGTATGTACATACTAGGACTAATGTTTTTCACTTTTTAATCCGTTAACAAGTACGAAGTTAACCAAATTTTTAGATTAATTATCAAAAAGTCACGAATACACATATTGCAATTACACTTCGAAGTATTTTCTTATGAAAAATAAATATTTCTTTCCACTTTTCACTAAATTCACGAACAGTGCGCTGTCGTTGATTAATAAAATCATATTAATACGAGTATAGCAGAACCTTGGTCAAGAAGAAATTTTACTCGAATATTTTATAATAAAACAAGTTCTGGTAAAGACGCAAAATCCTAATTTGTTATCATTCATATTTAAATTAGACTAATTGGCCCGTATTACAGATTCGACTGTTTAAAAACTATTTTTCTTATATATGTATGTTACGTGTGGTATTAATAGATGATATGACAAGCTTAACTTTACTCAAGAAGTGTGGTCACGTTCTTCACACAATTCAAAGTTAAAGAATAAATTATACGTTCAATATATGGGTGTCATTATTATTAGTTAAAATCTTTTCAGGAACTAATTCATTTAAATGTAAACTTTCCAGATCTACATTCTGCGCAATTTCTATAAATAAAAACAGTTTTATTCAACTTTAAAATAGCTACTTTTTGTTTTCTAGAAGCAGCTATATAAGAGTTGTCTCAAAAGTTTCCAACCTAACAAAGATACAAGACATTTTCTCTTCAAATTAATTTTTATTTTTCTGCATAATCTCCTTGTAAACCTATGCACTTCTCCCTGTGATGCTGCCATCTCTTCAACCCGTCCAAATATTTCTCGTTAATTACGAATTTGATAAAAATCCCTGTCATCCTAGCGCAACTATTAGCTTATGGAACAAAACAAATTCTCTTGGGACTAGATCTGGTGGGTAAGGAGGACGATCAAGCAGTTCAAACCGAATGTAATAGATTTTTGTCATAGCATTCGCAGAGATTTGAGACGGCGCATTGCCTTGGTGAAAAAATGCAAATGTGGCCGTTTTTCCGCAATTTCTGCCGTCGTATGCTTTTTAATAGTTTTTCTTTTTTGAAAATAATGGATTAATATAACAGAAAACAGTCGCTATCACTTTCCCAGCCGAAGGAACAACCTTTGTCAGTTGCAGTTTGTGGACATCTCGAACGTTTATCGTTATCCAAGCGATAGCCACGTTTAAAATTTCACGGTGAAATTTTGGTAAGTACCTTTGAAAGTATGCGCAGGCATATTCCTTAACTTTTCTCTACGAGTGCTGTCATCTTCATGTTCAGATCGATACTTTACCCTCGTATTGCATAAATTGGACAATTGTATAATTGATACGTATTAAGATACTAGTACCGTCTAAAATTTATAAAAATCGTAATTTTGTAACTCCTTGTACAATAAAACCACCTGCCAAAATTTTGTGAAGAAATTCTTAATAGAAAAGAAAGTTATAGCAGTATATATGACCGTAGGTCCACGCGCGTTCTCAGTTTACCGCAGCTGCCACACGCACTTCAGATGAGTACCTTCTACCTCCAAAATATCGGTTTCGTCTATACACATAATATTTATTGTTGTATGTTATCCTTTTATATGCTCCAGAGATAGAAGATTGATCAATGTTAAGTAATAAAACTCGATTGTTCACAAGAAATTCATAAAATCAGTCTATATTTAAAACACACACCAAGATCCATGCGGGAGTCAAACCCAAAATCTCTGTGTCCTCAACTAGTCGCACTACCAACTGAGCTTTCGAGCCTCCTACTTAAAAATGAGTTTTAATCAAAATATATTACCCAAATAATGTTCGGTGAAATATTTTATAGTGCGTGCAGTTATTTAACATGGCTTTAAATGTAATATTTTTGGCTGAGCAACTTGGCTTGTAGGTTCAAATCCCATAAAGGGAAAATCAAAAAGCAGAGTAGAGTATAAGAAATAATTTATTTATAGAGGTTTGTTCATGTGTAGCGATACATTTTTGTCTGTGTATCGATTTTCTTAATATTGTATTTTACCTCCTTTGTTACTTATAACTTGAAAATTCCAATCAAGCATTGAATTTTTATATTTATTAATCAAATTTCCATCAACATGTAAAATTCTCAACTTCAATTGAGATCGTCTTCACATAACTATAACGATCATTTTCATATGTTCTTCGTGGCATAACTCCTCAAATGTTCTCCATTGGTTTTAAATCCGGGCCACCCGGTAACCATTCCATTAGATTCTTCTAAATATCTAAATATGGAAAAAGATATTTGTCCATCAGGTGCTTGTATATCGCAAAGTTCATTTGGGCGATAACATAACACAAAGCTAATTTTGTGATTTCGATAGCAAAGGGCAACTTACAACATTAAGCTTTCATCACCAAAATATCTACTCAGACCAGCAGAAAATAGCATCAAACGCTTCCCTTAGAATAAACAATTGTTCCAACTAAAAATTATATGTTTTATAAAATATTTCCAAATTAAATTATAATATTTTTTCGAATATATCGTGAAATAATTAAATTTCGCAAAATTTCTTCTTGCTTCTTCTCCTCAAACGCTTTTTCAGAATAAACTAATAATCAAAATGAACACTGAATTAGATATTTAGAAAAAGAAACTTATAAACTTATAAACTTTTCTTTATATTTTGATAAAAATATATTTTTTTATATTTCTTTTTATGAGACAAATGCACCCTGAATTGATTTTTAGAATTAGCTTTTACTTTAATTAGCAAAATTATATACATATAATTGAACATTAGTAAACAAAAATACAATTTAAAAAAATTGTCATTAAGTAAATTTGTTATAAAGGTTGGTCCTCGAAGATGCTGAGCAAAGTTCGTTTTGTGGGTTGTGGCCGCGCAAGCATTTTGTGGGATTGACAAGAATAATTTTTGATACAATGAGTTTATTTTCAAAATAGTAATCATTTTAAATATAAAAAATGGTCTTTTTACGTAACTGGTCATTTCCCAATATTATTTATTTATTAAATATGTAATTACATGAAAAAAAAATCAACACAAAAATTATATCAAATATGTAGATAATTAGCTATCAAAAATGAATAAGAAAAATTTTTTGTACAAGTTGGTAAGATCGTATTTCTTTGGATTAATTTTACTTGTACCGTTATCAAATTGGTTACAGCATGTTTTCGCAGGTTGCTAGTACTATTTGTCATATAGTGCAGTACTTATTCTGTAATCAGTGAACATGACGTTTGTCCAATCGCGGTTCAAATTTTCATTAGCCCATTTCAAACGTTTTTCGAAGTGCTTTTCGGATAAAAGTGATTGTAGTGATTGGAGTACTGCGGTGTTTGATGGAAATTTCCCTTATTTTTTGGCGTATGGAATAGAGAGACGTTGATACTTTTTTCCGTTAATTTGCTTCTAACTCACCTCAGCGTCATTTGTGGATCCGTTTCAAAAAGCTTCAAAATAGCGATGTCTTCTTTTTTGATGTTTTTCTTGTTTTACCCTATCCTGGCAAATTGCTGATGTTTTTTTCCTCAGAAAACTTACACCACTTCTTTACAAAAGACGCCTCCTTTTTAATATATCATTTAGGTCCTTTCGGATGAAGGCAGAGACACAGGTTCAAAACGTTTATAAAATAAGGCACTTATGTTGAAAATCGATCTTAACAGCAGAGTGTTCAACGCACAATGACACTTTAAGAATGACGCGCACATATGCATATAGGTAATACTCATCCCCTCTACTTCAAATATTTCTGTCTCTTTCCTTTTCTTTCTAAGAAACCGTCGATACGCTCTTACAAAGCAGACTGTGTTTGTTGTTTGCAGCGATCAGTATTAATTGTTTAACCAGGTTTCAGAAGTTCATAATACATCACACCATCCTGGTGCCTCCAAACACAAAGTATTTTGTTCTTTCCGCAGCGATTGGGCCTTGGAGTAGATGAACCAGCTTGACCAAGCGAAAACCACGATTTTTTACGTTTTCGATTTTCGAAATTAATCCATTTTTCGTCATGTATTCGTACCTTGAAACAGCATTTCACAAATGGTTTTTGAATTTTCCATTTGCCAGTCATTCAGTTAATCTGGCACCCATCCTCCCAATTTTGGATCTTTCCCATTGCTTGTAAGCGGTCGTTTCTTGTGCCACATTTAAAGTTTTTGTCAATTGTTTTTGAATTTCGGTTAGGTCTTCATCCAATAACTCGTGGAATTCCGCATCCACAAATGTTTTTAGTCTAGCCGAACGTTTACCGTTTTTCAAATCAAAATCACCACTTTTAAATTTTCAAAACAACGTCTCACATATTTTTATGCTTAGCATGCTCTCCGTCAGTTTTTACCAGCAAACGACGAGGCCCTTTTCTTTTGATGAAATAAGAAAAGCAATGCATTCCGCAAGTCCTCTCTTTCAGGCACGAAATTCGACATATTCTCAGAGCTATATCACTATGGCGCTATTTTTAGGCGGAATGAAACTTTTGTTGTTTTTGAAGCTTAATGACAGTATAATAAATTGACATATCTGTGAAATCATTTTATTCCATACTTACGGCTAGTGAGATCTGTTAGAAAAGCCGGTAAGGACTTTCCGGTATACCTGGTAGATGATTTTCTCTACTCCACACCCCGAATTCAAAGATAATTACATGAGATAATTTATGCTGGAGAAAGCATCGCCATGTCTTTACGGCTGACATAGAAAATTTTCCGACAGATATAACTTACACATTCCGATAGGAACTACCAACGGATACTGTGGCGCACAAACTGAACGAGCCGATCTGGAAGTATATATGTCCTCATACGTATGGCACGTAGCAGGTTATGACAGTCAGCATTTCCAATTGGAAGGAAGAGGCTGACCTTAAATTTTTATATAGACTATGTGATAATTGGAGCACATATAAGGTTCGAAACCGAAAAACTTCGCAACCAAACAATTAACCTCTTATAGCTGGTAGATTAAATCTATTGAAGTGGAGTTGAAATAAGGCAGTTTCTTAAAGACATTCCGGAATAATTAAGGGGACTGTCCGGTTTGTCGGCTTCGGCGGTTTTTTTTACTTAATCGATTGTATATACCGTTAAAAATAAGATGTCAAAATTTGAAACAAAAATCTCAAGCGGTTTTAAAGTTAGAAGTATTTGAAGGGCGGGACTCTCGCTGCGCGGTCGAATGAGCCGACAAGTAGGTGCGAGCTATGAATCGCATGTGAATAGCTTCGGATTTGTGGCCTTGAATTTATGAATGAATTATATGGAGGTAGGTATTTTTGATGATTCTTTCGTTAAGAGGGGATCTAAGGGGACCGTAGGAATGCATTCGGGAATCGGTCCACTTGAACATTCAAAGATTTAGTTTCTTTCTTCTTTAGTTTTTTAGAAACTTTGAGGCCGATTATCTCAGCTCGCCTGATTTAGTCGCGGTCAAAGTTATTCAAAGAAAACGGTGCATAATTTTTCGATGAAATTTGGCACACTTGTTTTTAACAAGTTTACGCCAATTGTTATAGATTTACTTTTTTTTTTTTTTATAAAGTTATAACCAAAAAACGAACAAAAAAAGGACGAAAAATTGACGTGTTTTTTCAAATGTCCGCCATTTTTTAATTTTTGCTCAATTTTTAAATTGTTTCTTATTACAATGGGCTAAATATATTTAATTTTTATTATATTATATAACGTCATTTTACATTTTAGATCACCAGGAAAAGAAACCCATTGACGAGCAGACCGTGACGGCCGGAACAGCTAACTTCGAAGGCCCGGAAGGGAGGGGTTACCGGTTCCGGAGTGACTCGACAAAATTTTCGATTGCAGTCGAGGAATGAATAAAATGTTAAAAAAAAATTTTGTTGTTCTACCTTTTACAGTTTTCTTCTAAAAAAATCATGAATATGACCCATTTTTTGACTCGACAAACCGGACAGGGCAGAGGGAATCATAGAAATAGATGATCACAATACAATCATGGCTTTAAGATTACACTTGTGTTGCGTTAAGGATGAGTTCAAATTTAAGCTCAAACTGAACAAAATGTTCTTATAGCTCCATATAGATTCCATAATCGTCACAGCAAAATTACTAATGCCGTCGCTTTTAACAACAAAGTTTGGGTGGGACCAGTATGTTCCAGCAAACACATTGAGAGAGTGGAGTGGGGTATTCCGTGCTGTGTCATTTAATTCTCATTTAAGTAAAAGTTTAAGAAAAAAATTTAAGAAATATCTTAGTAGGTATTTAACTACAGCTGCATAAAGAATACGGAAATTTATTGTGGAGCTCTAGACCCGGAGCTCTAGTTTAATTAATTTTAGTTTAATACAAACTACAAACAAAATAAAAAGTTTACTTAAATAATATAATATAATAAATGAGAAAACAAGAGAGAAAAGAGAAAAAAGAAAAAGAACAGACAACATTAGGAGGAATTAAGGGTATTCCTGAGAGAAGATTTACTCATGTGGAAGCCGAAAAAGGGGTGGGAGTTAGCTTTCCGAAGCATATGGGTGAGGAGAGCAGGGGCGGATTTACGCATAGGTAAAGTAGGCCTGTGCCTATTTTTTCAATCATGTTTCAATTATTCAAAAACTTTTTGATTAATAAAAATGTAAAGATACACATTTTTTTTAATTTCATCTAATTTTGCGTTAAACAATTATTTCAAAAAGACGTCACTTTAATGAAAATTACATATTTTCCAATTTTTAAAATTACAAAACAGATTTTTATTAAGAAAAAAAGGCGGCATTTTGTTGCCTGCCTACGGGCGGCAAATTCGTAAATCCGCCCCTGGGTGAGAGGCTCAGAAAGTCCATAGTTGGTACGGTGATAAGCAGGACGAAAGAGAGGTACCGAACGGAGGTTACGAAGATTGGTGTTAGATGGAGATCCGCTGGAGTAGGGAAGGACAGTCAATCTCACCGGTAAGTAGTTGATGAATGAAGGTAATATCAGCAAGGTCCTGCCACTTCCACTCCTGCAAGTTGATCAGCAAGAGGCGGTTTTAGTAGGGGGGAAGGTTTTAATGGTCAGACCAGGGAAGGTCAGGAAAAGCGAAGCGAAGGAACCTACGCTGGACAGCCTCAATCCTATTCATTCGATTGGATTGAAATGGTGACCACACTTATCAAGCATATTCAAGGAGAGGTCTGACGAAGGTAACAAAGAGGGATTTGGCTACGTAGGAATCAAGGAACTCCTTGGACCAACGCTTCATAAAGCCAAGCACGGAGTTGGCTCTAGCAATCACGCTATTAATGTGTTCACGAAAGTTAAGTTCGCTATCACAAATGACGCCAAGACCACGAAGAGAGGATACGAAGGGGATAGGTTCATCAGATAGCCGATAAACTCTGGGGGAAGAAGAGGGGCGTCTACGGGAGTAAGTGATGGATTGGCATTTGGAGACATTAAGCTCAAGAGAGTTTTTATTGGACCAAATGCTAAAATTGTCGAGGTCAACCTGAAGCAGTCGGGAATCAGAGGTAGAAGATATCCGTTTGGAGATTTTCATATCGTCGGCGTATATAGAAATGTCCGAGTGCTGAATAACACATTCGACATCATTGATGGTCAGAATGAAAAGCAACGGCCCTAAGTGGTTACCGTAGGGGACCCCCGAGTTGGCCACAAAAGAGTTGGAGGAAGAGGAACAGAAAATGACCCTGTACTGGCGTTGTTCAAGATAGGACTTCATCAAGAAAATAAAGAGCTGATTGAAGCCAAGGGAGTGTAGTTTGAAGAGAATTAATTTATGAGAGATTTTATCAAACGCTTTGCTGAAGTCAGTAGCAATGACGTCAACTTCGTCACCATTTTTCAGAGCACATATGTAGTGTTCTAGAGACGAAATCGGTAAATCGATGTGCCCTTTAGGAAACCATGCTGGGACGGGGAAAAAATCTATATACAGTAAAAGAACAAGCAGTCGTAAACGATACTTTCAAAGAGTTTAGGTATGCAGGAGAGTTTGGCAATGGGACGGTGGGACGATAGTTGGAGATCTCACTCTTGCAACCCTTTTTATGGATGGGGATGATAAATGAGTTTTTCCACCTGGCCGGGAAAAAACTCTGGGTGATAGATTGTTGAAAGAGTGATATTAGGGGTCCAATCAAATGAAGAGCGCGCTCTTTCAGTACGGTGGCCGGAATATGATCATCAGGAAGGGCATAAATGGCAGTAGCAACAATTGCAGGGTCAATATTGATAGAAACAAGGGAGGTCTGAGGACGAGAGTCCATGAAGTAGAAATAGTTAGCATCGGGCTCGGAAGTATGCTCACTGAAGGATTGACTAAAGTGATGGGCAAAGAGATTGGTATTGCACAGGGGTCGGAAGAAGTGTCGTTCAGCTTGAAAGTGGAGGGGTAGCCACTAGATTTTTTTTTATGTAAATGAATTGGTAAAACGTTTAGGGTCGGCAATAAGGGTTGACTGCATTCGATTCAGGTAGTCGTGATAGGAAGATACGCTACGTGGAGAGAAAAGGGAAGCCGCAGAGAGATAACTGGAGAAGTCGGGGTCGGAGCGAGAGAGGAGATAAGCCTAACATAGTTTATTTCTCCTGTTCCAAAGGGAACGAATTTTTTTGTTGTACCATGGGGGGAGGAAGCGTGATTTCTCCGAAGTTCATAGGGAAAGGATTGGGCCAGGCTGGCAAAGATTTTGGTATAAAAAACATCGAGGGCTTCATCAACGGAAAGCTGAGAGTCAGTTGCGATGGAATGGAGACGCTATTGACAAAGAAGATAATTCAACTTTCCAAAGTCGCCCCTACGGAAATTGAAGTGCTAAGAAGTCTCAGAAGTAGAGTGAAGAAATGTGGGTACTAGAGCAAGGATAAGGAAGAGTGGAGGATGATACTGGTCGAGGGTAGAGAGGTAGTTTTTAGTTAATTGTCCGTAGCTTGTATTAAGCGAACCAAATAAATAAATAAATAAGTAAATAAAAATAAATAAAAGGAGATGAGTGCTACGAGAGACAACCGAATTAACAGGATCAAAGGAGAAGACCAGGTCAAGGTGTCTGCCAAGATTATTAGTTATTAGTAGAGACCAGAGTCGGCGGTCGACAAATAAAATCTTCTTATCAGAGAGGACGTTAGAAAAGAAGTAGTAAAGATCGTCATCAGATCGAAGCCATTCAAGATGGGGGAAATTGAAGTTGCCAAGAACAATGACTTCATCTTTGGACCCAAGGATATTAAAGTTAGAATCGACCACATCGGTGACAAGTTTGTAGGACTTAACACAGAGCAGGAATTTGCTGGTTAGTGCGATTTTGGCGCAGACAAAGTTACAGCATAAAGAATTAGAGGAAGCAGCAATTAGCAGCAAGTACGCCGCGGTTAGTGGAGGTTAAGTCGTCGTCACAGGCATCGACACGAAAAACAGAAAAATCTGCGGGAAATAATTCATTACTATAAATATAAATGTTGAGTGTTAAATTAGTTTCGGTAAGTGCAAAAAAATCGTAAGGAAAAGCAAGACAGTTCTGAAAAACTGAGGAAGTTTTAGTACACAAGCCTCTGATATTTTGATAGTACAGGGATAGACAGCTAGGGGAGAGGGCATAGCCAGACGGGTGGACGGCTGGGGGTAAGGGGGTGATAGGTAAAGGAGAGCCGGTCGGGTTAGGAACTAAAATAAGATTTATGATTGTGCCGGGTTCTTTGGAGGTGGGAGATGAGAGAGCTGACGTAGGAAGCGAAAGTAACTAGGTCAGAGGACACTTTATTAGGAGAAATGCCAAATTCGACGTGAAACTTAAGAGTTCACGAAGGGTAGCCATGTCAGTGGGAAGGCCTTCCTGGTGAATTGAAACCAACACATTGGTTTTGGTTTTACCGTCAATACATACAGAGTCTTGTTTGTCGTGGACGTCGACGGTTAGATGACAATGTGGTTGTGAGAGTTGGAGGAAGTCTGGAAAACTCCAATTGAACCAAAACATCAAATACTACTGCCACAGAATCATTATTTAACATCCCTGACCACATTAAATCTTATTAGAGCATTTAGCATATTCGTCCTTCTCCACCATTTTCTTACTGCGGCGTTACTATGCTGGACCCTCCCTAACCAAAATGTCTAAGGGAATAGGAGCCAGATAACTCAAGGAACATACCGTATTTATTCATGTCTGTTATGCATGTCAGTCAATTCTTGCCGACAATAACCGGCCCGAATCGGTTATTAGCATATCTATTGTTTAGTTCGTTTCACATGAGAGGAAATACGATTGTCAGCATAAGGGCCTTAAATATCATCGGTGGGAAACTAATCCTTAAAATAGTGCACAATAACCATAAAATTAAAGAAATTTGTAACTGAAAATAATTAGCAAGCCAATAAAAGCTTTACACTGTTATTTTCCTGAAAACCCATTCAGCTAATAATTGCTCTAGGAAATAGATATATCCAAGAATATGATATTTTTATAGTTTTATTTCGTCGTATTTCAGGTAACCTTCGTAAGCGACATATGCCAGTTTAGAAAACGGATGCAACGACGGGAAGGCAAGTTGATTTTTAAATAGAAACCCCTAAAATAGAGAAAAAAGAACGGACAATTATACGTTCGAAATTATTGTTGCGATAGAGTCAATTTTGACTTTGCCCATTTTTATTTTATCACGAGAATAATTCTTCAGGAAAGCATTATTCAAAAAAAGTTGTATGGTTCAGAAGGAGGTCAAGTATCAAGGCCATTTAGAGTTCAAGTTTATTTTTAAGAATGGAAATCCACTTCTTTTCATTCCGGAAATGGGAGAGACAGGGCATAACTGTGCGCTTTTATTCCTTGGCTATTTACAATTTTATATATCTAATCATTTGTTAAATTAAAGCCTCATTATATAATTTTGTTGCTGTTCTCGTTAAAATTATTGTTATTTTAATCAAAAAAAGGCGCTAACAAAAACAATGGGAGACTACACACCAACATGAATCGTTCATATTCTTCTAATGTTAGGAGAATGTCAGTTAATTTCCGTGCAGCTATTAGATTATACACACAGCGTTACCCAAATCGACGATATACACATGATGGAATTATTCGTAGACTTAAAATAGAAGACAAAAATGTTCGACTGGTTTGTAACCTTGATGGTTATGACGGTCATATACGAGTATGTAATGAAAACAATGTACGAGTTGTTGCAGTGTTAACGTTCGTTCATTTGGATTCTCATACCAGTAGTCGAATCTTAAAGAGGGAAACAGGTATTCTTTTAAGAATTTTAAAAACATTGAAGTATTACATTGGTGGACATTTTGACATCTCATGAAATGCAAGGCCATGTAAATTTTTGCTTTTGGGCAGTAAGAAAGATTCATAGAAACCCATATTTCTTTAGGTTTGTTATGTTGCATCGACTTTTAATATAAACAATGCGGACCTCAATAGACACAACAACATAGATGTAGTAGCAAGACAAAGACTGCGGTTACAATTAAATGAGTGCCACCATATTACACTGAAAACATATGAATCTTTTAAATGCATGTGTCCGGAAAGATCGGTAGGAAAATCTGATCCATCTGGCCTTGCCTGCTAGGTCGACGGAGAAGCTATAGCACTGAGAATAGTGAGAGGCTAGGGAACTCAATCAAACACTTCAAAGGACACAGAAGCCTATAACATCCATCTTGTTGTTCCTGTTCTCTGCCTTCAGCCTATCTGTACTTCAGAAATGTTGGATTATTAACAATTTAGTGCCTCCTTCTGTCTTTTATTAAGGTTTTTGAAATCAATGCCTTTTTGGGTCAAGACACAAATCTTCTACCTGTCTGTGGTAAAAGGTTATTCTTTTTAGGCCTTTGATATATTAACAGTATTATGAGATTACAGCTTTTCGTCATTTGCCTTATCTGCAACTTTGACATCATAATCGAAGGGAAAATTTGCCTTTTTGTTTTATTCATGTGGGTGAAAATAAGTGTTGACTTCTAAAAAATCGATTCGATATTAGAATATCAATCAAAAGTCAAACTCGAAAGTTTTCTTCTTTTTTTTTATTTTCTTTTATATTTTAATGTCAAGGTCAATGTCATGTCTCCCTCTATACCATACAAATTTTGTATAAAGTTTTCGCTTAAATAAAGTTTTTCTAAGGAACATTAATTAAAATGAGCCATCCGGTATATTGTATATATACAGGGTTATCCATTTTGTGGTGCCTAAAGTAAACGTAAATAAAGCATACTTCTGATTAAAAACTCGATCATATTTTTATTTCAATATATCATTGGGACCTTTCCATTATGTGTGGAATACAACATTAATCCAATGTCCCCCACGGAATATCTTACAGGACTGGATCCTTTTGAGTTAATTTTCGATGACTCGTCGGCAGATATTGGAATAGTTTGGCCATAACTCGACGGATGTTTTCAAAGCATCAAGAATTTGAGGATTGTCCACATAAAGACGGTCCTTCTCCGTAATCCACAAAAAAAGCCCAATATTAACAAATCGCATGGCCTTGGTGGCTAATTCATATCACTAAAACGTGAAATTACACGTCCGGGAAATTTCTCGCGCAAGAAAGCCAAAACGGAATGTGTTGTTTGGACGGTCCTGTTGAAACCATATTTTTAATTACACGCAAAAAAAATCGGTAATCATGTGTATATAGCGATATATGGCACACACTTTTGTGTATTAAGGAGAACGGGGAAATGCATTTACGCATCTAAGTGGCCGAAGCTACCAATGGATTACCCCAGCCCATCCGAGCTTACCGGCTAAAACTCCGCTCCACCTCTAAGCCAATAGACGCTCCTTATTGGCGTCGGTTTTCTTCTTGCCAAGGACCCCTTTCACAAAAGAGCACCACTTATTCAGATCGGATCTAGTTCTTAACGCTAATTTTACACATCCCGTGAGTAATCGTTTCGCGTTTAGTAGGGTCGCCAAACTTTCCCCAATTAACTTAAGAAGACTTTTTATTTCTCTCGTAAAGTAAGTAAATTTGTCGCGTCTTGCGTAGGAGCACTTATTCTCGCTATCTTTCCACCCACTTTACCGGTAATAACTGCAGACTAAAAGAGTTATCATTGGTAAACTATAGTATCTCAATTTTAACTTGCGTTCTATTTGCGAGAATTTTATTGCTACTCACACAACATAGTTCAAGTAATAAATAAAGTGTTAAGATATGCATTGACACACAATATTATGTACAAAAAAAATTTGCACTAAAAATGTCGCATCGAAGATCAAAGTATTCTTTGCAATTAGGTCTCAACATCGATTATTTTAAAGTCCTGTAATACTTCTGTTTTGGTTTATAAATGCTAAAATTTACCTTTGGGATTCTCACGTTGTATACTTTTCCCAAAATTATTCGTTTTACGCTTTTATCTCTTAAACAATTAGGGTTTGTGACTTGATCCGTCTCCAGTTAAAAAATTTTTCTGTTCTCCTATTTCTCGTCCGTCGATTATTTTACCAATAATTAGCTTGGCTTAGCTAGCAATACTTGAGTGTATCCTGCCGCTCTATTACAGGTATTAGTATAGATGGTAGTATAGTAATATACGGAAATTGTGATATAAAAAAAACATTGATCATAATTGAAAAACTAAACGATGAATGTGTTCTTAAGTTCAAATAATTAAAAAATAGGCGAATTTACTTTTGAGGAATATGTCAATATAATTTATAGGTATTTACGATGTAGTCGGCAAAAATTAATACCAGTGGAGATTCCCAAGTCAACAAGTGCTCCAAAGAGAGGTACTTTTTCGGTTTTTCCTGAGGTTAAGAGAAACCAAAATTCTAACCTAAAATAAGAGGGATTCGCGATAAGGAACATCGGAAGATTCTGCAGACGGCGAAGAACATATAACCATCGTCAAGCAAAAGTCTAACACGCGCACAAGATGAGTCTCAAAACGATTAGGAGTGTTTACATCCATATAATCTACAAAGCTACTGGAAGCAGATTCCCAGAGATGATTGAAGTTTTGCATTTAGGTTCTGGAATGCGACATAGAGTGCAGGTCGTTTCTAGACCGAATTCAATAGACGATTGAATCGCAATTCACTAAATGTGATATCATAAACTTCAAAACTTTCATACCTGGTCGAATTAGCTGAGCAACTTAAAAGAGATTACCACTGCAGAGGGAATCGCCAACTGCACTGTATTGTAAATAGTTTTGCACTTATTCAGCTATTTTATGTATAGTATATATGTATAACTTAAGCTTAACACGTTCTCTAGCCTACCTTTATTAAGCTAGACTTAGACCTTCATCGATTCATGGTTATTGCAATGCTATGCAGAGATATGGTCTCACTCTTAAGCTAGGCCTTACGCGTGCGTTTCTCTTACATCCTAGGCTAAGCCGCTAGATACGATAGGTAAGCGTAGCTAATCGCGAGGAACTATTTAATTTAATTCCTTCTAATAGTATATTATATGATGATAGACAAACTATCGATGTTAACCGCATTTGGCCTAATTTAGTTTTTAACATGGGCGTGTGATTTGTGCTTTGTTTCGTTTGTCTCGCAATGCAAAGACTCAAGAAGACACAGCAGACATCACACATTTTGTTTACAAGTCGATTATTATACGGCTTTTTGCCGAATGTATGAGACGTGTTTTGACTAAATGAAGTACGTGCAATGACATGTGATTTTTGCTATTATTACGATTAATATTATTATCAACACTGATATAAAGTAATATTAACAAAACATTATATATTTTACAGTCGAATCCTAACCCACATAAGACAAGAGCAACATCATGTTAGCTTAAATTCAAGGTGAATATTTGGGCTGGTGCCATTAGTAACAATTTAATAAACAATGTTCATTTTTCCGCAAGTGCTTAATAGCCAAATTTATGCGGACTTTTTAGGAAATACATTGGCAGAACTATTTGAAGATATCTCTCTGGATAATACAAGGACAGTGTTTTACCAACAGGATGGAGCATTAGCGCATATTGATGTGGCTGCTTTTACCTTTGATTGGGCTCTTTGACCTGCTTTCATTATTTAGTATTTTTCAACTCGAGTATGGGCTCTGTCTACCCTTCTTATGCAAACTCCCTTTGCAGGATATATTGACGCTAGAGTGTAATTACTTACTGGTTCTAACTCTCGATAAAGATCATTGAGGGCTATTTGGGAACTAGTTGCATTGCGGAGTCCAACAAATACTTCTACTAGAAGGTACGATATACTAATAAATATATATATCAATAATATAAGATAATAAAGAAGTGATTTTACCACCATCTGCGAGAGTGCAGGTACGTGTCGCTTGACTTCACCTCACAGCTTCCCAAGGTATGTACCTTATCAAATGGAGCTTGCTTGCATATATGCCTTGTCGGTGTTAATACCCTCGAGAGACCTTAAAACTCGTGTTTTAACTAAGCTTATCTCAGGCTCCGTGTCCACCACTAGAGGGGTTTTCTTACTGCGACCGATATCTAGCTCTACTACTGGAGTACTAGACTTGAGTGGTTGAGAAATTTTACTGTTTTTATTTAAAGTGGGCCGGGATTTCGGTTTCGATCACGCTTCGTTTCCCTGGCTCACTAATTCCCACCTTTTTGGCATGTGTCCATAGCGTGATCACGTCGACAACAGAATCCGCAATTTGGTAATGTTGTAGGCTCGCCGCGTCTAGAAATTATTGAGCCCAAAAGAATTACCATTTGTTTATTTTCAATGTTTACCGTATCTTCTATCATTAAATTATTGAATATTTCTCCGTTCTACTTGTTTGTCATTCATTTTTTGCTAAATTTCAAGGCTTTTGTCGAGATAGCCACTAGTGTTCAATATTTATTTTTTCTTCAGGGTTCGCTGTTGTTTTAACTAATTCTTTATGATGGTGGACTTCCCTGAATAACTTGGCTAGCTGTCCTCCTTGCATGAATTTTGCGATCACTGCTTAATGTTTTAAAGGTGCTCATCTTTTCTGATATTCCTGGATCGTGATTCACTTCGGTCCCGATGTATATTCAGGTACCTCTGTTGTTGGGTTGGGTGGTCTCCGCATATAGGGTTGTCCTTTTGAATATAGGGTCAATGATTTCTTGTTTTTTTTCCCGCAGATTGCTCCTAGCATACTTGAATAATCGTTCAAAGGCTTCGTTAAAAGTGCTTATCATTAGGCTTAGTCGGCATATAGTAAGATTGCCGTGCCACGCTTTCTCGGATGAAGTAATTATCTCCATTTATTCATATATTAAACTAAACTTATTTGAAGACTGTAGTAAAAGTCCAAACCCGCTCTATTTATCACTTTTAACTGATCTTTAATAATGTAACCGCATTTCCAAAAGTGAATGAAAAACAGAAACTTTCTACTACTAAATTATTTAAGATTTGTTGCTACGTTTGAGGGAATTTGAGTTTAAGTGTGCAAGATACAATTAAAAATAATTAGAGCTTTAAAATTTGTCGGCTCTGCTTTTTGAGTGGCTATTTGGCTTAGTTAGTAAAAAATATACATTCTATGCTCTTCATGTCTGAGCTTCACTAAGGTTTAAAATATGTGCCATTTGAGACGGAAAATTTAGTGGCCCATTTCTATATGTCAGTGGTTCATTGTACTTTTTTGTCATTGTCTCCAACTTCACTTTGCTTTGATAAATGTTCTGTCAATCAGCGACAGATTCCAGTTGTCTTACAGTTATTTTAGACATGTCCGACAACGACGACGATTTCATGTGTGAAGATGATGAAGATTACGGATTGGTAAGAAGTCAGTAAAAACGGTAGCTGTGCTAAGTAACATTTATGCAGGAATATTCTGAGGATAGTAATTCTGAGCCTGATGTGGACCTGGAAAATCAGTACTATAATAGCAAAGCGCTGAAGGAAGATGAGCCTAATGCGGCCCTTCAATCGTTTCAGAAAGTGCTAGACCTCGAAAATGGGGAGAAAGGAGAATGGGGTTTCAAAGCCTTGAAACAAATGATTAAGATCAATTTTAAACTTGTACGAAAAGCAGATTTGTTGTTCTTTAGTTATATGAGTGAACTTTTCAGGCAAACTACGATGAAATGATGACTAGATATAAACAACTTCTCACTTATATCAAGAGCGCAGTAACCAGGAACCATTCTGAGAAGTCTATTAACTCTATCCTTGATTACATCTCTACTTCCAAAAATGTAAGTAAGTGGCATTATTATTTTATGTCAATTCACGCCTATATTTTTTAGATGGAATTGTTGCAAAATTTCTATGAAACCACACTGGAAGCTCTAAAGGATGCTAAGAATGATCGCTTATGGTTCAAGACTAATACTAAACTAGGGAAACTGTATTTTGATAGAAACGATTTTGGTAAGCTTCAGAAGATTTTGAAGCAACTTCACCAATCCTGTCAGGTACTTCTACTTAGCGGTTAGGACTTAGAAAACGAACGTAAGAAAATGCGATAAGACTTTTTAAGCATTTTCTTATGTTCATGTTCTAAGGACTAGGACTAGGACTAAACAAATTATTAGTTTCAACATTTTAGAAATATTCTCACATTTAAAATTAACAGGGGTCAGTTCACGAATACGCCCTAGAATACCGAAAATAAATGCCCTAACATGCAATATACCCTAACCGCCATAGTTCTGATAGCTTTGAATTTTTGTTTATATATGATTAAAAGATCAACGATTAAAATAACATCAAAATATAGTGAATATCTTCATTGAAATGTTAAAATTCAAAAGTACCCAAAAAACCGAAATTTTTTTTAAATAACCTTGGAACAAAAACTTTCTGGTAATTTGATGTCGACCTGTAACAAACACAAACGAACAGGATGTACTAACAATTTTCGTTTTCACATTGTTTTTATACTTATATACACTTGCCAAAAAACAAAGAACAAAAATTTTGGTTTTAGCAAATATAAAAAATTGCGGAAATCACAATATGTGTATATTTGGTTAACATTTGAATATAGTATCGGTGTACTTTAAACCAATAAATTGCTCCATGTTATTACATATCCTATATATTCTGAAAGAGAAAGGCGTGAAGTTTCGAATGAACTAATTTCCAAAAAAATTGATTTTGAGTCCTCATTCGAGGCCGCTGAACTTAAATGTTATTGGGAAGTGTTTATTTTCCACAGTTCGCACTTTATTTAACCCACAATTATATCAAATAACATCTTAATTGTTAATTGACATTAGCCAACATTAAGGAAAAATATACACAAAGCGCCCCTAATTTTCAAGAAAACAGTTGTTGAACAGAACAAGCAATTTTGTTCCCTTAAGCCAAAAGAGCATCAGTGTTCTGTTAAATGTTTAATGTTTCTGGGCATTCCAGAACAAGGGTCGCAAAAAATGTAGCTATTATAACATCTTCAAAAGCCCTCAAATACCAATTTGAACGGCAAATCGTTCAAATTTACATATGATGGCCACCATTTGGAAATCCTATAAATTATATTTATAAAAAGTAACCTGTAAGTCCAATCAAAACATTAAAATTATCATCAACCATTAGGCGTGCTTGAGCAACAAAACAAACAGACTATGGAGTCTATATACTTGTAGTAATATAAGGATAGGGATTTCAATGGCCCTGATTACTAAATTTCACTTAAATTAGTTCAATTCAATAGACTATGGTCGCCATAATGAATTCACCATCTTGAATTCCCTCATTTTGATAGTAGATTCGTAATTAGTGCCCCTGATTTGCGTTTACAACAATTTACATAAAAATCCTTTAAATTTTAAAAAACAAACGGTCCGCCATTTTGAATTTTTAAATTAATGGAATCAATCTTTGTTTTTACCCTTTGCCTTATGAATTGAGCGACGATTATTAGTGCCACTTTCGGTGAGAGTTTCTGTCATTCGCCGTGACCACAAGCAGTTTCATCACAGGCCAAATTTTGCCACTGGTTTGCCATTTACTATTTACTAAAACCACATTTTTATAATGCAATTATAACAAACAATAATAATAAACATTATCGTGCAAAAACAATATTATTTGATATGAGCTTTTCACTTTTAGCCAGAACAAAACATCACGTATCTGATACGAGCTTCTCATTTTAGGCACAGAAAGGGGATCACGTCTCCCAGACGTTGTTTTAAGGCAAAGGGTTAATACCAACTTTTATTTAAATTCGTTGAATTTTGAAAATTGTTTGTCATTGGGTCAATTGGGTCAGTCATCTTGAATTTCCAAATTTTGAAAATAGATTCGAAATTAGTATCACTGATTTACCTTTACGCCAATTTACATCCTTTCAGTTTCCAAAAGATGTTGCAATTTATAATTTCAAGAGAAATGAGTGGCTTTTAGTACCAATTTTAACTTAATTCCCTAAATTTCGAAAAATCGTGGTCACCATATTGGATTCCTCAACTTAAATTTCTAAATTTTCAAATCAGTTTCGCAATTAGGATCTCCAAAAGCCTTCAAATACCAATTTTTGTGGTAATCCCTTTAACAATTGTTGGTCACCATCTTGATTCCGCCATTTTGAAGCTCCAGAAGAAAAGAGAGAGTATATTTTAAATCGCAAGATGTAGTACGTCCAGTCAAAAAATTATTGCACAAATTCTAATTTTCCATAGTATGCTCATAACTATTTTATTTTTATCTTTTGATCAACTCAACGCAGCGACATGCAAATCACGCTAAAAATCTACTATGCTAATGCCCTTTCCAAAGACAACAATGTTGCCTATCACCCACTATAAGTGCATTCACTTCCGAAAGTGTAAGAAATATTTCTCGTTTTTCTCACATTTTCTCCGAAATTCATGTAATTGATATTTCTATTTATTATTTTTATCGGATTGTCCATCTTATTACCAAGGTACAGCATGTATTGGCGATTCATGCCAATAACTCCTTGTTTAAGGTGAGTTGTAGCCGCTATAGGCTCTCCCGCATTTTCGTTACTGTAGTCTCAATTCTGTTAATAAAATCCTCTTTGCTGTTAACAGGATTTGAAAAAAACTTCATCCTTCATTTTTCCCCACAAGGAAAAGTCTAATGGAGCTGGGCCTGAAGATTTAAGAGGCCAAGAAATTGGTCCACTTCGCCCAATCCACTGCTCAGAAAATTGTTCATTTAATTTTTCTTTCAAAATGTTGCCAGAATACGTTGATGCTCCATCGTTTTGGTAAAACATTGATATTGTATTATCCAGGATAGTGTCTCTTTCGTTTTCATCTGTTATGCCGTAAATTTAAATTATATAGGCGTGTTCCTCAAAAATGAATTTGACCATTTTATAATTATTCAGTTTAAGTATGATCGATATTCCTTCTGACTTCTTTTATAGCAAAATTTCCATCAGGTATAAGTTACAGAGCGTCAGAATACTTGGATATGAACATTGACTAATAGGCACTAATAACGGCAATAAAATATATTCCATTAACTTTTTTATGACTTATCTTCAACAATAATTAAAATAAAGTGCCTGTCTATCTAAAAAAACATTTCCGATCTTAGAAATGTTGCTTGTAAAGATAATATCAACATATTCCTGAAAAGTGAATTTCATAATTATTACGACTTAGAACATCTAGCTATCGATTGGTTTTTCAAGTATGATCGATATTTCTTCTGCCTGACTCTCTTTTATACAAAAACATCCATCAGGATAAGTTAGAGAACGTGAGGATACTTGGGTGTGAACATTGGTTATTAGACGCTAATAACGACAATTCTTCTGAAATCTAACCAACCGAATTTGGAAATAATTCCCTTTCCTCTTTTAAAATCAGGAGGCAAAGGAATTGGTCCACCTCGTTCAAACCAGCGTTCAGAAAATTGTTCATTAAATTTTACTTTCAAAATGTTAGATGAATGCATAGATGCTACATCATTTTGGTAAAACTTTGATATTGTATTATCCTTAGCTCTTACCGTCATAGAATCATTTTGCCAATTGAAGGTCGCAATACAATAATTGTAGTGGCTTGTTGCTTTACATCTTAGTCAATTGTGAGGGAGCTTTGTTTGCCTTCCATACAAACGCTGCAGATTTGTTTCATCTATGCCAATCTAATGGTTTTATTTCGTTGACCATTTGTGATATTTTTCGAAGTCCGTCTTTGCCTTAATCTCAGCTATTTCCTCAACTTAGGTTATGCAAGCTACATCCTCGTGTAGCTCCACCAAATGGTTTTGGTTCCTACGGTAAACTGCAATAGTTCTGTTGTTTTTAGTTATCCCGTCCTAGAATATGACAGTAAACCCGTTGATCTTGAGGCAACGTACAGAAAGTAGAGTCATCTCCATTTTGCTGATACGATAAGTGCCCTGTTAATTACAATGTTATTTTTAACCAGGATTTTCATATGGGAATCAAACCCACAACCTCGAAAAGATATATTTATATTTTCCGCGGTTTCGATTTGATAGTATCGATATAGGTTAGCTATAACAAAGAACGGTACTTATGATAAAAAAAATTTATTTGCCGCAAAAGATGAAGATGCGGTATTGCAAAAAATAGTAAAAGGTACACATTTAGTTTAGTTGGTCTAAACTTTTTAAAATGGTAGTAAATCCAGTAATAGTAATTAAATTTTTATTAAGAATGTATGAAGTGAGTGAAGAACCAAACTTGTCTCTATCTCCTGCAGAAAATGAATTACTTGATATTATTAAGGAAATGATAACAAGAGAGAATACAACGTTTGAAGTTAAAAATGTCGACTTTCTAAAATTTGTTGATACATTTCGGCCGTATTCGGTGGAATTCGTAGAAGAAATAGATGATTTCACTCTAGAAAAGCTAAAAGGTGAAGAGGAAAGTTGTGTTTCGGGTGGATTTGGACAAGTCGACTTAGAATATTACAAAAAATGGATGAAGAAAAGACTTTTAGTTAGAACTGTACAATATCGGTTTAGAAGAGAGAAATCTATCACACAATTTTATATATGGGAAGCCTTTTTGGCGAATGGTGGTACAAACAAAGAAAAAAAAAACATGCAGATTTATGAAAACGTTTTGATTAAGTTTCTCGAAGCAATTAATTCCAAAGATATTATTCATTTAGTTTGAGAAAGTGGGCCTTAAAAAAATCAACAGAAATTGAATTTGACAACTTCAAAGCATCAATAAAATAGAATTTGAATTTCAAGAAAAGTCATCATATCGTATGTCGAAAAGTAAAAGGGGAAAAAACCCTGGGTGGTAGATTGTTGAAAGAGTGAGATCAGGGGTCCAATCAAATGAAGAGCGCACTCTTTCAGTACGGTGGCCGGAATACCGTCAGGGCCTGGGATATGATATCAGGAGGGGCATAAGTGGCAGTAGCAACAATTGCAGGGTCAATATTGATAGATCTCGTCTGAGGACGAGAGTCCATGAAGTAGAAATAGTTAGCATCGGCCTCGGAAATATGCTCACTGAATGATTGACTAAAGTGATGGGCAAAGAGATTGCTATTGCACCGTGGTCGGAAGAAGAAGTGTCGTTCAGCTTGAAAGTGGAGGGGTCAGTGGGCCAGGCTGGCGAAGATTTCGGTATAAAAAACATCGAGGGCTTCATCAACGGAAAGCTGAGAGTCAGTTGTGATGGAATGGAGACACTATTGACAAAGAAGATAATTTAACTTTCCAAAGTCGCCCCTACGGAAATTGAAGTGGTAAGAAGTCTCAGAAGTAGAATGAAGAAGTGTGGGTACTAGAGCAAGGATAAGGAAGGGTGGAGGATGGTACTGGTCGAGGGTAGAGAGGAGATGAGTGCGACGAGAGACAACCGAATTAACAGGATCAAAGGAGAAGACCAGGTCAAGGTGTCTGCCAAGATTATTAGTTATGCCGCTAATTTAGCAGAGACCAGAGTCGGCGGTCGACAAATAAAATCTCCTTATCAGAGAGGGCGTTAGAAGGGAAGTAGTAGAGATCGTCATCAGATCTAAGCCTTACAAGACGGGGGAGATTGAAGTTGCCAAGAACAATGACTTCATCATTGGACCCAAGGATATTAAAGGTTGAATCGACTACATCGGTGACAAGTTTGTAGGACTTAAGGGGTTATACGCAGTTGCAAGGCTAAAAAAAGACGTCTTTTTATGAATTTTTTAAAGAAACAGTTTTTATTTATCAATTACAAGTGATTATTATTTAAATAGAGCCTACTTTTAAGAATACAATAGCGCGTCGATCATGTAAAAATATTGATGTGCACCGCTCCTGTAGATGATGTCCCGAACGACCTTCAAAAAGAGGCGCTTGGCGGTGATCTCCATTTCGGCGGTTTGGATTATCAGAAATAAAAAAAATGGTTGATTTCTTTGAGGGATAGATTAATGCAGGTATTGAACGAAGGACTAATAAAAATATTGTTTTTTGACAAAATGGCGTCTATTTGAAAAAAAATTTTCGTTTTTGGCTGAAATTTTCATTGCAAATTGTTAAAAAAAAATAGTAATAATTTTTTTAAATCTTATTCCTTCGTTTAATACCTGAGGAATATATCTAAGAAGATTGTGTAAAAATTTGAGACCGGTCGCTTGAGCCATTTTTGAGAAACCGAGATCACCGACTTTGAACATACCGTTTTGAGAAAAACGCTTTTAAAGTTTCAGAAGTGATTTACACATAGTTAAAATTTTTTTTCTTCAACTTATATGGTATCATCTATTTTCACAATTATCACAGACAAGAACGATTTTAAAACCAAATCCACGGGAAGAAGCAGTTTCAAATTTTATATTTCCGTCACAAGAGTCACATTTCACATATTCACTTATCTCAGTAAATACAGTAATGAAATTTAAAATTCTATATTCAATCGAAGGATCGCGCTTTGTAACACTCTGACGTGGCCTTACAAATTCCGGTATATCTCCGAAAATATTTATCGGATTGACTTCAAATTTTCAGAGAATATACTTAAATATATGTACATTCCGAGAATACAAAAAAAATTCGATTTTTTTGAAAATTCTAACTGAGTATAACCCCTTAAGTGGTTGGGAGGGGCGAATGTATGTACAGAGTATATACAGGAATTTGCTGGTTAGTGTGATTTTGGCGCAGACAAATTTACAGCATGAAGAATTAGAGGAAGTGTGAAGACTAACACCGAAACGATTAGCCACAACGAGAAGTACGCCGCGATTAGTGGGGGTTAAGTCGTCGTCGCAGGCATTGGCACGAAAAACAAAAAATTCTGCGGGAAATAATTCATTACTATAAATGTTGGGTGTTAAATTAGTTTCGGTAAGGGCAAAAATGTCGTAAGGTAAAGCGAGGGTTCTTAAAAACTGAGGAAGTTTTGGTACGTAAGTCTCTGACATTTTGATAATACAGGGATAGACGGCCAGGGGAGTGGGCGTAGCCAGACGGGTGGACGGCTGGGCGTAAGGGAGTGATAGAAAAAGAAGAGCCGGTCGGCTTAGGAACTAAAATAAGGTTTGTGATTGTGCCGGGCTCTTTGGAAGTGGAAGATACGCCGAGATCTGACGTAGGAAGCGAAAGTGGCTAGGTCAGAGGACACTTTATTGGGAGAAATGCCAAATTCGACGTGAAACTTAAGAAAGAGCTCGCGAAGGATAGCCATGTCAGTGGGAAGGCCTTCCTGATGAATTGAAACCAACATATTGGTTTTGGTTTTACCGTCAATACATGCAGAGTCTGGTTTGTCGTGGAGGTAGGCTAGGAAAAGGCGGACGTTATCATAGATCCTGTGGTCGCGAAAGCGGGACAACAGATATCGTCCTTCGGGGGATCCAGCAGATCGCATAGTGAGCTTAACAACAGGAGGGAGAAGGTGGTCAATAAACCAAGGTTTGGTAGAAGAGGAGTCGGGCGGATTCGAATGGAAATGAGGTTGACCCGGAGAATAAGGACGGGAGAAGGGGGGCGGATTTGAATTAGCCGGAAGTGAAGGATGGGGATTGTGGGGGGGGGGAATTAACTATCTTATTAGTACTGCGAGGAGATATAACTTTATTAGTGGGAGAAGTAGTAGGTTTAATTCTACCGTTAAGACTAGTGTTAGACTTTGATTTAACATTGGGGCGATGGTTAAGCTTAGATTTAATATTAGGGCTAGGGTTAAACTTTATTTTAGTGGTAGGAGTAGAGTTAGACTTAAAGTTGCAAGCACTTGCTCGTAATCAATTTTCTATTCAAAGATATTTTAATATAATATATTCAAATATGCTTGGTATAAAAGTGGATATTTGGAACAGTAGCCAGATCAAGCAAACCATCCTGTTAACTTTATATTCTTGTATCAAGATATTCTGCAAAATCAGTAGTGGACATCATGCTGATTTTCGTTGCTAAAGTTGTCCATACATATATATACTGTTTGATTTTGATAATCATCTTTTGTCATCTCTTTTCGTTACAGGCTTTACTAAAAGAAATATTTTAGACAATTAGCATCAGACATTCCTGTTAATTAACTTCCGATTTCATGTATGCCTCTGACTACTCGTTATCGTTTGATTCATTAATTTGAGAAAATTCACGATATTTTTGTCAGCTTCCAATATGGAATAGGTCCCATTTGAATTCAATTATAAGTATGTATGTTATACACGAACATTATTTTATTGAGCGGTAAGCAAATTCCTTGCAAATCTTTACTCGCCAAAAATATTATAGGTACGTGCGTTGAAATATAACTTTAAAATTTAAATTTTCCTTTCATATACTGCATAAACATAAAAAATATATGTATGCATTCACGTGAAAGGCTTTGGGTATTTCTTTGCACATTTTTTTAAAGTTTCGTTCATTAATTATAAAAAGAGTTTTCGTTTAAATTCTGATTAAATTTCGAACACCAGTGATCTACTCAAAAATTTTTTTGTGCACAATCTTCAAAGATGCGGACAATTTTGTGAAATATAATATATTATATTTTTTCGGGCTTTTGTTTCATGACATACATGAAGTTTTACTGGTTCAAAAGAAATGTAAAGAAAATACTATAAATGCTTCTTAAAAAATATTTTTGTCCCACTTTTGATTACATTTTCTTAAAAAAAAATTGTTTTCTGTTTTTAACTAATTTCACTACATTAACAGTTTACCGTGAAGTACTAACGTTAAATAATATTTATTTTATCGTTCAAGACCGATGATGGAGAAGACGACTTGAAAAAAGGGACGCAGCTGCTCGAAATATACGCGTTGGAAATTCAAATGTATACTGTACAGAAAAACAATAAAAAATTAAAGGCTCTGTATGAGCAGTCGCTGCATATAAAGTCAGCAATTCCTCATCCTTTAATTATGGGTGTCATTCGAGAATGTGGTGGAAAAATGCATCTGCGAGAAGGTGAATTTGAAAAAGCCCATACAGACTTTTTCGAGGCTTTTAAGAACTATGACGAATCTGGTTCACCACGCCGCACAACATGCCTTAAATACTTAGTATTGGCCAATATGTAAGAAGTGTACTTTATTGAAGCAAAATTATTCTAAAGATCATTTTCCAGGCTAATGAAATCAGGAATAAATCCATTTGATTCCCAAGAAGCCAAGCCCTATAAGAATGATCCAGAAATCTTAGCTATGACTAACTTAGTTGTTTCCTATCAAAACAATGATATTAATGAGTTTGAGTCAATTTTACGACATAACAGGGATAATATTATGGCCGATCCATTTATAAGGGAACATATTGAAGGTAAACATAGTTTAAAGGTAGACTATCTTCTTAAATTATATTTTCTTAGATTTATTGCGTAATATACGTACTCAGGTACTTATAAAGCTTATACGACCATATACCAGGATCGCAATACCTTTTATTTCTAACGAACTGAATATTGAGCCTGCTGAAGTTGAAAGTCTTTTGGTTTCATGTATACTTGATAAGTATGGATGTTTTTTGCTTTTTAATTAAATTAAATTAAATTATGCAATTATTTCCATTTTAGCACCATTCAAGGTAGAATCGATCAGGTAAATCAGGTGTTGGAATTAGACAAGGAAACTCGTTGTGCTGCACGTTATAATGCTATGGACAAATGGTCAAATCAAATATTTTCTCTTCAATTAGCTGTTATTAATAAAATGGCTTAGAAATTTATATCCGCTTATTGAGTCGAATTGGAAATAAGTCACTGAAATATAATACTCCAGTCAACAGATTTTTAAAATTAAATAATATTAAGAGTACGAAACACCTAAAAGTGAAACAATTTAGGCCGTGACGAATTAACCAAAATCACCGCGATTGAGTTCCGTTTTGTTCAGCACATCTCTCTCTCGCTCGTACTTTGGTCAACCTGGCTAACTTTCCAACTACCCATTCAATTCAAATTTGTTGGTTGGGATTTACATTCGAAACAGGATATACATATTTGCAAACTTTATATTTTTTACTGTGCATTTTTAAAGGCGGGGCAAAAGTATTCGAACGTATGAGCTGCTCTGGGTGGTGAAAAGTGATCCCCTTTAATTTTTGTCTTTCTCATACTTAAGCTCTTTATTACTATCTAAATTTAGCAAAATCGGCAAGGATGGTAGGCTAACGGAACCAAGGTCGAAAAAAATTGGTACTGATGACAAGCTCGGCTTTTTTCAATGTTCAGTTAATATTTGGAAGCTGTTTTGTTTGGACGTCTTCGATTTTTGACTATTCCAAAAAATGGATCAAAGAATGTATCAAATTTTGTCTCAAAAATAAAATTAAGTGCACGGATGCTTTTCGAATGTTGTCTGTGGAATATGGTGGTACAAAATGTTCTCAGAGGACCGAGCGTTGGCACAAGTGTATATCTGATTGGAATTAATTTGAAGGGGACAATAGATATTCATTAATAAATAAATAAATACTTTTTGAAAAAACACAAAATTCGCGATACTTTTTGACCAGACCTTGTATTTGATGATCTTTGGTCCTCGCCTCGCCACGGGCAACTTCCGTTTCGCTCCCGATATTTGAGGCAAAGTTCGAGGACGGTGTCTCACTACTCCATCGCCTTACTTCGGAATCGGTTGTGAACGAGTTATTCTATTCGTGTATTTTTAGATTTCATTTGTTTTTGTTTCGACATGGTCGCAAGATCAAATATTGTTATTTTTAGAATTATTTCAAGCTGAGTCCATTATATTGGACGCAAAACTTGCAGGCCACAAGGACAAAGCAAAAAACGTCATCCTTGTTTACTGTCTAGCATGCGAGTAACAGCTCCTCGTAAAGTTGAACAAGTAGTGTGATTACGTTACTCGGGCATGGCCGAAATTCGTTCGAGAGTGTAGAAGCTTAACTTTAGCCAGTCATACTTGGGTGTATCTTGACACTCTGTTACTAATATCTGACGGAATTTCTGCTATAAAAGGGTGAATCAGCAAGAACATCGATCATAGTTGAAAAACCAACTGATAATTACGGGTGTGAAATAATTAAAAAATGGTTGAATTTACTTTTGAGGAATGTGCCGATATAATTAAATTAACAGTGTAGTTGACGGAAACGAAGAAGAAGCTGTCCTCGCAGATCAAAGAACATTCCCAAATACAAATCCATATCATCATATCCCAGTACAAGAGAAAGAAAGGGATTACGAGAAAAGAATGGAATTTTATGGACGGATGAATCGCAATTCACTAAGGATGGTATTACAAACTTCTACAACCCACAAAGAGCAATGGCGATATTATTTCAGCATAAGTTTAGTGCCAATGTGTGAAGCTTAAATTAAATGACCATGATGGATTGACCGAGGTGGGCCGATTTCTTTGCCAGACATTTTTATGGGGAACGATGAAGGATAAAGTTTAGTCAAATCCTGCACGCATCGGAAGTGCGGAGGATATTTTGAGGAGTTTTTGTGAGATATTAGCATTAAATTAAATCAGATTTTAATTAAATAAAAACACTTCGGGAGTTTTTTTTCTACAAATGAATTTCCAGTTTTTTGTTCTCTACTTGTTCCTTGTTTAAAAGGAAATAAGATAGCAATCGATAAAAAGAATAAATAAGTGCATTAATGACATGAATTTCAGAGCAAATGTGAGGAAAAGCTAAATTTTGGAAAAATTAAAAATACTTTTTACACTTTCCAAGTGCACCTGCAGTGGAAGATGGTAGGTTGTTGTTGAAATTTTTAAAAAGGGCATTGGGATAGTAGATTTTTGGCGTGAATTGAATGTCGTTGCGTTGATTAGATGAAAAAAATAAAAATGAAATATCTCAAACGGTTATGAAGACCTCTGCCATATAATTTTTTCGTATATATTAGATCACACACATGTATAAAGACGAATTTCCAATCTATACAAATTAACCTTGAAATGTCGCAAAGGGTAGATAACACCATAGACAGATGGACAGCTCAATCTTCTGTTTCAAGCGTCCGCCAATTAGACAATTTACTGCCTGAGAGGAACGAGAGAAGATATATAAAAATTTATATAGTACAATAACAATAAGCAGTTATCGCATTACATAAGAGGCTCGTCTTGTAGTCAAGGGCTATGATCAGAAATCAGGATTAGGTATGAGCGCAACTTCTTTACCGGTAACTAGAATTTTTTTCCATAAAATTAATAATCGCACTTTCTGTGTTGATGAGAGATGATATTTGAGGATTACGATAAACTATGGGATTGTTGAACGACACAATAAAGAAAGGTTTCAAGCATTTTAGACAATTTCTAATTGAATTTTGTTTTTTTTATCAGCAGTGCACACAAATTGGCAACTAATTCTATTTTTCATGCGTAAACTAAACACAAACGTGCGTTCGGCAATACAATCGGAAATCAAGAATGGGTTTCTGAACATGAAATATTTGTCAATCGACAAAATGCCAGCGGCAATACTGCTTCCTATATCTTATCTAAATTCCAATAAGAACGAAAGAGATAAGAATAAGCAGCCAAAAATTCTCATACAGCACTTACAGTGTAGGCAATAAAATGCAGCGTTTTTTATCACACATTGTTAAAGGCGGGCCAATCTGTCGGGCTCGCTGTGTGCCTCTGCATGCATGGTGTTAGTGCCGTCCCCAGGCAATGTTCCAGCATAGGGAAATCCTGAATTGAGAATGGGGAACAGGCAGGTAGCACACTCAGAGCATGTATACGGATGCGGGCTGCTTAAATTTTTTCACTGTGCATTTTTAAAGGCGAGCCAAACGTATTCGAACGTGTGCGCGGTGGTGAAATGTGATTTTAATTTTCGTTCCGCCTCCCCCTAAATTTTTGTCTTTCTCTCACGCGTGAGCCCTTTATTACCATCCACTTTTAGCAAAATCTGCAAGGCCGATGGGCTAACGGGACCAAGGTCGAAAAAAGTAAGGTACTACGTCACGAGTGTCACATCTAGTACCTAATTCATGATCTTTGATTTATTCTCTCCAGCCATAAGATTTTGTTGTAGAGGGACCTAGATAGAACGTCCTAGTTGCCCGTTAAAAAGAAAAAAGCCGCGTTTTGTTGTAGAGGTGGTTGGCTGAAGGAGGAGAGCGCTCTATAGAGTAAAATTAATGTTTTTTGTATTCGGTCATAAAATATGTAGTGTATTATCACTTACCATTGTCTCCCAGCAGCTAACCTTTTTTAAAGAAAAAACGCATACTTTTTGCTTTTTATGCATTTTAAATTGAAATTTATCGTAGAATAAAGATCTAAATTTTATAGTTTTTACAGACCTACTTGAAGTTTTTAATAAGTTATTTTAATTAATTTTAAGTTATTTACAGAACTAATTTAGTGGCAGAAAAGGGTCCAGTATTGTTTCTCTTTGAGCAGTTGAAAGCATATATCCTCTGTTTTGATTTTATTTTTTAATACGTCAGGATTTAAAATTGTATAAAAGGCAAGAGTTAAATTGTGTTTTGAAGTTTATTAAATCTCACCGTTTCAGGAATAACAAATGTTTAATATACAAAAAATATAATTCTTTACTCTTGATGGTTTTTACACAATAAAAAAGCGAATTTATCGTCTTATTTATTTCTTATAATTTTATAAATTGGTTATGAAGACCAGCCCACATTAACTACTATAAAAGAATTTAAAGTAGAGGCAGAGGTACCGACCCCACAGCTACTAAAGAAGAAAGGGATTTCGAGCTCGAGTAAGAGGAATGAATGGTACCTTAATATAAGAACAATTGTATGTAAGTTTAAGAAATAAAAGTAAAAATTAATTAATAAAAAAAATGATCTCTTACGAAATTATTATTCATTAAAAAAGCGCGGTAAATTTAAATCCAGACAAGTATTCGATTTTACATAATGGCCTCCTAGTCAATAGTGTCCTTAAAAACGCTATTTATTTCCTCAGTTCTGAGTAGACGTGAAAGAAACAGAAATAATTCGTTATTTGGACGGGTACATTAACAAATATTCACCCTATTCCATTGGACAATATTTCGAAATGATCACATGCCTTTACTATCCGAAATTTTGTTAATCCACGGTTTCATTAAGTGTTATGTTGTAGTCCCATCTAAAATTAATTTAAAACTGTAGTTTGTGTTTGAAATGTCACCCTGTCATCATAATGAAGAAGAAAAACAAATTACAGATACGTGGATTATTCCGAAGTGGTTTTAGCCCCTGTATAAGATAAAAACAATTTTCAAAGTTTGGAAGTATGATTATACTGTACGAGTATATGACCCAGTTGAAAAAAATGGCGGTTTATTTACAGAGTACGCTAATACTTTTTTAAAAATAAGGCAGGATGCTAGTGGGTGGGGTAGTAAATGTATTACTGAGGCCGAAAGAGATAACTTCCTATGAGATAAAAGAAATTATTGTTTTGGACAAAAATCAAATTCATAAAAACATCGGTAGACGTAATACGGCAAATTATCTACACTAAAGTCTTAAATAATTTCAAAGAATTTTGCGACTTTATACAATCTCCAGGAATCTAAATTTCTACCCAATTAATCATAACACAATGTCGGTTAAAAGAAAATCTAAAATTTGTTTACAATAAAGAAAACCCTTTATCATTCACAATTTCTGACTTTTTGGGGAATTTAACTGAATAGGTTGAATGCTTTGGCACTAACATATTTATGTGAGAAGCACCGGGCTTAAAACTTATAGTTTAAAAAGATAAAACAAAGAAAGGTCCTAAGTACATTATTAAATGCAAAGGTATTCCAATTAATTTTGAAAATTCTTACCATATGCCTAGACGCCCGGAAGTTACCAGGTGTACCGGAAAGTCTTTAACGATTTGTTAATGAAAAAACACATAATTTTAAGAAAATGGAAAAAGTTATTTATTCAAAGTATTAGCCATGCGATTCTACACACTTTTTCCATCTTTATTGCAATTTATGAATGCCATCCAAAAAAAAACGTTTGTTCTTTGAGCCGCACCATTCATCGAGCCATTGTTCGACTTCTTCAAAATTTGCAGTGTTGTTCAGCCAACGCGTGTCCCATTGATGTGAAAAGGTAATAATCGGACGGGATGAGGTCTGGAGAGTACAGCGGGTGTGTCCTATCCAAGCGATTTTAATACGTCTTTCACCAGTTTTGCTGTGTGTGGGACGGTGTATTGTCTTACAACAGTAGTTTGTAGCGCTTTAACATTCTAGTTTCAAAAATGAATGTTTAATGACAGCTCGATATTTTCGATTTTCCATTTTCACAAAAAAAAAAACACATCGAATCACTCAAACGATTGTCAACCAAAAATTGCACAAATTTCGGTGACTACATTTCAAAGAATGCGCAAACACATTCATCAACTATTTGTGAGGGTTTCAGACTCCCTACCTGATCGACTGAATGACGCGGGCGCGAGTAGTGTGCCCAGGCGCCGCCAGCGAAAGCAGGCGTTAGTTCCTCGAGCCGAGGCGGTTGGCCATTCTGAAGCGTCATCTACAACACACCACACGTATGGCTAATGCAGTTCATTATTTCTATTGTGTAATCTTAATTGCCAAAGTTAATTATTATTAATAAAGTATTACTATTGTCAGTTGTGACTTATGATTATTCATGTTTGAATATTCAATATTCCCATATTGGTGACCCCGACGTGATCTTTCTTTGTCACAATTGACTGTTACTACGCAGTTCGTTCTTTGTTCATTGTGCCTCACACTGAGTGTCTTTGTGCCGCGCAATAACTATCTACTATCCTCGTACAGTGTTAAACTGTATTGATTGAGCTGTGCAATAAACTTATAGACGTTTTTACGCTACATTCGTGTTCTGTGTTATGTCGGTAGATCATTCACCGCCTCGTGGTTTTTCACCTGCACCCGATACTGGTATCAGCATGTCTCAAACGCAATCGACAAACAACGTCGCACCATCCGGCTCAGGCCAGTCAACAAATCAAAGTGGTGGTGAAGTGTCTGCAATTCAAAACTGCAAACTCCCATCATTTTGAAAAGACAATCCAGAGATGTGGTTCCTACAAGCTGAGTCAGTCTTTCAATCATTCAACGTCCGAGCTGATAACGCGAAGTATCATTTAATCGTCAGTAACCTCACTTCTGAGGCAGTGTTGGCTGTTACTGATATTATCAAATCACCGCCTGCTGCAGATAAATATATTTACCTCAAGACGCAGCTCATTAATCGTCTAGCAGACTCTGCTGATAAGCAACTACACAAGGTTTTGGCCGAACTCGAGCTCGGTGGAAGGAAGCCTTCAGAGTTGCTCAGGCTTATGCGGTCCATGGTTGGCGCACAAGCCCCGGAAAATGTCTTGAGAGTTCGTTGGTTGGCATTACTTCCTCCAACTGTACAAAAATTATTATGAGTTTTCCAAGCTACGTCTTCACTTGATGAACTTGCTACTGGTGCAGACACATTAATGGAAAGTGGTGAATCACCTCAGTTCGTCATGGCTGCTGCTACGCATTCCAGCTACTCTCCTGCATCTCCACAAGCCTCAGGTTCTATGGATGACGCTATTCTGACGGAGCTTAGAGGAATGAGAAAATCTCTAGATAATCTAACTGCTCAACAAATGGAAGTGTGCAACAAATTAAATAAGCTGCATATTAGTGATAATAATGGTAGATATCGTTCTCGCGGACGTTCTAGCACCAGGGCACCACATGTTTCTCCTGCAGGGCACTGCTATTATCATCATAATTACGGCAATCGCGCGCGACGCTGTATTCAGCCCTGCACGTTTAAGTCTGTAGCAATACAATCACCTCCGTTTGAGGGAAACTAGTAGAGCTGTCGTCAATAGCGGCGGTAGGCGACAGCAAGATCAACAACAACCAGTTTGTTAAAGAATACCGCCTCTTTGTCTGTAATAAACATAGCAACCAAGTGTTCCTGGTTGACTCTGGTTCTATGCTATCAATCATTCCACGATCCTGGATTCGTTGCAAGCTCAGAGTGACTGAGTATAAACTATTTGCTGCCAACAATTCTATTATTGACACTAACGGCAATCATGTCCTCTCTCTACAACTTGGCCTTCGTCGAGACTTCAAGTGATCATTTGTCGTTGCTGACACTAATCATGCTATCCTAGGTGCTGATTTCTTAGCTTATTTTGGGCTAATCATCGATTTGCAAACTCAATGCCTCATTGACAAAACCACCAAACTCACCACGCAAGGTTATGTTGCTGAAACATCAATCTACAGTATTTCAACTATAGCTTCATCTCAGGATTCATCTTCCAACACCATTGAACCACGGTATAGACAACTTCTGCGGGAATTCATCGATATTACTGTGCCTAAACCATTCCCAGTGATTCTTCAATCTACCAAAGTTCGCCATCACATTGTTACTTTTGGACCTCCTGTGAAAGAACGTCCTCGACGTCTTACAGGTGAAAAATACTCAGCAGCTAAAGTTGACTTCGATCTTCTGCTTCAACATGGTAGTATTAGAGTTGCCAACAGTGACTGGTCCAGCCCTATCCACATGGTGGCCAGGAAACTTGGTGGCTGGCGTTCGACGGGTGATTATCGTCGTCTCAACAAACAAACTGTACCAGACAGCTATCCAATTCCTCTCATTGATGACTTACTCCATCGCTGTCATGGTTGCTCAATATTTTCAACCATTGACCTGGTTAAGGCTTATTACCAAATACCGGTAGCTGAGGAGGACATCCATAAGACAGCTGTAGCAACGCCATTTGGCAGTTTTGAGTTTTGTGTTATGCCTCCAGGTCTCAGAAATGCTACACAAACTTTTCAATGACACATGGACAATCTTCTCCGTGACATTGACTTCGTCTCTTGCTTCATTGATGACTTGATCTCTTTTCTCTCTTAAAATTTTGCGGGAGAATAACCTGGTTATTAATCCCAGTAAATGTTCATTCGGCAAGAGAGAAGTTCTTTATCTCGGCTATCATCTTAACAAGGGCGGATTTACAGCTCCATCGGGAAGGATAGAAGCAGTTCTCAACTTTCCAACTCCTGAAACTATCTCTGACCTTCGACGGTTCCTTGGCATGCTTAATTATTATCATTCGGTGCATTCCAAGAGCTTCTACCATTCAAGCACCTCTTAATGAGCTTCTAAAAAATGCTAAGAAGCGTGACAAAACCAAAATTAATTGGTCATCTGAGCTTAAGGCTGCCCTGGAACAGTGCAAGTCCAGTATTTCTTCAGCAGTAGTCACGACATTTTTATCACCATCTGCACCTATTGCTTTATCCACAGATGCTTCAGATCATGCTATTGGTACCTCCTTGGAACGGTTGGAAGATGGAATTTGGAAACCACTTGGGTTTTACTCTAGAAAATTAAGTCCGGCTGAGACTCGCTACAGTACCTACGACAGAGAGCTTCTTGCTGTCTTTTCCAGCATTAAATTCTTTCGACACATTTTGGAAGGTCGACCATTCGTCGTCAAGACTGATCATCGCCCACTAGTCCATGCTTTTGCTCAGAAGTTGGAAAAAGCTTCTCCTCGACAGCTCAACCAACTTAGCTTTATCTCTGAGTTCTCCACTGAGATCATTTATGTTAAAGGTGAACATAATGTAGTAGCTGATGCTCTTTCTAGAGTCAATGTTATTAATATGCCTACTGCTTTGGATCTTCAGACTATTCAAGATGCTCAACAAGCTGACCAAGAGCTTCAAGAGTTATTAAAAGACAATCGATCTCTTAAGCTTTAACTTCTCAATCATCAAGGTCATCAAATCTATTGTGATACTTCTACTGGTTGGATTCGCCCTTATCTTCCAGAGCCTCTTCGTAAACAAGCTTTTGACATTATGCACAGTCCAGCTCATCCTAGTGGTCGCTCTACAGCTCGGCAGTTAAAAGAGAAATTTGTCTGGCCTCACATTAAAAAAGATGTTCTCCTATGGAGTGGAGAATGCATTCCTTGTCAGCGTTCTAAAGTACAAAGACACAACAGAATGGGTTCTCAACACATCGATGTTCCAGATAATCGTTTTGATCATGTTCATCTAGACATCATAGAGCTTCCTGCAGTCAACGGTCTTCGTAATTGTCTGACAATGATTGATCGGTTTTCTCGCTGGCCAGTTGCGGTACCTTTAACAAACATTGAAGCTGATACTATTGCTACTGCCTTCTTCAATCATTGGGTTGCACAGTTTAGCACTCCTCTCACCATCACCACGGACCAGGGTACTCAATTTGAGTTCGGACTGTTCACTGCTCTAGCTCGAATGGTTGGTGCACAACGTATTCACACTACACCATATCATCCACAGTCTAATGGACTTATCGAACGCTGGTATAGAACCGTCAAAGCTGCTTTAATATGCGGTGCTCCTACATCTTGGCCGCAATTGTTACCAACAGTTCTTCTTGGTCTTCGTGTCTGCTTCAAAGAAGATCTCAACGCATCCCCAGCTCAGCTCATGTTTGGTACAGAGCTCCGCATTCCAGGCGAATTTTTTATTAATGAAGATATGCAAGCTGATCCTAACTTTTTCCTGGAAAAGTTTAGAGAATTTATTAGACAAGTGAGACCTACTCCTACAGCACATCATGCTAAACAAAGACCATTCATTCTTAAAGACTTATATGTGTGTTCTCATGTCTTCGTGCGAGTGGATGCTGTCAAACGACCTCTGGATCCTCCTTATTCTGGTCCTTATAAAATTGTTAAAAGAGTAAACGATCGCGTTTTCATTATTGACTTTAATGGAGTAGAGAAAGCTATTTCAATTGATCGTTTGAAACCAGTTTTTTCTGTGAAAACTGATACAGATGATCAGCAAACCAATGACATGCAGCCTCATCTGGATCCTTGTCCATCTACTGACTTAGATAGACCTCTCCGCACCTACACTAATAAGAAGAAGGTGTCGTTTCCTTCCCCTTTGGTCCAGGACACTGGAGGGAGAGTACCTGTGGGGGTTTCAGACTCCCTACCTGATCGACTGAATGACGCGGGCGCGAGTAGTGTGCCCAGGCGCCGCCAGCGAAAGCAGGCGCTAGTTCCTCGTGCCGAGGCGGTTGGCCATTCTGAAGCGTCATCTACAACACACCACACGTGTGGCTAATGCAGTTATTTCTACTGTGTAATCTTAATTGCCAAAGTTAATTATTATTAATAAGGTATTACTATTGTCAGTTGTGACTTATGATTATTCATGGTTGAATATTCAATATTCCCATATATTGTGTACGAGTGCTGTCATCTTCATGTTGATGAACGGAACCTTTTCAGACAACGGTCAGTACCGACACTATTTTGGAGCAGCTGCCGGCGTGAAGTTACTTTCTTACCTTTGAAATATGGGTGTTATATGTCTTATGCGTCGTTAATTCAAAATTAAAAAAAGAGAGCAAAAAAAACTTATTATGAATTAAAATTTAACAAGATAATTTCTTTTGTCTCATTCCACTGTGAAAATCCTCCAAAATTTTTGAACGGAATTCATTATTATATTTAATACGAGCCATTGCTTTCACTTGAAGGAACTTAGTGAGTTACTAATTCGCGGATGCAAATAACAAGTCGTAAAATATTTGGCGCATGTACGTGTAGATGTGTATACAAGGATGTAGCATACACATATATATGCAGATAAGTAAGTCTGTTTATTTGTGTATTCTGAAGCCTAAACAGCTTTATAGATTTTAATAGATGAGGTGTTTTTAAATTCGGCTTAGTGGTTGGAGACTATATCATGTTTGGGGAAAAGGAGATATAGCAGCCATTTTTTTCACATGTGTGGTTTTTTTAAAACACCGATATAGGAATCAAATATAAGGCCTTAATGAAATGAGTTCAGATATATACGAGTATGTATTTATGAATATAGGTATGTAATAACCTGGATCCCACGTTTAACATTCGCTCACACAAGTAACTACCCTGGTAACCATTTTGAATTTGATAGACTGTAAAAATCATTAGCGTTACCATAATGTTACAAAAATTAGTGTCATTCACAAGGCATATTAAACTTTCTGAATAATGCATAAATATGTAATTTTAAGTTTTTAGTAAAGACAATATTTTATTCTAGTTATTTTCCTTTCCTACGCACACTCGGCTACTCGTGTATTCAGACATTTTCTGTGAGATATAAAGTTTAATGTTTTTACTCATATGAAACTATTGGAGCATTTCCTGAAATATTATTTATTCAATTTATTTAAATTATCTTAAGCTAGTCGCATATTATTGGTGTGCTCGTTGCAAATAAGCGTCTTACAAATTGTACAATTTTTCATTCTTGCACTTCGTTCTTTTGGATTAAATGTAAGGTAAATGTAATATTTACATTCCGTTAAACAAGAAAGGAACCAATTTTCTTTTTACTTCCAGAGGAAATATTTATTTCTAATTTTTTTACATACAAGTATTTTGAAAGTACTACGACGCGACCAATTAATAAATTGTGTAGTCCCCGCCACTATCAAGAATGCTTTCGACAACGAAACAACAAGAATGAACGCCATATGTTCTGAATTACCCGTGTTAGCTGCTTGAGATTGTACGAATGCACAGGCCTTCTATCGAGTTGGCTCTTCATTATGCTCCACACATTCTTATATGGATTGGCGTCTGGGAATTGAGATGGCGAGAGTTGTTATGTTACTTCTTGCTTTCCATATAGTGCACAGTTGATTTTGAAGTTTGGGAGCGTTGTGCTTTAATAAGATCCAATTATCATAGTTGGGTCCAAACATCTTTTTCCCTGATTTAGGAGACCACGCATATAAATCTCTTAGTGTCTAAATTCTCGGTAAAGAGTTCTAAGCAATCAAAACCGTGTTCCGAAAAGCATCTCCAAATATTAATTTTTGGATGCTTGATAGTGTTCGACCAATCGTGATTCAAATTCTCGGCAGCCCAGGTTCTTCGTTTTTCTATAGGAGGTTCGGAAAGAAGGGATTTTGATATCGTAGCACGGTAATCTCATGTAAACGCTATTTGATTATATTGGTGCTGACCTGAATTCCCTTTTTTTGGTTAAGCTTTCGTCTCGCGCAGCCTTAAATCGGGAGTACGCTTAAAAATCTGCAATATCAGTCTATCCTCCTTCTTCGCAGTTGTTCTCTTTACCCATGAAGATCATCTAGTTTTCCACTCCAAATACCGGTTTACCTACTTCAGAACGAACTTCATACATATATACATATTTTAAATAGCTTTGCAGTAGCGTTATACAACAACTTTGGTCCTTTTGCATGCATGCACAAAAAGATTGCTTCAACCGTTTCGCGTATTTTGAATAAATTGCGCATACTGTGATGTTTCAAGCGACATTGAAATGAGTTAGTATTGGCGGCGTAGCCTTTCCATGGCACAACTACTCGCAGAAAGAAAGAGAGATATATATTTTTTCTTCTTTAAAAAAGGGCGGTTCTTTTCTTGTTGAACAGACTCTACATGTTTGTGTTATGCATCCGCTATTTTCATGATATGTAGTTGCAGGGTATTCCTTTTTGGACTTTAAAAAGTAAAGTTTATCTTCCAAGCACATATTTAATCTCGGTTCTGGTTGAGAAATTTCTGATAATATTAGGTGGTTTTAAACTATTGTTAATGTGTTTTAGTGTTGAATGTTCGCCTAAGACTTACAAAAATATTCGATTTTGTCTAGTTTGGTTTTGTCAAGATGCGTTCTTTTTTAATTTCTTAATAGAAAACCAGTGCTGTCTATAGGTTTTATACAGTAGGTCTTTAACAAATTAGAATCAATAATACGTTTTGATGAACTTGATATACCACAGGAAATGTTTAATTTAAACAAATATATTTCGGCAAATATTTTAATTTCTTTCGAACAAAACTACCAAAACAATAATTAAAATTTTGTAATGGAGTGTCTAAGTCTGGGGAATTGTCAGGCTAAGCAAGAAAACTGAAATCTTCGAGAATTAAAAAGTTTTTAATTAATGAGTAGTGTGACCCATCTTGCATAAATATGTAATGGAAACGGACACAAGGTAGGGAATGTATGTAGGGAGGAAGGACATTAGAAAGAAGAAGCATGTATTGATCCTGCCACAAAGTTCTATCTATGAAATATATTGGACCGGGTCTGTTTTCACTGATGCAACGCTATACTATAAAAGATGGTGACTGTTTCACTGTATGTACTACACAGTCTTCATGGTAACGCTTTCTCGTTGTTCTATTATACTTTCAAATTGTGCACTCACAAATATGCCACGTTTTACTACGTAATCTTCTTGAGGAACAGACTCTGCACTTCCTATAGGCTCCTTATTTTACTCCTGTGGTTATTATTTTAGACATGTTCCCTTATTTTATCGCTTGACTATCGTATTGGTGCAAAAATTGCATACATGATAACCAATCAAATTGCATGAAATGAATTCCATGAAAGTAAACTCTTTGAAGGTTATTTTTGCTCCAAAGAAGAGAGGACACAGGTACCTTTTTTAAAAATTTGCACGTGCGTCCAATTCGTTGAACACCTACTGTATCACAATATTACCACAGGAAGACGCCTAAATATATAGTGGACGCTCGCTTTTTTTCGCGGATACAGTAAGATATTATTGAATTAGAATTATTATAATGGTTTTCAATATTGAATCAATAACATTGCCAAAAGTATGCGTTTAGAAAAGGAAGCAACTCTTGCCCTCTACCGGTACTGACATTTTTCTAAAAGGATAAGAATACTTCGATTCTCCGAAACAGCATAAGAGCGTGGTACTCGGTTAGCTGCTGATAGAGGACGTTATACACGAGGTCGAGTTACGGTAAATTTGCAACACGGGTCGCACTCAAAATCTTCACTAGTTCACTCGAATTAAAGAGCTACTATTGTCAGACAAATGTAAGAGTAACTTTAACTATAGAGTTAAGTACGCCGATTCTTGGCATATTGGTGTAATGAGAGAAGTACATATGTTTAACTTATACTGTAATTTCCGGAAGTGGAAAGGTGACCTGAAAGGCATGTGCTGTGCTTGCGGAAAGGTACGTTTGCCTCCTATTAATAGGCCAGACGAAGTCGCGGGTAGCAGCTAATGTTGTAGGTAACTAAACTCATGATGTTCAATATGCTATAGAAAAAATTCAAATATATGGTGTATCAATATCAAATGTACGAGATATCAGGTCTATATAATTTTTTTTAAACGAATGGAGCCCATATCGATCGCCTTTGAAATCTATCTAGTTATTCTGTCTGCTACCACAATCCTTTTTTTCCACTTTTATCATTTATTTATACCTCTAGCAAGAAATACAGATTTTATAAAAAGGTACATAGTATATGTATATGCATACTTAAATACTTAAATTAAAGAAGATTTATACAAAAGCTTAACCTTATCTTCATTCGAGGGTCGTTGGTTATTATTGATTAGAGTTTTTGAAGTCGCTCTTAAATTTTGTGCTGTTTGAACTATTTTTGATGTCTCGGAAGCATTCTATAAAAGTTCAGTGTTGTTTTATTATTAATATAATGACCCAGATCTTACTTGAACTTCTAAATTATTTAAAGGTGTAGTCTTTGTTTTAGATCTTTTTATTTGACGAACCGACATTGGAGGGTTTTCCGGAAGCATTAAATTAAAGGTTGCCGGAGCTGATCTCTTCCTTGATTCTTTTCTTGTTAAACTATAATAAAATGATGTTGTTATACATTTGTTATTCAAATTTATAGCATACTTTTTACCTTATGTGACCAGGATACGATACAACAGGATTGGATTGCATGACACTAGTATGATTTTTATGTTCAGGTAGTACAGTAGTAGCAGTTACAGTGCTTACTAACTTTTTGTTTTCAATAGGTTTAATACTTAAGTTACTTCTTGCAGATAGAGATGTTAAAGCAGCACAACTCGCAGCTGTTTGTAAATTTGAAATCTCGACAGCATTATTTTTATTTGATGTCCTTATTGCACTTTTAGATTTTTTTGCAGACATTAAGTCCAAAGAATTGGATTGGTTGTTTACTTTGTTTATATTTGAATTAAAAATTCCAATCGGTTGTTTGGATCTCATTTTGTTTTGTATAAGGTTTGGAAAGTTCTGTTTGCTAGAAAAATTCAAAGCTGGCGTTTCTAAATTTTCTATGCGATTAACAACTTTTGTGCGAACAGTATTCGGCCTGTTAAACTTTCCAGAGTGAAATAGAGAATTACTTGGTAGAAACCTTTTATTATTTCGTGTATTATTTTCTACAGTTTTATAGGTATTTAAAGGAAGGCTATTTTGCTTCGTTATTACCATTGTTTGTGGTTTTATGCTTGATAGTTTTGTAGACTTCAAATTTGGTGATGCAGTAGTTCTTGTGGTATTCATTTGTGTTACATTCGTTATGCTAGTTGATGAAATAAAACTTTTTTTCGGATTTTGCAACGGTTGAAGTTGTATTTGGCTAGAGTTTTCAAAAGGATTGTTTTTTCTGACAGTGATTATTGTTGAATCTTTATTCAATTCCTTAGACGTATTACTTTTGTCAGATCCGATATATGATAAAGCTGATTTGTTAACATAATTTGTGGATATGGATCCACTTGATGAAACAAAATTGTTATTATTTGTTGCATTATTTATAGAATTTACTGATCTAACTGTAATGTTTCCGTTTGTAGCTGTACCATCTATGGTTTTATCTGTCAATGAAGTTACATTTAGCGTTTTTGTAACAGGCAAATTCAAAGAATTTCTTTCTAAATATTGGACATCTGTGCTATTTTCTCGATTCGCGTTTTGTTGAATTGTGTCATTATGATTTCCTTTGCTATATGGTACCTTGTCTGAGTTAATCGCTAGCGGATTTACAAGTGAAGTTGATTTCTGCGGTATGATTTGTATATGCGGAGCTGTCTTCTCTGATGACTCTACAAAATCCCTCAGTTTTCCAAACAATAGATCCGATCTTGCAATAACACTGGTTTCAGAAGAACTAGCTTGTAAATTAGGACTATTTTTTGATAATATTGACTCCAAAGAACCAATCTTATTAACTTCTACCAATTGTTTGTAATTGTCTGTTGTGTGTTCGGGTGCTTGCAATGGTGAGTATCCTGTTGTTGATGACATCAGAGCATTACTGCTACTTGGCAGATTACTATACGAAGCTATATTTCCTAATGTTGCAAGCATATTGGGATTCGACGGTAAATTTCCAGATAATATATTAGAAGTTGTAGATGACGGAAAATGATGGGTAGTGTTAAGATGATTCATATTTGGTATGCGAGACATAAACGGACTTAGGGGTACTGTGTAGTTCTTGTACATATTGAGCATTTCCATTATAGCATTGGACGAGTAATTATAAGGAGATGCTATTAAATGTGATGCAGCCGGCATTCCCGAATTGTACGAAATTGGAAAGTTTCGTGACTAAAATTCTTGTATTTAAAAAAAATAGATTATATTTGAAAATAAGAAGCATACCGTAAACTCATCAAAGTGATGTAAATAATTAGTTGAAGGGTTTGAAATAAGGCCCAAACTAAAATATAAAAAAAACATATTAATTCATAATTTGCATTCAGCGAAGTTCCTTAATACAAACTTGTCAGGTGGAGGAGGTAACAATCCTGCAGACACTGCAAAAACAAAACACAAAACAACATGTATTTTCAATTAAACAAAAACAAAATTAATATATTATATATTAACCCTTTGCACTCCAGGGCTCCGAAGTGGGGCAATTTAAAATTCTTCAAACTCGACGGCTCTGCAATGGAGACATTGCAAATAATTTTCAGTTCACAAAATAAAGATAAAAAAAAACGTAATAACTTCACCTTTCTTTTTATGAGGATATCATTTACTTTAATATGTTAAATCATATTCCATTAAAATTGCTTCTAAAAGCTGGTAATATGAGTAAAAAAAAGCTTCGAGTGCAAAGTGTTAATAACTGCATGCATATTTGCTGATTGAAATAGGTACATATATTATAAAATATTATAAAAACTTCATTATCAGCTTATCATAAACTAATTTTACAAGATACTTCATCATGGGGCGCTGCACTCATCCCCCAGGTCTATTCAAACTTCTTTTTTATTCTAATAAACTGAAAGATATTAGTGCCAAACTCGTCCACTTGTACACGATTCAAGATTGAAGAAAAAGTCTTGGCTGCTTTATTTATTTTCGTTTTAGCAGTTGGTACATGATAGATAATGAATCGAATGATGCATATTAATATTTTTATTTTTCTTCAAGCTTCAAGCTTCAGCTGCAATAGCATCATGAGAAATCGAAGCTCGAAAATAAGATAATTAATTTTTTTTAAACAAATTAGTTGAATGAAATATAATGAAATAGTTTTAAAAAGAGTTCATTCACTCCAAATTCAAAACAATACAAAACAAAACTTCAGGAAGAGAAAATTCGAAAATGAAGAGGCCGGCATAGTTTATCACAAATAATTGATTCCTTTTGCTTATTTTTCCGAATATTTAAAGTCAATTTGAAAGAATTTAATTATATTATTAAATATTTGGTTACGACATTATAAAAATCTATATCTTCTGTGATTCTAAACGATTTTTTAAATTTTAATTGGTATAATTTTTTTCAAAATATAGCCATTTTAAATGAATAGTATTTTTTATCATTTGAAATTCCCAAACTGCGTATCTAAAACAAAACCTAGCGCCATAGCACTGAAAACGTTCCAATCGAATCGAAAGAAGTTTACAAAAGGTTTGGACAAAATTCTTAATAAAGTTTTTATCAATTCAATGTTGTTACCTTGGACTTATCACTATTTTATGTTTATCTTTTGATCTCCTCAACGCAACGATATCCAACTCACGTCGAAAATCTACTGTCCTTTCCAAAAATGTGAACAATGCTGACGTACTGTAGGTATACTCACATCCAAAAGTGGAAAAGTGGTTTTCATTTTCCTAAAATTCATGTCTTCATCGAATTTTCTCCGAAATTCATGTAATTAATGCAACTATTTATTATTTTTATCGAATTGCCCATCTTATTACCAACAAGGTACAACACATGCAAGTAGAGAAATATATTCGTGAAAAACTTTTTCTAGTAAATTAAAAAAAAAAATTTGTTTAATTAAAAACCGATTTAAGTTAATGCTAATATCTCACAAAACCTGCCCTAAATGTCCTCCACCACTTGCGATGCATATCAATAGCCTTCTTTTAACTCCCTGTTTAAGGTGTATTGTAGCCATCCTCTTCCATATCTTCGTTGCCGCAGTCCCAATTCTGCTAATTAATTCCACTCTGGTGTTAACAAGACTTGAAAAACTCAAATTGGCAAGAACGATGAAGAATGAAGTTTGTTGAAGGTTATGGAAGTTTGTGATACCATCCTTAGTCAATTTCTATTCATCCGTCCATAGAATTTGATTTAGATCAGTTTAGATCAGACCTATTCTCTATGTCGCATTCCAGAAGCTAAGTGCAAAACTCCAATCTTCTCTCGGAACCTGCATCTAGAAGTCCTTGTACTGGCATATGATGATATTTCTCGATGAAGAACCTTCCAAACTGTATATGAAGACACTCCTAATCATCTTGATACTCCTATTTGATATTACACTTCTGGTTTCTCGTAACCTCTGGAGAGCCCTCGAAACCCCTCTCTTTGGGGTACCCGTCGATTTTGGCATATCCTTGGTATTCTCGGACAGTATCTCCTTCGTTTCCATCTAATACACCATAAATGCAAATTATTTCGACATATTTTTCAAAGGTGAATTCGATCATTTTTTAATTATTTCAGCTTAAGAACAGATTTTTCTACCTCTGTTTAATCTGGACACATTGTATTTTTTTTGAAAGTTAATAAGGTGGACAATTCGATAAAAATAATAAATAAGTTATTCAAATTTGATGAGAACGTGAATTTTTGGAAAATGAATTTTCCATTTTCATAAGGGAATGTACCTGCAGTGGGTGGTGGTGAGTCAGCATTGTTCACATTTTTGGAAAGAACATTAGGATAGTAGATTTTTGGTGTGAGTTGGATGTCACTGCGTTGAGATCAAAAGAAAAAAATAAAATAATATAGCGATGTGCATACCATGGCAAATTAGTATTTACAATACAACCCTGTAACACCTAAACGGTTGAAATGGCCCCGCCCCGGGGGCACAATTTTTTATTTGTCTATGTCAGATCTTTCATCCCACTCATTTTGGCATACCCAATAAGAAACTCCTTATATAAGCAATTTATTATCAGCGATGTGGTAGGGTATTCTTTAAAGACAGTGGAATTTTAAAAACGTAAAGAGATAAATATTGTGCAAATGTGTGTGTGCATGATGTCGTTGTGTCGGATTTCGATGAAATAATGCAGGTAATAGCAACTGGTAATTTTGATAGTTTAACCAAATTAAAAGTTGAGTATTTCTGAAGCTATAGCCACAATAAAATTATCAGATCCTTCCATTTTAGGACAATTAAAGGCCTCCTGCAAAATGTCATCGAAATCCGAACGAAACTCTTGCAAAATGTCACTTAGATCGTGTAATGCGAAATCATTGGATTTACTACTCTTGTAAGCATACTAATGTTCAATGAGAATATGTCTATGCTGAATTTTCCCCTTAGTGTACTTTCCTACATATCGTTCTCGAAATTTTAGAAAAACAAATTTGATATGATTAGCCTGGAACGTTTTGCCAAACCCATATTTTAGACTGAATCCATAATTTAAACTTAAAAATAAAACTTACCTTGACTCTGTAGATCCTGCTCATAAGCTGCCCATGCGTCAGCTTTTTCCTGTTCGCTTAATTCCTGTTCCAACTTATTTTCTAGTAAGCTATCATGTTCATGATATTTAAATAACATTTCGGGATAATTATGTAATAGACTTGCTAATATATTATCCTTTGGGCGAGTGGGAACTGGTCTTTCCGCCAAATTGGGTATTGTTAATCTAAAAGATAAATTAATTTATTGCATATAAAATCATAAAAAATAAAGAAAAACTTCAACTTAAGGAGGTAAAAAAGTTTTATTACATTGAAACCTTGTTAATTAAATGTTCTTCATTCTTAGACACAGATATAGTATAACAATATAAACTTTGGCAGCGATTTTTCCGAAGAACTGTATTTGTACAATATAATATATTAGCAATTACGAATTGAGTATGTTATTTACACCAATTTTGATTCAATTTCCGAACTTTGGCTCTATTTTGAATTAGTCGAACACGATTTTTGAAAATTCTAAATAATAATAAAAAATTGCAACATATTATGGTATTTTATATCGATCTTGTGGAGTAAGTGCTAACTTAAAACACGCTACTCCGTGCGGTGAAAGGCTAATAAAATACAGTGTTGACTGATTAGATTGAGATTGGTTCGGTTCCTAGTCAACTTATCCGAAAAGTTCTTTTCAGACAGATCGGCTACGAAATTAACGGCATTGGACATAAAATCGTAGTTTCTTTATATTTTAATTTGTTAACCTCCGTTGCACGCCATTCTTTTAATCCCCAATACTTCATTCAGTCAAAAATATAAAACTATAAGCAAAATAAATCTTTTCATGCCATCACTGATTGGCTTCTCTGTCGCGGACAATTTCGTTTAAGCAAAATCAGGCGTGTTTTCTGAACTCTGATTATCAAAACATTTTCTTAACAAATTTAATAAAAAGAATATTATGTCGGTGAACAAACAGATTTTAGATGGTGAACAGTGTCCAAACATTTGTGGCGAGCGCATTTCTAAATTACTGAAGTTTTGGGATTGATCTTAAGTTGTGGTTTTACCAAATTGAAGCAGATAATATCAGTGTTAACTCGGATAATTCTAAGTCAAACAAAGGCCATGGATTGTGCTATACAGTGTTTTTTATTGACAAATTTCTCAACGTTTTAATCGAAGGATTTAAGTCAGCTAATTTTGAACGTATTTTCGAAAATCAACATAATGATTCATTACCTGCTGAAGTCTCTAGGGACACTGAGATCTTTCTTTTACTCTTAAAAAACAGTCTTTTTCAACGCCTAGTTCAACTACACCCCTGGCCAAAAAAAAACTTATTGAAATATTTATGTTTTCTCAGAAATGAGACCACTTCACTTCATAGATAATTATGAAGAATTGTGAAATATTTATTATAAAATAATTATAAAATTGTCTACCTGTATGCATATAAAAGGGTATCACATTTTCAATGTGGCTGTGGCTGTTCAAAAAGTTCAATCTCAGATACGAAGAAAAATTTTGAAACGAAAATTGTTTTAGGTGAACGGGAAGAGATAAAAGTATTACGTTTTTCGGACGCAGGCTTATAAAATTTCAATATTGCTAAACGGATAAGGAGTAATGAATTAGCTGTTAGACGTTTTCTGAAATAATTTCCAGAAATTGAGCAATTATCTCGGAAAAAAGGAAGTGAAAGTAAACGAAAACTACCTAGAGCCAAGATCGACTATTGAAGCGCTTAAATTTAAGAGATTGATTCTCTAACTCAAACAATGAAAAGGGAGTATGTGCAGGAAACAAAAACAGCGGTGTCAAGCATGACAATAAGCAGGAGGCTCACCGAAGTTGGGCTAGTTAACAAGGCCAGTGACGAAACTACTTCTTACGCAAAACATGAAAAGAAAATAGTTGGATGTGGCGAAACAGCACGAAAATTGTACCGTTTCCCCTGCGTTATAAGTGCGGATGTATCACAGCCTATGGTGTAGATTGTGATAAACGGTCAGTTAATGCTGCAAAATATGAAGAAATTATCAAGGAGAACGTGCTACTGACAATAGGTGAATTGTCAGAAAACGCCGAAGAACCTGTTCTCCGAGACGATTTTAGACCTTACCAACGAGCTAAAAGGATACGTTTTTTTAACATTATGATTCCAATAATGTCTTTAATATATAAATAATATAATATATAACAGCTTTCATATTTACTCAATGCCGATTACCAGTTTTAAAGACCCATTGGGCATAAAAGGCGTCTTCCAAAACGTCAAAATTTGCAATTTTCGTAATGTATATCTTTTTGACATAATGAATGTATTGCAGTTGCTAAGCAATCATTTTAATTTGCCTTACAAATTATTATTCACCATTATATGTTAACTCGCTACAAACTTTCGATTAGTTTAATCAAATGTAAAACTGTGCAGTGAGAAAATGTTAACTGCGTTCCCTGCTTATTCTTGACACGACGGATACCATCGTACCGCGTTTCGAAATGGAATATTTTGTCGTCGTTTTGATCTTTTTCACGTTAAGGTTAACGGATTGCAGTATTGGAAGACATTCGAAGTTTCTTCTTTGGCCATCTAATAGTCTAGACTTAAATTTCATTTGGAATATTTGGTCGATAAAGGTGATATAAAATTACAGTCAAAAGGTCATAAAGAATTCCTGAACTAACTGAATGGTAACTGAGAAGGTGTGATGTATTGATATGGATCAGGATTTATTGTAAAATCTTTCTAACTCGATGACTTGTCCAATATCGAAGGTCATAAAAGTGAAAGGAGATAATACGCATTATAAGGAAAATTAAAGTGTATTATTACCGTTAAGTAAAATTATAATGTACGAGTTTACACGTTGCCCAATAAATTCAAATACAAACGTTTTTTCTTATTTACGCACGAAACAATTTTTTGTTGTTGAGAAAAAAATTCCATTATGTATTCCACATGCTGTGCTAAAAAATCCAAATTTTGTCAGAGTACCTTAGACAGTTGAGTACAATAGGAGCATTACATGCGATAGTTGTGATTTGAGATTTTTCATGACTTTAGTAGTAATAAAACGGGACTTTGTACCAATAAACGTTTCAAGGAAACATCATCTGTTGAAAACCGCAAAAGAAGTGAACGCCCGCGCACTGTACGCATTAAGCAACGCATCCAACTTGTACTAGAGCAAATTCGAAAAAAAAGTCGTTCGATACGAAAACTCGCTGAAAATTTAGGAATCGGGAAGCCTTTAACACATTTCATACTCACCCAGGATGTAGATTTAAAAGGGTTTAAAAACAGAAAATTCATGGAGTTTCGACATCATCCAAACAAAACAGAGTTACAAAAATGTACTACATCCTTGCTTGGCACGCTGTGGACGAGTTTGTGTTTTCCGAAGAAAAACTCTTCATTTTTCAGCAACCACACAACTGTCAAAATGATCATTTATGTTCAAAACATTCCAGAAAACGAACATTATGTATCTAAGTACCAAAATGCCTCATCAGTATGGTTTAGGGAGCTTTCTGTAGAAGGGGTAAGTTCCCTCTGGTTTTTATTGAAAAGGCGTCAATTCTGAATGCAACCAGAAGCAGATTCTCAAACCGTGTTGCATCCAGGATGCAAAGAATTGTTTGGAGACCGATTACTACTGTTTTTAGCAAGACCGCAAATTCAGTTCAGAAGAATTTAGTGGACTCTTTGACAAAGGATGAATGGCCTAGTAGTCCTGCTTTAAATCCCTTGGATTTTTTCGCCTGGGTTTACATGATGTTAAAACTCAAGGACTGAAACATCAGTAGTTTAGAGCATTTCAAGCAAGTATTAGCTAATTAACATTTGTGCGTGCTGCATGTAATTCTTTATAAAAAAGATTACATTAGTAAAGAAGGCTAAAATGTTCTCAGTCAGTAATATTGCCAATAAAGGTATTTAATTACATTTAATCACATGTTACGATATCAAAATTTTTTGTTGTATTTGAACCTTTGGACACCTTGAAATAATCTAAAAAAAAAATAGTAATGCTTACCATAATAATATTTTCTTTTGTTAATTATATTGCGCATCTTTGCAAAAATGTGGAAATTTGTTATTCCATAGTATTTTACAACCTGTTTAATTACCTTGTTTGAAGGAAGACAATTTTCATTTTCCTTTCAATTTAATTTAACGTCATATTTAATTCATAAAAATTTATAGGATTACATGAATTTTAGACGTTCATTGTTTAGCTGTAATTCTGGGTTGAACACATTTTTTCTTTTTTGTGTAAAGAGCTTCGCAACGGTCTTGGAAACAGTATGCCATTGCGAACTTAGCACAAGTACAATTGAGTTCCGAAATATTAGATTTAAGTTCTAAGCGTATACCGATTCACGCACAATATATCGTGGTCGACACTTTTCGCAAGTGTACTCAACAACATTATATCGTTGTTGGGAAATAAAAGGGTTGAGCACTTGAAACAAAATGAACGGTCTTATTAAATTATTGCCGGTGATACCAGCCTAAACATTGACACTGAATTTATGCTGAAATTATGTCACCCTTGTCTTATGTGGGTTAGTATCCGATCAGATATGAAGGTTGTGGAAGTTTGCAATACCATTTCTAGTGAATTGCGATTCATTTGTCCATAGAATTCGGTCTAAAAATGACCTGTTCTCTATGTCACATTAAAGAAGTCAAGTAAATTTCCCTAATTTTTGTGCTGGGATATGCTGATATGGATGCAATGTTTCTTGATAAATAACCCTCCAAACTATACCTGAGGATGCTCCTAATGCCCTTGTGCTCGTATAAAGGTTTTGGCTCATGATGTTGATTATTTGCTAATCGACGTCGGCACAATCTTCCGGTGTTCCAGATTGCGATTCCTTGCTATTTGAAATTAAATTTCTAGTTTCTCTTATTCTCTGGAAAGTCCGCGAAAATACCGCTCTTTGGAGTGCTCATCAACTAGCGAATTTCCCTTGGTATTCTTGCATAGCCTTTCTTTCATTTCCGTGTACCTAACAGTAAATGTATTCACATTCCTCCAAAAATGAATTCGGCCATTTTTTAAATTTTCAAGCTTAGAATACCCGTAGTTATCGCTTGATTTTTTAACTATGATCCATATTCTTTCTAACTAACTCCCTTTTATAGCAAAATTTTCGTTAGGAATTAGCAGCAGAGCGTTAGAATTCACCCAAGTATAACTACCTGAATCAAGCTAATTACGGCAATGAAATAAATTCCATTAACCTTTTTATGTGTATTCTAAACAAATATTGGGATAATTTTTGAGGCATTTGGTTCGTTTTACGACTTTTGCAATTTCAGGGCAATAAAACAAAAAAATTCCAGTCAAGGGTTTCTAAGGAACAGATTTTCCTACCTCTAACCTCGACATTTTGCACTTTTTTGAAAAGATAAAAACACTGGCAGTTCAATAAAAATTAAAAATGATAAATAATTGGATTATTTACATGAATTTCGGAAAAAATTAGATGAAAACGTGAATTTTAGGAAAATGAAAAACAAATTTACATATTTGAAAGTCAATGCCTCTGCAGTGGGAGGTGCTAGGTGAACAGTGGTGACATTTTTGGAGAATACATTAGGAGAGTAGTTTGCTTGAGTTAGATAACGCTGTGCTGAGTACATCAAAAGATAAAAATAAAATAATTATATGCATACTATGAAAAATTCGAATTTACGAATCACCCTGTAACTTCTAAACGATTAAGATGGTCCCCGTGCAAAATATTTTTTCATTTGTCTAAATAGGATCTTTCATTTCACTTAATTTGGCATGCGATATATGAAACACCCTGTAAAATTATTAAAATATTCAAATTTGTTTTCGTCTAAAATTAATTGTAAACAGTAACTGAACGTCGACGTTCAATTTCTGATTTTCCGCCCCTTAGGAATTGTAAATTAGATGTTAGGAAAGGAGTCAAGAGTGTAATCTACACACTATTTTCCTTATGATTAATTTTTTAAATTAGACATTTTTACAAATTTCATTTAACAGAGTAGCGAAAAACGGAACTGTTCGGATTAGGGAGGTCACTTATGTGCCTATGTGTATAGAAGAGGAATTGAACTGCCGGCATGAATTTAAAGAGTAGTAATAAATACAGACATTTATCCAAAATAAAAATATATTTTCATACTAAACGATAACTGCGAAATAATATGCAGGCCTATTTTAAACTCCGCTGGAAAGTTTATGAGCATGAAAAGCTATTATTTAGCAATGCTAAAGTTAATTTTAATATAATAGTACAGGGGTGATCCAATTTTCACCGGGAATATCAAATTTAACTTCCTACAAATAGTTCGTTTTTTTCGTGTTCGGAATTTCTACGACAAATTCTACAATAGGCCTAAGTAATGAGCGAGATAAGATTTATTAGTTTTAATTTTTAAAATTAAATACGAAATAGTCAATAAGATTATTCAACTTTATGATTGCGAATAAAGAGAACTCCAATGCAAAAGATTATTTCGAAAAAATATTATCTCTTAAAACAACTGTAATATTTCCATTTCTCGTTGTATAAAAATAATAAATACATACGTATAAAGTTCTGCTAATTCTGCCATACTGTAATGGCGATCAATTTGTTGTTCATCAACAACCCTGAAGCTCATTGCTTGTTTTGTCACAGATCGGGAATAAACTTTTTCTTCCATAGTACCCTAGAAAACAATTAAAAGAAATCATCATTAAAATCATTATTTGAATGACATACCATTGTCAGTAACCGGTAAACGTAGCATTTTTTCTTTTGTCCCAATCGAAATATTCGGAATATATTTTGTTGATCATTAGATGGATTCCAAGATGTGTCTAAAATAATAACCCTATTGGCTCCAATTAGGTTAATTCCTTGTCCTCCGGCTTTAGCAGATATTAAAAAGCATCTGCAAAACATTGTTGATCATATGCTCAAACTTAATTTGGTATCTTACCTAGCTCGTTTATTTTCTGGGTTATTAAACATTTTAACCATTTCATGTCTCATGGTTTTAGAGGTTTTCCCGTCTAATCGATAGTAGTCTCTTCCCTCAACCCAAGGTCCATTAAATTTTTGAAAGCCTAAATCTTAGTTTAACCAAATTAATATTTACAAATGCAAAAATAATAAAACTTGAATAACTAACTCGAAATATCGTGTGAATTTTGACCCAAATCCTTTGCATGTATTTGTTTCATAAAATGCTCCACTACATTAAGTACAGCAACAAAAGCTGAGAATATCAAGCTGAAAAATAATTTTTATTATAGCTAAAAACTATATTCTTTAAATATAATCTAAATATTCTAAGTGAATTTAAAAACTTAAAACTTATGTAAATGACAAGAAGTTCCTAGATTTGGCAGAACTATCTTAAAGGTTTGGGAGTTACAGAAAAATTGGTAAATTCTAATTTGTCATAGAATACACATCACTATTTTCTTTATGATCTACTCTATACAGCGACATCAAAATTTGTCATAGTGAGCACGGGAAACACACTAACCTGCGTAGCAATATGAATACGCTAGCATACACACACACTTGTCACGGTTCCAAATGTAGGAGTTATGTGGTTCAAATTAAAAATTTCCCCTGAAAAATTTCTTCCCGGTTTTCGTCTACAAAAAACATTACTTTTCTTATTCATCTTAACACCCCAAAGCTTTAAACTATGCAATCTCATAACGTCATATTGTCAAATTCCCGACAGGCGAAAGGCAGGTATTGTAAATTTCAAGCAAACAACAACAGTGATAATGGCAATTTAAAAATATATATTGAAAAGAATATTATTTTTAAAACAAATTACGACAGGAATTATACATTGTCGCTTTTAAACTAGGAAGTAGCGATGAAAGTCCTACATGATTTAATCATAAAAATAAAAATTTTAAGATCTTCGTGTGAAATACTATACAGGGTGTTTTTTAAGTGAGTATGCCAAAATAAGTGGTGATGAAGGGTTTGGCCTAGATAAACAAAAATCTGTATGCCAGGGGGCCAACCTCAACCGTTTGGGAGTTACACGGTGATTCGTAAATTCCAAATTTCCATATTATACATATCATTATTTTATTTTTGACTTTTGATCTACTCAACGCAGCTACACCTAACTAACGCCAAAAATCTACTATTGTAATGAACTTTTCAAAGATGTCAACAATGACCCATCCGAAAGTGGAATATGTTTCTCATTTTCCTAAAATTCAGTTTCTCCTCATATTTTCTCCGAAATTTATGTAATTAATTAATTTTATTTATTATTTTAATTGGCCGGCCAAAATTATTACCTTTCTAACAAGGTACAACATGTGCATGCAAAGGAAAATATGGATATATATTCGTGGAAAACTTTTTCTAATAAATTTTAAAAAAACTCGAGTTCTAAAGAAATTAAAGTAAAATAACCCCAAAATGTTTCTTGTTTAATTAAAAACCGATTTAAGGTGATGCTAATATCTCACAAAAACTGCTCAAAATGTCTTCCGCCATTTGCTATAACTGCAAAAACCTCCTTCTAACTTCCTGTTTAAAGTTGGAGGGAGTCAACCTAGAAAATTCTTTCAGATATATCATTGGATACTGGTTGATAACGTATTAGAAAGCTTTCATTAAAAAAGCGAGAGAGACCACGTTAATTCCGAAAATGGCAATTTCACAGCTCGACATTTGGACCTTTCGTTCTGCCGGAGTCAGGAGACCATGTAGAATCGATAAATATAACCCTAATCAGACTTTAGTAAAGCACCCTGTATATAGCTGGAGTAGTCATTTTGGTTTAATTGTTAAATAATTTTCGCGATTATACTGATAATCTTTTGATCATTATTAGTATCACTTAATGTGGAACGGGGGCATATTTAGAAAACACTTTTGGAATTAAGTATATCGACCGCGTTTGAATCTGGCAACGATTCGATACGTAACGCTGGCTTAGGATATTCCATGTAAATTAGAAATGTTAGTAGTTGTGATGGAATAATAATATAAAAATTCATTAAGTCGTTGTAAAGCCAAAAGTGCATTTTTTTCAATTGTTGACAAATGTATTGAATCTGGAAATTTAATTTTTCGCGCAATTTCAAACTTATACGTTTTAAATTCAAAACTCACCATTTTTCACCACTTTCGCCACACATACGTAAGATCTCAAACATTACTCGCAATTTGTTACTAGACAACAACGATTCTAAGTCTTCGTTAGTAATTAAGGGACGCCACCAATCACGTGTAACTGATAAAGCGCCTGTTTGACTATCGTAGATATCATCTGGCTCTTCCTCATCAGAATTAATTCTCGTTGGTGTATTTTTTAACTCTCGCTTGCTCTTCCCCTAAATATAAAAGTAAATTTTGAACTGCATTTTTACTTTTAAAAATATTACCCACATTAACAGCATTTTGCCATGCATTTTCCAAAACTTTTGGATGAGTCCATATCTAAAATGATTCATATATTTTACAAAGAATTAAAAACTCCAGCCATTTTGGGTGAAAAATACATCAAGCTTCTAAATAAATACTGGTGAAGCTTTTATGTATATATACATATGTCTATATATGTGGTGTATATACAGGGTAGACCATTCATAATTTTATAATTTGGAATTTGAAATATTGGTTATGTTAGGTGTGGCAACTCAAATGTCATTCATATTATGACAAAAGTTAGTTTTATATTATACTCGTACACGCTTGGAAAATGTTAGGAAACACTAAAAATTCACTTGCAAAATGGTCAATCTCCTACCGAAACTGTAAGAAAATTACGTTCAAAATTCGGTAGAAAAGCGCCTTCCACAAAATTTGTGAAACGTATGCGTGAAACTTTTCTGACGAAGCTTATTTTCACCCCGGTGGCTATGTTAATAAGCAAAATTATCGCATCAGAAAATCAATACATGGTGGTTAAGAATCCAATGCACCCTTCAAGGTGTAACTATTTAGTATGGTTTTTGGATCGGCGGTATCATTTAGCCATTTTTCTTGAGGAAGGAAGATGCGTTACGGTAAATGGTGAGCACTACCGCGCAATAATAACTGATTTTTTGTGGCATATTTTTGAAGATATGCACTTAAACAAAATTTGGTTTCAATAGGATGGCGCGCCGTGTCACACAAGCCATGTAGCAATCGATCTTTTGCGTGGGAAGTTTAAAAATTGTATTCGCTGTTTTGGTAATCTGCATTGACCACCGCGCTCCCGCGAGATGACTTCACTGGACTATTATTATATAAGTGTTATATATAATTATATAAGTGCTACACTTACCATCTAGCAACAATTGAGGCGATTAAGGGGGGAATTGGTGCAGCTATCAGTCAAATAGCGCTTCATACAGTCCAAAATGTACAGAAATATTGGTTTGATATGGGTACTGCAAGGCCAGCCGAGGTCATTTGTATGAAGTGGTATCCCATAATTAACCGGAAATATATTACTTTCGAATAAAAATAACCACATTGAATGAATGAATGAAATATGAAATATTCGTTTTTTTTATTTATAGTAAAATAAAATTCAAAATTACAAATGGTCCACCTTATATACAGGTCTATTTTGACATTATAAAGAGATCAGTCAGCAAATACTAAAAATGCATTTCAAAAGCAATTATTCGTGTCGAAAATTTGTATGAGATCTTTCTTATAGAGAATTTGCTGTTAATGGAGTTATGATTTATAATTTCCGTAAAAGCAATAAACTGCTATATTTTAGCAAAAAGTAACTCTGTCGATCTTAGCATGTAAAACCTTTTAATAGACAATCTGTTTATAATATCAAAATAGATAAGGTAAAAATAAAAATTAAACAATTGTGCTCCCTGGATTACAAATTCATGTAATTTACTTACTTTTCGCAAACATGTGTAATCGGGAATTAGGCTCTTCCCTTTTGAAATGTCCCGTGTAGAAATAGATTTTAAGAAGAATTCATATAGTGTATTCTAAAAAAAAGAAATATTCTCACTACGTTATATAATAAATTTAAAAATTTATAAAATACATAATATATATCTGTTGAAATTTACTCTTAGCTGTAGTTCAATTTCTGCCATATCTTTTATTAAATTTATCTTTTTAAAATGGCTTCTTTCTTCATTCACGAAGGACTTACTTTCTGTACTTTCTTTACAATAAATACGAAATTGTTAAATACAGGCTTTTATTAATTATTATTACAAAAGTAGTTTTATTTTAATATTAGCGGTGATTTGTTTAGGCCCAATGTTATGAAGCTCCCAACGACAATCTCTTTATTTATTTTTTTTTATAATTTTATCAATGACTGATTTCTTCACAAAGAAAAACCAGTTATGATAAAATAGCTATATATTGGTATGGGATATTAAAATTTATGCTAAATGTGCTATTTAGATATAGCGGCACCGATGTAATTGTCTCATTATCAAATTTAATAACCTTTAATCTATTCTGATAAGGCGAAATAAGCGGATCGCACATGAAAGGCGAAGCGAAAAAACAGACGCTGAACATTCTCTCAATGTGAACATCATAAAAGGGTGATCAAACCTAAGAGTGGCATAATATGAGAGGAGGTGGGGGAAATTATCTCACCGTTTGGGATTTATAGGGTGATACGTAAATTCTAATTTTCCATGGTATTCAAATCAGTATTTTACTTTTATCTTTTGATATACTCAACGAAGTAACAGCCAACGCCAAAAATCTACTTTCCTAATATCCTTTCCAATATCAACAATATTGACTTTCTACCACCCACTGCAGATACACTCACTTCCGAAAGTGGAAAGTGCTTTTTCATTTTCCTAAAATTCAATTTTTACCCGAATTATTTCTATTTAAGTACCAGAAGGTATACCTAGTCGTGCCATAAATTCTGTCACAATTTTCAAGAAGCATACAATTTAAACAATAAAAGATAATATGTTTATTCCAATGAAATTTATTTTAATAAGATATTGTTAATTAATTAATAAAAGCTTTACTCGAAATGACCTCCTTTAGCTTTTATACAAGCTTTTAAACGTTGTGGCCACTGGTCTATAGCGGCATGCACGGTATTCAACGATATTTCATTTGCTGCTTTCACCAACGATTTTTCAGACTGTCCAAATTGCGGCGGGGAGTTCTACAGGCCTTGTTCTCTAACTCTGTCCATAATGCATAATCCAGCCGATTTAAATCTGGGCTCCCGGATGGCCAATCTTCTTGTGCAATAAAATCAGGAATGTTGTTGCGAAGCCACTCCTGTGTGCTTTTTGCTTTGTGAGCAGGTGCAGAGTCTTGCTGGAAGACCCAATGTTGTCCACCAAAGAGAGTTTGCGATAAAGGTTTCACAACACCTTCCAGCACGTTGGTTTGATAAACCGCCGCACCGGTTTTGACACCTTTTTCGCAAAAATGGAGTGTTGTGACACCTTTATGGGATACATCCCACCAAACCATTACAGAAGCTGGATGATGGCCTCGTTGCACCCTGGGAACTGTTTTTTTAGCTTCTTCTGATGATGTTGCATAAACCTTATAATTTTGTTTATTAAAAACTTGCTCCACAGTAAAAATTTTTTCGTCGGTAAAGAGGATGTTCTCATGACCATTGGTTGCGTGCCAAAGCAAGAGACTCTTGCATCTTTCCAATCTTATTTCCTTTAACCGTGGAGTCGACATGTGGGCTGTTGACCGACGATAAGCCTTCATATGAAGATCATCTCGAATGAGTCTACTCATCGATCTTGTGGAGATTTCCAACTTCCTCGACAAAATTTTTTGTTTGCGCAGTGGATTTCTACGGATGCGCTCTCGGACAGTTTTGATGGCACTGACTGTTCTAACGGTACGAATGAATGAATCTTTTTGTTATTTTTAGCGGTTTCAACAAATTCAAAATTTCAGAAGCATTTTTTCCACACTTATGGAGTGCTATTACAGCGATACGATTTTCTTTTACTCCCCACTCCATGATTACGAGTCAAAGACTGTCACCAAACTGATCGGAATATTACGCCGTACAGTTCATTTGTTACAAAGTGCAACATAACGGTACAATTCCAGGCTAATTTCTGAGAAAGCGCGCATTAGAAATTGTGTGACAGAATTTATGGCAAGACTAGGTATATTGGTCCCTGTGCTGAAATGCGCACAAGTCGATTTGAAGAGAGCTTAAAAAAATATGTTTTTAAATAATAATTTCTTTATAAAACTCCTAAAATTTTCAAACAATTATTCTAGATACTTTCGATTTCAGTTTGTTTTTCTACCCAAAACGCGTAAATAATTCAATGGGATTTTTCTATGGAATTATTTGAACCACTTGAAACTACAAATTAATTGAAGTCAATGACATTGAAAGGAAATAAATTTCTTACGAATTTAGGAATTTTAAATCCAAAAGGAACTTCTTTAAGCTCTTTTCGATTCTTTTCGATCGTATTTCAGAACAGCGTCCTTTGACTGTGAAACTTCTGATATGTTCATGATAAAAATCACGCTTATTATATGTTTCGTCATATGTCTCATATCATTTTATATGACATCTGATATTAACGTCGAAACACAACATACGACAATAGGTATTTTCATATTAGTGGCAATGGAATTTATCGATTGCCTGAATAATAATAATATTACGCTTCAAAATTACAAATTACTTAGGGATTCTAAAATTTGTGGCCTGAATTACCGATTGTTACAAAAAATTACAAACTAGCTCAGTACTTTACAATTTGTGGGCCAGAATTTATCCGTTGCTTCCGCGAAAAAACATTGTGACTGAGAATTACGCACCAGTTGGGTATTTTAAAATATCTAGCCTATGAAGTACTATTGTTTGAGCAATAAAAAAATTATGGATTAGAATTACAAAATAGTTGAATATTATGAAATTTATGACATATGAAATACCGATTATCTGAATAATAAAATGTGACTCAGGATTACCAATTAGTTGAGTATCTTTAAATTTATCTCTTACGAATTGGGAATTAGTTATATATGATCGTGTTTTACTCTAGTCCGAATTTCTCTTGCACGCGGCCTTTAATTTCAGAAGTAGGATATGTTTAAATCCAAGTAAAGTAAATCAGAAAGTAAAAGTGCGTTATTTAATATTTGATTCGTGGTTACTTCGGTGGAGCTGAATCGTCATTTTCCTGAATATGCGATGGTAAACCAAATTGTGAAAGCACTTGTCTAATCGTATTTGGAGAAGGCCAATATTAGTGAATTAAAAAAAAAAGCAAATCTTTGATTGCTAATTATCGGATTAAAAGCTGCTCTCAAGATACGATTTGAGGAAAGCTTTGCATATATGCAGAAAGAAGAAATCTTACGGCACGTGTCCGAGGAATCTGGTTCTCTAATCGACTGTTCTTATCAAAAAAAATCCTGGCCAAACAGAGTAAAATTATGACGATAACGACGACCTGAGCGCTAAGCTGTCTAAAAAGAAATTCCTGCACTGAAAAGGCAATTAGCTGACCTCACTATGCCGGATAAGCATCAAAAACAATCAGCGATATTAAAATTCAGCAATGTAGTAGAGGATAGTTTCCAAAGTTTAAAGATTTAGCAGCGATGATCACATTTCTGCTGGTAAATGGATCGCAAATTTCGAGGAATCTGCTCTTCTGGGCGAATTCCAGAAGATAATTACTCGAGTGGACATATAAAGAGCTCAAATCTAGAAAAACGCAAAGCAATGAAACTCTGCAACAGTATGCCATCTCAATGCAAGCAATCGCATCTTTGGGTAATATCGAGGTGGCTGATATTGCTTATTACTAATATAATTGTTGAGTTTAATCAAAATTTGTCCACTCTGCGAAAAATTTAATCTAGTTGGCTGACATGAAAAACATAACAAAAGAGAAAGTAAAAACTGTCAGATGTGCTCCAATTATTATAAAAGACTGAATTGTTTGTAAATTGTATGTCAACGTTTTTTTTTTAATAAAACAAATAATTTCAACGACTCGACTGTGTTCTTTGGAGATTCCTACAAGAAATAACAACAGGTTATGGGCCCAGGTCAACGAGAAAGTGGCATCTTTTAGAACAAACGTCGTTGGAAGTCTGGAAAGTAAGGTTAGGATTGGAGCAAGCACGTTGGACAGCAGGTTGTACCGGCACGCCGAGTCACACGTCAGGCAAACAGAAACGTTTCGCAGCAAGTCAGCAACGGCCCAACAAACGAGAAAGCAACGTCGTGAAGCATTTTGTACGCAAAAGTCAAGAAAATAGAAGAAAGAAAATTGCCCGAATTGTAAGTACAGTCACATACAAAAGTCAAGTCACGTAATCAACATTGATACAGTCAAGTCACAGTTGGTGATGCTCAGTCAGGACTCTCATGGAGATGTAAACTATGTACCATGGAGATTGAAGTTAGATGTTGTCATGAAAACAAAGAAAATATTTGAAATAGCCATGGGTGTAAAAGCAAGACCTGCAGGAGCAGATGATACTCCAGAAGTCAAGGCATGGATTGAAAAGGACTTGGAGGCTCAGCAGCTCATTGTTTTGAATGTGAACGATCAGATAGCGTACAAAATTGCAAACTGTCAGCAAAACAAATGCTGGAAAAATTAGTTAGACTGTATGGCACAAAGACTGATATGACATTGCAAATTTTGCGAAGACAATTTTTCACTTACACTTTTGATGAAAGTAAGTCGGTCATAGAAAATTGTATGGAGTTGTTGTCCATAGGTGAGCAACTGTCAACGGAGAATGATCCAGTACGAGACAACTGGATGATGTCGAGAATTCTGAGCATGTTGCCACACAGACTGGCACACTTTGGTACATCGTAGAACAACGTGACAGACGCAGACAAAAACTCCACAACTATGATCGAGCGGTTACGACTTGAGGATGAAAGACAGAACAATCACAACAAAGGACAGGAATCAACCTCAACGAATGCACTTTTGGTAAAGAGATACCACAACAAGAAGCTGCACGGAAAGTCAACGCAAAAGAATGAGAAAGGTGGCTTTGAATGTTACAAGTGTGGATTGAAAGGTCACACAAAAAGGACTGCAGAAACAAACCATGTGCCAAATACATGGAATATTGTAAGAAGACTTATGCCTGCAACTCGTGTGGACAGAAAGGTCACTTTTCGAAAGTGTCCACAGCGAGGGAACAACAACAACGAACCAAGAGTGAAATCGAACGTCTGGCTGGCAGTGAGTTTGAAGACGTCCGACCTGGACAGCAGCCCTGATCACCTGGAGGACAAGTCAACAACATGGTATCAGGACAGCGGTGCGAGTCAACACATGACCTCACATCGTGATTGGTTCACTGAATTCCACGAAGTGAAAAGGCCCATGTCAGTTTTACTTGGTGATTCGACGGAGATAGATGGCGTTGCAGTCGGCACGGTGGAACTGGAGGCATTTGATGGCAACAAGTGGCACCCCATCATACTAAAGGACGTTTTGTATGTTCCAGAACTGAACGTATTCTCAGTCAGCCACATGCTCGACCAAAGGTATGTGATGAAATCAGACAAGGACAGAGCAGAATTTTTGAAAACAGACAAGATGACGACTGTTGGTGTAGCGAAAAGGCGTGGCAACCTTTTTGCAATGATGTTGAGACGTGCGAATCGACCCCCTGGCATGGCAGCTATTTCGATTCGAACGTGGCACGAGAGGATGGCACACCAGAATCTGAAGTATGTGAGAGACGTTCTAAACAGAAAAGGCATAAAATTTGTCGACGACTGGAACAACTATTGCTGCGAAGGCTATGATTATGGCAAACACAATCGTGAATCTCACCCTGAGAATGAAAAGGTGGCGAAGCCACCCCTGGATCTTGTTCATGTGGACATGGGCGAGATGAGAGAACCTTCGCTAGGTGGCGCCAAGTACTACTTAGTATTCAAAGATGATTTTTCGCACTTCAGAACTGTTTACTTCATGAGGACAAAGAATGAAGCACCAGACAAGCTGAAGTTGTTCGTGAAGATGGCGGAAAATCAACTTGGAAGAAAAATGACATGTTTACGTTCTGATAATGGAAAGGAGATAAGAAATGCAGCTACTGACAAGTTCCTGACTGACTTGGGAATTTTTCACACATTTAAATCCACACACGCCACAACAGAATGGAAGGATAGAACGTGAAATGAGAACCATCGGTGAAGCTGCACGCTTAGCCTTAACAGCAGCCAACATGAGTATAAGACTATGGGCGGAGGCAGTTTCATACGCAGTTTTTACACTTAACCAGACTGGAACAAGTACTGTGAAAGGAAAAACTTCTGCTGAGCTATGGTTTGGACGTCAGATGTATCTGAATAAGTTGAAGACATTTGGATGCGAGTGTTACATTCTGATACCAGAACACCAGAAAGAGAGGCAAGTTCGACAGGAAGTCAGAGAAGGGCTATCTGGTTGGATACGACTTAAACTCGTCAACTTATCGGGTCTTCATTCCTGGACGTCGAGACGTCGTCAGCGAAGCAAATGTTAACTTCAATGAAGAATATGAGAAAAGCAAGACTGAAGTTGTGACAGAGACAAGTGAAGTTAAACCAAAAGAATAAAGTGCCAAAGAAGGAAGCGAGACTGAGACTGATGAATACGACACTGGTGAAGATGAAAATGAAGAACAAGAAAGTGTCAAGGAAGAAGAAGCTGAACCCCCCACCGAAACTCGAAAGAGACCAGTTCGCTCGACGAGAGGAATTTTGCCAAAGAGATATGAGGACTCGGTGATGTGGTACAGCAGAGGTGTTAATCGAGAAGATACAGCACTGATTGGGGAAGCTGAGGACATCACGGTGTCTGAAGCGTTGAAGGACCCAAAATGGCGACGAGCTATGGAAGAAGAATACAAATCGCTGGTTGACAGGAAGACATGGAAGCTGGTAAAGTGTCCTGAAGGAGTGAAGCCACTGACATGCAGATGGGTTTTGACGGAGAAATCGAGTGGCAAATTGAAAGCGAGGCTGGTGGCTCGAGGATTTGAGCAGCAGAAAGGAATCGATTATGATGGAACTTTTAGTCCAAGTGGCAAGTTACTCATCGATTCGACTTATTCTCAGTCATGTCGCCTCAGAAGGATGGAAGATTCGACGTGAAGACAGCATACGGCCGTTGAAAGAAGTTCTATACATGGTGCAACCTGAAGGATTCAAGGACGGGTCAGACAATGTGTCAGCTATTCAAAGCCATTTATGGTTTAAAACAGGCGCCGAAGCAGTGGAACAAATAAATAACAGGTTCATTTGAGGAGATTGGCTTGGAAAGTTCAGACGATGATCCGAGTGTATTCTACAACAAAGACAAGACAACTATTGTGGCATTATTTGTAGATGATGGAGTGGTCGCTGGCAAGGACGAGAAGGAAATTTTTGAACTTTTGAAGTTGATTGGCAGGAAGTTCGAGATTACACACGGCAAGACTTTCCAAAACCAGTTCACGTACCTCGGCATGGACCTGAAACTCGACTCCAAGGGAATTTTTGTGAGTCGACCGAAATATACAGAGAAGATTTTAAAACGAATGGAAATGGAAGATTACAACCCTGCACCGACTCCTATCGAACCGGGTATGGTGGCTGAGTCAATTGATTTTCCGAATGACAAGAAAGTGCCTGCTGGAACACCTTACCGTGAGGCCATCGGAAGTTTGCTCTACCTAGCTACAATCTCGAGACCTGACATCAGCTACGTGGTGAGCTACCTCAGCAGACATTGCAGTGATCCGAAGAAAAGTCATTGAAAAATGACGAAGCGAATCTTTCAGTATCTCAAGGCGACACCTGGGGCAGGTATTTATTTTGATGGAGACAAGGAGATAAAGGTGTACACACATGCTGATTTCGGAGCAGAGAAAGAGTCAATGAAATCGACAAGTGGCGGTTTGATCTTCAGAGGTGGACCAATTCCTCAGTTTTCCAGAATTCTCTTGCTTTTCCTTACATCTTTGCCCTTACCCAAACTAACTTAACTCCCAACATTTATAGTAACGAATTATTTCCCGCAGATTTTTCTATTTTTCATGCCGATGCCTGCGACGACGACTTAACCCCCACTAATCGCGGCGTACTTCTCGCTGTGATTAATCGTTTCGGTGCCAGCCAGCTTCGGAACAGGAGAAACAAACTTATCAACAGGCTTATCTCCTATCTCGTTCCGAGCCCGACTTCTCCGGTTACCTCTCTGCGGCTTCACTTTTCTCTGCACGCAGCTAATCTTCCTATCACGACTACCTTAAACGAATGCAGTGAACCCTTATCTCCGACGCTAAACGTCTTTATTAATTCATTAACAGAAAAAGAATATCCAGTGGCTACCCCTATTGAATAGAATAGAAATTTATGACGATAATTTTGAAAAGCAGATAATGAACATAGATGTTTTTGACAATGACGGCAAAATCGAATTTAATGTAAGTAATCTTTTTAATGTTGTGTCAAGGGTTCGTGTCAGGGTGACTTGCGCTTCAAGTTCGGAAAACCGATATATAATTAATAATAGTGTGGAAATGGAAAGATAAGACCTTATACCCAAAAAATAAAATTAAAAAAATTATTGTCGACCTGTTACAATACCCTCTTGTTGGCGAGAGTAACTTGCTTTGCACTTCTCCTACTGTTCTAGTGAAAAAAAGAAACGGTGAGCTAAGGTTGTTGATTTTCACGACCTCAATAAAATTATGACTAAAAATAATTTTCACCTACCGCTCATTGAAGACCATGCAAAGAACTTCTTCGCGGTCCTTGATTTTCGTAGTGACTTCCACCATATGAAAGTAACGGAAGACTTTATAGTACACTTCGCTCATGATACCCTTAGGGCAATATGAATATCTTAAAATGCCTTTTGGCTTGAAAAATGCGCCACAAATAATTCACAAATTTATAAATGCGACTTTTAGGGGATTGATAGCATCGGATAAATAATTTGTTATATTGACGATCTCCTCCTCTTGCGACGGAAAGGATAGAGGAACATTTGGAAATCCTAGAGGAAGTTCTGAGTATAACGGTCAAAAATAATCCAGAATTTATATATGACCAATGCAAATTTGTACAGAACGAAATAACTCACCTCGATTACATAGTTAATTTCAATGGCATACGGCCGAACGAACCTACAAGTGCGGAAGAGGTACATAGTATTGTTGGTTTGTGTTCTTTTTTTTGTAAATTTATACCTAACTTTGCTATACTCACTAAGCATCTCTATCTCGATCTTCTTTGAAACGATGCTAAATTTAAATTCAATTCAAAACATCTAAGCGTTTTCGAGATTTTGAAGGCAAAATCAATCTAGTCCCCATTTTATCGATATATGGTCCTCATAAACACACTGAGCTTCACTGTGACGCCAGATCTATCGAGTTTAATGCAGTATTACGCCAGCGCCAAAAGGATGACAAGCGTCATTCTTATTACAGTTTGCTATATTTTGACCTTGACACTTGGCAAAGAAAATTAAATGATAAATTTTTGTGCGGATTGGATGACGTAAACTGATTCCTTGACTTATTAAATCTTCAGACCTTACTCCATTGGATTATTTTTTATGGGGAACGATGAAGGATGCAGTTGACTGAAATTCTGTTAGCACCATGGATTACAGCCATGAAAATACGGGAGAGGCTGTGGACATTTGATCAGTTTTTGTGAGATATTACCATTCATTTAAATGTTTTTAATTACACAAAAAAGCCTTTTGGTGTAAATTTTAATTTAATTAAAATTCAATTTTTTTAATTTACCAAAAAATAAATGTTTCACGAATAAATTTCCATTTTGTTTCCCCATTTGGAAAGGTAATTCAACAAAAGTAATAAATAAGTGTATTAATTGCATGGATTTCGGCGAAAATGTGAGGAAAATATAAACAGTAGGAAAATGAGAAACATATTTTCCACTTTCGGAAGCGATTCTACCTGCAGTGAGTAGTGGCAGGTCACCATTGTTGATATCTTTGGAAAGGCCACTAGGATAGTAGATTTTCGGCGTGAATTGGATGTCGCTGCGTTGAGTTGATAATAAGATGAAAATAAAATAGTGATGTACATACTATGGAAAATTTGAATTAACTAACCACCCCGTAACTCCCCGAAAAACCTCGGAAATTATAAAATCCACACCTTCTCAGCTATTGTAGAAATATCGCTCTGTTCAAAGTTTTAACTCTATTGAAACTGTTTAGTAAAATGTACTGAGGATAATATACAAATTGTATTAATATTGTTTTACTTACTTGAATATTGGTCATGGGAATAAATAACACATATTCATATTTATCCGGAAGAAAACTCTTTAATAACGCTGCTTCCCTGCGCTATATTAAAAACAAGTTATAATTTTCAATTAATTATAATTTACAATATACTTACTTGAACAAATTTTGAAAGTTTCTTATGCAAAACAAATGATCGTTGTTTCATAATTTTTATTTCTTTTTTACTCGAATCTTTATGTTGTCCACATCTTATAGGATTAGCATATAAATTTGCAAATTCCCTTTCAGTTCCCAAAAATGACGGTTTAATAAAATTTACCATACTGTAATCTATAAGCTTCAGATTAGAAATTATGAACATTTAGTCTAACATTTCATAATATCTACATTCTTTTAAATTGTTTTGAATAGGTGTTCCAGTCAAAATGATTCGGCGGAGAGTTTTAATTTCTGCAACAGCCGTACTTATTGCTGATTTTCTGTTCTTTATTATATGTCCTTCATCACATATCACTAAATCAGCACCTTGTCAAAAGCCAGTTAAATTAGTAGGATATTGCGAAGTAAAGCATATAAATACCTGGTTGCAATAACATCTCTTTTACTTTATTTTTAATTGATTCTAATTCACAAGGAGTTAAACTACTCCTTTGCTTTTTATAAAGATGGTAAAACACTAAAGTGCGGAAAGCTTCGTATCCCATTAAAAAACAACCCGCTTTTCGATTTCCTGAAGAACCTGATGTAGACCACTCTTGAAGCAATCGAAGTTTCTCCTGAACATCTCTGAAAAAAAAAAATATATATATATATAAGAAAATACTATTTTATTATTTATCACTCACGACGTGTCCGGAAAACAATAAACTTTTAATAATTGAGGCTGAATAGGTCCTAACCATCGCTGAATTTCTTCTTTCCAGTTCATTACAGTACTCTTCGGACACAATACAAGAACCTTAGATGTTTTAAGCTCTTTATATGAGACTACGGTGTGAAGAAGGGCTATAAGCTTAAATTAGAAATGATAAATTAAAATACAATTAACAAAACTGGAACCAACCTGTAAGGTTTTTCCTAAGCCCATACAATGAGCTAAAATACAACCAGAACCTGGATGTTTCTTTAGAAGTTCTACACTACCATAGCAAGTGTCATACATAAATTTTACACCGTCAATTTGATGATCTTTTAAGTGTTTCACAATGTCCCCATGTACTTTTATAAATTCTTTTTTTTCAGAATTATAATCCAAAATCAAGTCTTTTGTCCCTTCTTTATCATGTAAACTGTAATATTCTTTTAAGAACTTTGCCATAAAATTAAATTTTTTCTCAAGCCGTTTTATACGTTCGGCTTCTTCTTTTTGTGCAAGTCTTGTTTCACCTGCTAATTGATGTTGGCGCAGCATCGGCTTAAGAACTCTCTTTGGAAATTCGTCTTCGTTTACACTTTCCTCTAATTCAGATGCGCTCTCTGAACTTAAGTTAATTAGCTCTTCAGTCATTTTCACACATTTTCGGCGTTTGTCGCTTTCAGCTATTAAACTTTCAAAAGACTTTTCCTTTCGGGGTACACTTAAAGCAGAGTTGTGCAAAATTTCGCAATCTGATTCTTCAGTATCTTGCTTTATTTTTGCAGAACTTTCAAAATTATTTTCTACAGTATCTGCATTAATCTGCCTTTCCTTATCTAAGTTTTCTATTCCAATGCTTGGCATATTTATTTTTTGTCCTTGATCACATCTAGTACCCTCTTCAAAATTTTCTTCTTGAGTTTCAATTTCAGATTTTTCATTATCACATGTTGATAAAGACGATTGTTTGCCTTTCTGCAGACTTTTTTTAAATATATTTCCAAGAAATTTATCCACTATTGGTATAGTATCTGAATCGAAAGATGAGTCACTGACATCACCTTCGCAGACTGATTGTTCACTATTTATATCAGATTCACTGCTCGCAGTATTAAGAAAATGGTGTTTGAAGCTCTCATTGCACCTAGAAAGATAGTCTTTTTCCGTAATGATTTCAGCAGTCTCCTGTAATTAAAAATTAAAATGACGACATATTTATAAATCTTAAATAACAACATATTTATAAATAAATATTACACATCCATGTTTATATCCATAACATACGAGTATTCTCGAAACTAACGGCTTGCTTCGTCCAGCGAAGGTCGAAGTCGTAAACTTCGAATTTGCAAGCGGCCATTTCGTACTCAAATTTCGTAGCATTTTTTAAGAGCTTCCCCCTTGAACATGTAACTCCGGTATAAAAAAAACCGTTTGCAATCTACCTACGGTGCGGTTTATATATGTACTAATATGTATATGTATACATACAGAGTGTTTCATATGTCGTATGTCGAAATAAGAATTTAATCAAAAAATTATATAGCAGGAAGGGGCATCACAACCGTTTGGCAGTTACCTAAATTCGAATTTCTCATAGTATGCAAATCGTTATTTTATTTTTATCTTTTGATCTACTCAACGCAGCGATATCTTAATATCCTTTCCAAAACTGTCAATAATGTTGACCTACCATCCATCACTGCAGGTACACTCACTGTCGAAACTGGAAATAATGTTTTTCATTTTCCTAAAAGTCAGCTTTTCCTCACATTTTCTCCGAAATCCATGTAATTATTACTCCAATTATTATTATATCTGACCATCTTATTACTTTTCCAACATGATACAGCATGCCCAAGTAGAGAAAAAATATGGAAATTTATTCGTAGAAAACTTTTCCTGGTAAATTAAAAAAAAAGAATTTTAAAGTAATTCAACCAATTGACCCCAAATTGTTTTTTATGTAATTAAAAACGGATTCAAGTTAATGCGAATATCTCACAAAAACTGTCTCTTACCATTTTCGATGCATGCCAATAACCCCATAACTCCCAGTTGGAGTCAACTGCTCCCGTATTTTCTTTGCCAATTCTGCTAATAATTGAGTATAAGAAAAAGAAAATTTCATTTTCAAATAGATGGCATAACTCTTAGTGTATGCATTATATGCGAACCGGCTTGATATGTATTTGACAGGACTTAATGTCAGAATGATCTAATTGCGAATCAGTTAAAATATTCACAACATTTAGTTTTGTTCGATTGGAAATGGCTAATTTTGTGCCAAATAATCGGCATTTGCGGAAAGTTTTGTTATACTTTTACAATTTCAACTCTGAAAGTCTTCGTTTGCTTGTGGAAGCGTGTACAATTGTATCTGCAGAAGATCGTTCAGACAAATTAAAGAAGGTATTTTTTATATTGAAGATGCTGCACATGATAGAGCTAAAAAGTTTAAAGATGAACAAGCATTACTCGATGAAGATTCATGCTAAACTCAGACAGAATTGGCAGCAACATTTAATTAATTGTTGAAAAACGGTTACAAGTAATAGGATTTCTTCAAAAACAAGGAAATTGGAATCCCACATGAATTAACCGAACAGCAACAAGAAATTCGAAAAACAACTTGTGAAATACTGCTGCAAAGACAACAAAGAAAGAGTTTTTTTACATAGTAAACAATACTACACAAAGAAGGTAAAAGGTGGATTGAGAATCCTAAGCGTAGGATATGAAAGGTGGTGTCAAGGGTTTACCAATAACAACGATAGGAATTGAAGTATAAATAAAACACAGTATTTTTGCCCAAACATGGCATGTATTCTTTTTATTAGGGGGTATATTTTCTGCCATTTATGATTTAAATAATATATCGTTCAAAGGGCCAGCTCGGCTCTTCTTGCAGGGATTGATACGGAAACATCAATTTTCGATGACTTGGTGCACCATTTCAAGTCGTATGGCGCCAATGGTGGCTTCAAGTTCATCAAGAGTCTTGGGTTTTTGGACATAAACCTGTGATTTAACATGGCCCCACAGAAAATAGTCTAATGATGTTAAATCACACGATCTCGGCGGCCAGCTGTGAAGGCCATTTCTCGAAATTATTGACTCACCGAACTTTTCGCGCACTAAATCCATTGCAACGACTGTTATGTGGCAAGTTGCGCCATCTTGTTGAAAATAAATTTCGTCCGCATCAATATCAAATTTCGGGAAGACAAAATCAGCCAACATAGAACGATAGCACTCTCCATTCACAGTTAAGGCTCGTTCCATTTTAATTTTTGAAGAAGTATGGTCTGATTACGCCACCATACTATAAACTTCACCAAACATTGAATTTCTCCATGATTCATGAACCACTTTTTGGCTTAGACCAATAACAATAAAAGCGTTCAGGCAAAAATGTACTCCATCATATTTTACACGAAGTGCTCTTTGAGTAACAACAAAACTTCTCGAATTTTGATAGAATATTTGGACGATTTCCAAGCGTTATGGCAACGTGAACTTGTTCATCTTGAAATGTCAAACCTTACTGAACACAATTGCCACCAAATGTCAAAAATGTATCCACCGCTATGAACTGTAATAATCCTATAATCCATATTGGTAAACCTTTTATATCATGAGTTGCTGAAATCTTCTAAAACCATTACTGGCGATATTTACAGATGACATCTCATCCTTTTGAAGCTGTTGCAGAGAATCGACACGACAAGATAATTCTGCAACACGACATACTACATATTGCCGAATGAGTTAAAAACTACTTAGAAGGGCAGAACTGGAAAATGTTACAACACCTACCATATTAACCAGACATTGCCCCTATATAGTCAGCTCTTAGTGGAGAACGATTTCATTCTTAGGAAAATATCCGAAATGGGCTTCATAATTGGATCGCCTGTAAGGACGAGAACTTCCTCAGGGATGGAATCCAAAATTTGTCTGAAGAATGGGCGAACGTCATAACTTCCGATGGAGATACTTTGAATAATGTGCACATAAGATATATGGAGGTGTTAAATAAAGGTGTGTTTTTACAAAAAAAATGAAAATTTCTCTTTTTTCATACTCAATAAATTCTCTCTGATGTTAACAGGACTTGAGTAAACTACATCCTTTAACGTTCCCTATAAGAAAAATTCCAATGAAGTAAGGTATGGAGATTAGTAACCCAAGAAACCGTCCACCTTGCCCATTTCAGCGTTCAGGAAATTTTTCATTTAATTTTGTCTTGCCAATTGCCCATCTATTCTCCAGGGAGATATCTTCAAGTAGGTCTGGCAGTGTATTCTGTATTGGCTATTAAACACTTGAGACAAAATAAATGGTCCTATTAAATTGTTATCAATAAAACCAGCCCAAATATTGACACTAAATTTATGCGGATATGATAAAAAACTTCAATTTTCTCTCGGAATCTCTGCAAAGTTCGCGAAAATACCTTTATTTTGGGTACACGTAGATTAGGGAATCTCCTTTAGTATTCCCCGACAGTCCTGCTCTCGTTTCCGTCTACTACACCATAAATGTAACTTATATCGGCGTATTCCTCAAAAGTAAATTCAACCATGTTTTCATTATTTATTATTTTTTAATACTACTAAACTACCAACAAGTTATTTCGAATTTTTCATTTTAAAACAAATTTGTTTTTTCCAATAAAGTTCATGACGTATTTTTTATACTTTCGAAAGTGAGTGCACCTACCGTGGCAGGTGGTAGGTAAAAATTGTTGAAGAACATTAGGGTTAGGATTAGGATAGTAGATTTTTGGCGTGAATTTAATGTCGTTACGTTGAGTAGATCCATAGATAAGAATAAAATAATAAGGTACATTAAAAACTCGAATTTATTAATCACCCTGTTACTGCGAAACGATTGAGATATTAACACTTAGCATGCGGGTATGCTTCGCCGCCGACTTACGCCTGTAGCGGGCGTTTTTTTTGGGAAGCGCGTGGAAGTTTGGTCATTCAGTAAAGTCGAAATAAATCGAAAATTACTTAATTTCTCTCAACTAAACCTTTTTTATTTAACACTCAAATATATATTCTATGATTATTTTAACACAAAAAACCATATTTTTATAAAATGATGAAAATAGACGATTTTTAATGTTTTACAAATCTATTCAAAAATATTTCTTCATGACAAGGACAAATGAAATTACATATAAAATACGTTTCACTCCGCGCTTTTTTGGCTGCGCATACGAGACATTGTCTCTGTGAATTTTTCTTCTTCCAAACACCAACAATTTTCTCCAATACGTGCTTGCGCGTATCCATGGATGATCTTCCAGAAGGATTACGCTTTAATATTAATCGCTCTGGTTCTTCAGTATTGGATTCAGGTGGTTCATCAGTAACCCAATGCAGTGCGATTTCGTACAAAATTTTCTTATATCTTATTTTTTGTGTGTTTGTCGAATTGTATACCACATATGCATTGAAAAATGCACAATTCATCATATGCATTGCTAAGCGCTTTGTCCACTTCACTACTTTGCGCAAAATGCTATAATAAGACAAATACTGATCAGCCCGATCTACTCCTTTCATGTATTTATTGTAATCAATCAAAGCATTTTACTTCACAATTTTTTGTCTTGTGGTACGATCAACATTACAGCTTTTTTTCATTTGCGAGGATTGTAAAGATGAGACTTACTTCTTCCTTGGATTGCCAAACTTGTACCAATGTTTCTTTTTTTCTGCGAAAAATCGTTTCCCCTTTTTTCAAATTAATTTTTTTCATGCACTCTGGTAGACCTGTTTTTCCTGATGGTTCCACAAATACGTATTTTTTTTCTACAAGGGCATCTGCGTTATCGACGCTATTGTAGTAGTTATCCATATACAAATGGTGCCAGAGATCAGTATATGGTGAAACTACTGTGTGGACCGTTTCAATCAAGCGTAGTCCCCGGGCCGCATTGACTAGAAAATTGGAAATATAACCAGTATCACTTTCAGCGAACATTCGGATGAGTATGCCATATTTTATAATTTTTCCAGCATTATAAAATCTAAAAAACAATCGTCCTCTCCCATGTATTATGCCTTCATCCAACGATACTTGTTTCGGTTTGTAAATATTATGAAATTTTTCAACAAAATATTTTAGTACAGGCCTGACTTTAAATAATCGATCGGATACTTCTGTGACGTCTTCATTGTTTTTGAAATGCCAAGCCTTCCATATTTGGCGAAATCTATCTCTGGACATGGTTTTTGAAAAAACGATGCAGAGATAAGTAGACCAATAATCGTCGCGAGTGTCTTTGCGAACTTGTCTCATAAAAATAATCAGCCCCAAAAATTTTTTTCAACTCCGGAATAGTAATGTCTCTCCATTTCATGTTTTTACGAGATGTTTTGAAATTATTTATATTTTGATAATAGTATCTGTTTGATTCCGTTCCTAACTATTCAAAAAATCGTCGCCTATAAATAACTTTACTGCGTCGACGGTAGATGCAGGAACATTATTTATATCCGTTATCCCAGGATGACCCAAAAACTCTTCAAGTACTGGCGGATTGTCAATCGATGACCATTTATCTGCGTCTTCATCAGTTGTTTCAGAATTACCAGAAATCCTTCTTCGGATCAACACTCGGGAAGACGGAATAATCTCATCATCGTCGCTTTCTTTGATAACTTGACTTTCAGACTCATCACTATAGTCTGAAAAGTCCGATAATCCGTCAGCGCATATTTCTTCATCATTATATAGGGTTTTCCAATAAGAGGTGTTATTTTGAATAGCCCGCTATTTCGGTAGCTGTCACTTTTGAAGCTGTTATTTTTTGATATTTGACAAGTAGAAACTACGCCATTACTAAAAATGGAACGATACACGCTTCAACAACGCATTGAAATTATTAAAATTCACTACAAAAATGGTGAACATTTTGCAGTCACAGTTCGCAAAACTAAAGCATTTTTGGGTCGTCCTGAAGCATGACCCCGCCGGACCATAAACCGCACCAAACAGTCACACGTTGAGGATGGAGAGGCTTCTCAACAATAACTCTTGGGTTTTTCGAGCCCCAGATGCGACAATTTTGCTTGTTGACGTAGCCACCGAGGTGGAAATGGGCCTCATCAGTCAAGATGATTTTTCGATGGAATTCCAGATCATTTTCATGCATTTCAAGGACCCAATCAGCAAAGACACGACGTTGTTGATGATCGGCCGGCTTGAGTTCTTGTGTTAACTGAACTTTATAAGCCTTAAGACCCAAGTCTTTATGCAAAATACGGTGTAATGACGTTTGTGGAATGCCCAATTCCAAAGAACGACGAGGAATGGACAAACCTGGGTTTTCTTCAACACTTTGGGCTACAGCAGCAATATTCTCAGTTGTTCTTGAGCGACGTGCACGGGTTTTATTCCTCACATCACTAACTTGTCCCAACAGCTCGAATTTTCCACCAATTTCTGTATTGCGGTCCGACAAGGTGCTTCACGACGACCCAAAAATGCTTTAGTTTTGCGAACTGTGACTGCAAAATTTTCACCATTTTTGTGGTGAATTTTAATAATTTCAATGCGTTGTTGAAGCGTGTATCGTTCCATTTTTAGTAATGGCGTAGTTTCTACTTGTCAAATGTCAAAAAATAACAGCTTCAAAAGTGACAGCTACCGAAATAGCGGGCTATTCAAAATAACACCTCTTATTGGAAAACCCTATATTTGTCACAACGGCTCATTTTGATCAATGTTGTAATCAACAAGAAAGAAACTAAGCGTTAAATTGACAACACACGACTTGTACGTTTTGGAGCCAGGAACTCGATTGAAGACAAAGTAACTCAACAAATGACCGAGTAAAGGTAGGCGCAGACAGGCGCGGTGGCGAATACAGTTACGTATTTTTACGTGACCCGCGCTGCAGTGACAGACTGCGAAAAACGTAAAAGTACGTTTCCCACATGCCAAGTGTTAAGTACTCTATCCCAAAAACTGTTCGTGGTCATAATTGCTGAAAGATTTATAGAAGAAAGTCAGGAAGCAAGGCTGTTGATGTAAATCAAGGGTGGAAAAAAGTAGCTACGTTAAATTACGACTGAGGGTTAGGTTAGACAAGAAATTTAATCAAACTGTCTACCGAGATGATCACGCCACTGATTTACCTTAAGCCTGTTTCAGAGAGATGATCAAAAATTAGTGATCAGTTGCTGAAATCACGTTTGTAGGAAATAAAAAGAATCATTATCAAATAGGAGTCATTATCAAATAAGAACCATATATGTAGTAGAATCATATTGAATTTCGCATTTGTGATCTCGAGCTTTCCCCTCCCCTTTATCTCGTAAATCTTTAGATAATTAGGGTAACTTTATCGGTGTAAAATCAAAGGACGCATTAGTAGCTTTACGGGTAATTTCCCGGTTGGTATGGTGTACGTAGTTCTTAGTACTGATGAAATTTAAGACAGCCGATTTAAAAGCTTAAAATTTGGTGGACAAACTATGTCCGGTTGGAGGTAATATAATTTCAAATGGTTCTCATAAGTCTTCCGTCTTTAAAAAGCTCGTAGCGATCATAGCAACTATTTTCATTCCTAACCCTGCCGGAATTCCTTTTGCTCCACCTGTCCCGTATCCCTTCGCCAGCTACCTTTCCAGTATGGTCAAAATATGAGAGGCTTGCGTACCAAAACATGCAGTTTTTATAAAATTCCGTTATTTTTCCATAAGACATTTTTGTCCCTACTGAAACCAATTTAATTCCAAGTTTCAACAGTCATGAATTATTCCATACAGATTTCTCTATGTTTTGTGATACGCCCGCGATAATAACTTACACCCCGCAAGTCCCCATTTCCTTCTCGCTGTTCATAATCGCTTCGGCGACAGCTTTTTTACATGTTCTAACTCCTCCTGCTCTAATCTCATCCGCCTCAAAATTACTCTATCCTGTAAATTATTCATATTATATTCATTCCTTCCAACCGCTTGAAATCTACAGACTATCAACTGATCGATTTTCTCTTTAATATTCTTGGGACTAATGATGAAGTTATCGTTCTCCATGGCTTTAATATTCCTCGCCTTCAATGGATTCGGCTTGTCTTCATTTTGTCCCTTCCAACGCTCTCTTAGTTAATTTTTACTTATCGACCAACTCTGGCTTCCATCAAATCAGTGGCATAGCCAGCAATCTTGGCAGACAGCTAGATCGGATCTTCTTGTCAACTCTCGGACAATTTCACCCTGAAAAAATGTGCTCCACACTTGGTCGGTCTTCTTACTTTTATATTTAAACTTTCTATCACTTAAGGTATCTTTCCTGATAGGTGGAAAGACTTATTCATCATCTCCATTTATAAAAAGGACTTTTAGTCCCATCCCCATCCCAGCATAGTATCCTAAAAGCTAGATCAATCACCACTAACCTAATCGACTTCGTTTCTGGAACACTATGTGCCTTGTAAAACGGTGACGAACTCGACGTCATCGCTACTGAATTCGATAAAACCTCTATTAATGATGCTGAATGTATTATTAAGCACGCGGACCTTTCCATCTACGTCGATGACATGAACATCTTTAAACTAATATTTTCCGCCTCTGATTCCCGATCGCTGGAACATGACCTAGATAATTCTAGCACCTGATGCCAAAAAATCGATGAATCCAATGCCAATCTATATTTTACTCCCGCAAACTTCTTTCTTCTCCCCTGCCTGATACTGACTTGCAACCCTTGCGGAAGCGTCGCGACTTCATAGATATTACTTTCATCCATCAGCTGCTATCTGGCAATATTGATTGTCAATTCAATGCTTTAGTGATTTCTCTCTATAACAATCCCCACAAACTTAGATCGGCCCCTCTCTTACACCCCACTTACCACCGCACCAACTGCGACACTTCTTAGGGGACAGATATATAATTAGGCATATTGAAGGCGATAAGAAGAAGGAGAGTAACAGAAGTTCAGGAGGGAAGACAGAGGGCATTCCTGAAAGATAATTTGAACAAGTGGAAATCAAAGGAAGGTGTGGATTTTGCTTTCCGAAGCATTCGATAGGTTCGGAAGTGTCCCCTATTAGTCTACTTTTTTTCTTAGTTTAGTTTAATTTAAATATTATCCACTGTTTGTAGCTTGTATAAAGCGAATAAATAAATAAGAAGGAAGATTAGGGTTAGTAACCCAAGCAAGCCCACGTAACGCAAAGCGGACAAATCTACTTAGCACAGCTTCAATTCTCTTCAATTAGGAGCGTCACCAGACCAAAACCACAATATGTGTTGGTATGGAGGTTGACCACACCTGACAGGCATAGTATAAAACATAAATATAAATAAATTTTGGTAACATAGGGGTTCAAAAATTCATTAGACCAGCATTTCGCAAAGCCTATAATTGAGTTGGCTTTTCTTATGATGTGACAGATGGAGGGAGATTATATTAATTATAAATTCTATGACGCGTAAACGAGAAAAAAAAAGAAGAAAATTATTACTCAATTTGGTGTGGTTTACGGGATGGTGGAATCATTGGTCCGTACTTTTTCAAAGATGACGATTAGAACAACGTTACCGTCAATGTTGCTCGATATCTTGAAATGATTTCCAACTTTTTAGTACCCAAAATACTCGATCTGAATCTGGTTGGCATGTGGTTTCAACAAAACTGTGCCACAAGCCACACAGCACGCGAATTGCGAAATAAATTTGGTGAGCAATTCATCTCTCGTTTTGAACCAGTAAATTGGCCACCTACATAGATCATGCGTTTTGACACCATTGGACCACTTTTTATGGGAGTACGTCAAATGTCTTGTTTATGCTGATAAACCAGCATCGATTCAAGCATTATAAGACATCACACGTGTTATCGGTAAGATACCAGCGGCTATGTTTGAAAAAGTCACTTTTCTCGTCTCTCTTTCGTTAAACCTTTATCCAATTTGTTTTTTTTTTTAATTAAAAACCAAACGCTTAAAAAATAACCCTTTATTACAAGTAGTTTACAAAAATTTGCTTTAATGAAACGTTATATCTTCGTAAACGAAATATAAGGTTATGAATAAATTATATAAGAAAATAGAAACCAAGTTTGTAATTATCACAATATCTTAGCTGTATGAGTAAATCGGGTTGAAACTTAAAGTTTACAAAATTATTTTGCCGATATATGTATATATTAAAACGTCGTGAGCAGATTCGGTTGCCTAATAAAGTTCTAAATATTAATGACACCATCAAAAAGATAAATTTTACTTATACACGATTAGTGAGTATGATTGGATGAAAGATATCACTTAAACAAACAAAAAATTATGGAAGCCATCTAAACCGTTTGGGAGTTACAGGGTGATTCGTAAATTCCAATTTTGTATGGTATGCACGTCACTATTTTATTTTTATCTATTCAATGCAACGATATACAACTTACGCTAAATCTACTATCGTAATGTTCAAAATTCACGATACTTTTTGAACAGACCTCGTACTTACTTTCGAAAGTGGGCAAATGTTTTTCATTTTCCTAAAACTACTACTACTAGACCTACTTTTTTTCGAAATTCATGTAATTAATATATCTATTTATTATTTTTATCAAATTGCTCATCTTATTACCTTTCAAAAACGTACAATATGTCCAGATTAAATAGAGATAAACAAATATTTTTTTTAGAACACCTTGGCTGGTATCTTATTGTCTTATTCTCCTATAATTGCAAAAGTCGTAAAACGAACAAAATGTCCTCAAAAAATGTCGGGAATATTTGTTTAACATACACAGTTCATTAGATTCGATTATTACTGCTGAAAAGTCAAAAAAAGTCTAATAAAGTTTATTTTATTGCCGTAATTAACTTGTCTTAACATGTTGCTTATACCTAACGGAAATTTGGCTATAAAAGAGAGCCAGTTAGCAAGAACATCTATTATAGTTGAAAAACTAAGCGATAACTACGGGTGTTCTATGCTGAAATATTTAAAAATGGTCGAATCCACTTTTGACGAATACGCCAACATTTATGGTGCATTCGACGGAAACGAAAGAGAGGTTATCTGGGAATACTAAAAGAGATTTCCAAATCAACGTGTACCACAAAAAGGGGTATTTTCGCGGACTTTCCAGGGATTAAGAAAAATCGAAAGTATATCTTCAAATAAGACGTATCCGCGATCAGGAACATCGCATTATTCTGCCGACGTCGAACAGCTAATAATCAGCATCGTCAGGAAAACCCTCAAACGAGGACGGGACGAGTCGCAAGACGATAAGGAGTGTCTTCATATACATTTTGAAAGATTCTTTATCGAGAAAGATCACATCCATATCATATGCCATTACAAGAACTTCTGGAAGAAGGTTCCGAGAGAAGATTGGAGTTTTGCACTTGGCTTCTGGAATACAACATAGAGAACAGGACGTTTTAAGACCGAATTCTGTGGACGGATGAATCGCAATTAACTTAGGATAGTATCACAAAGTTCCACAACCTTAAAACATGATTGAATTTTAACCTAAACAAGGCAAGGGCAGCATCATTTTAACATAACTTCAGTGTCAATGATTAAGCTGCTCTCATCGGTGGCAATTTAATAATACCCTTCATTTTGCCTCAAGTGCTTAATAGCCAAATTTACATGGACTTTTTGGAGAATACACTGCCAGAATTACTTAGGGACATCTCCGGACACTATACTAGAGTCAATGTTCTACCAACACGTTGGATTGAGGAAGTGGTCCCATTCCTTGGTCTGCTAAATTTCTAGACCTTACTCTTAATTTTAGTTTAATTTCTTTACACTTCGATTTTTTTTGAATTTACCGGAACAAGTTTTTCACGAATAAATTTCCATATTTTTTCTCTACATGGACATATTACTTGTTAGAAAGGTAATAAAATGGCTGATTCAATAAAAATAAAAAATGAATGCATTACTTACATGAATTTCGGAGAAAATGTGAGGAAAATCTAAATTTTAGCGTAATGGAAAACCACAAAAAGATGCGAAAAGAAGAGGAGGGCCATTCCCAGTTCCCCCTGTGAGGGCTGTGACGTGTGAAGAACGACCAAGGTATCCTCCCGGACAATAGGCTAGCTCACTAATCAGCCAACACCTGTAACATCAGGAAGGGTCTCAACCGCATCCGGCACACAGACCCAATAGGATCTGCTGGTAAAGCCTTCTTCTCCCCCCACCACTGCCAGCTCTTCAGTAGAATGAAGCTTTCCCTGAAACCTCGAAACGGCCGGACGGAGAGCCCTCGAGATATTTCCAGCCTATAGGATCTCGAAAAAGGGGAGAGGAAAATGAATTTTTTTTTGGGAGCCTTAAAAGCAAGAGCAAGGGATAAGGAAGGCCTGGCGGCATGCACTCTTCATCCGGCAGTGTGCGACAGCGCGAACTTGCTGACTAGCGCGCGGTAGTGTGGGAGGATTTTCCAAGTCGCATTTTACTGCCGGAACGGACAACCGACGAAATCATCTCGTATCTCGAGATTAAAAAATAAAAGTAAGGAAAAGGGAGCTGTATGGACTGAAACTTCACCTGTCCGGTGATTGGCTTTCAGGAGGAATTCTTATGAAAGTGAACCCCCACACGACTTATTCCTAATCACTCATTGACTTTCCCTTTGCGCAATATTTTGGAGAGGTCCCTACAAATAAAATCAAAAGATAAACACCCGCCGACGGCTGAAAATGAATATAGAAGGACCAAAATAGTCAAATGATATACATAAGTTAGCCTGACATTCATATTTTGGTTTTTATTTCACAGGGTGAGTATCACAATTTATCTTGCGTTAAATTAAAAATTTCTTTTTTTCTTTTCAGCCTAGAGATCACTTCATCGCCCACTAATACACAGAGTAGGTAATTATTATAATATATTTTTTATTAAATTTGGTGTTAGTCTGGTGCTCACTTCACTACCTATTTATGTTATTTAAGAAACTAGTGGGAATCTTTGTCATGGTTCACTCTAACAAAACTAGAATTTTTCAGACTGCCGTGCAGTGCCTTTTTTGTCTTTTCATTTTATTTAAGTCTAAAGAACGAGCAATTCCCGTATTGAAACGCGCGAGCACCAAAAAAAATTCTTGCGGCTGCACCACTCGCGACCGTTTTCAACGGCAGTCCACATCGAACTCTCTGCTCTAATCCGAGCCATACACACATTCAGCAGACGCCGAGAAATCTGTGAGTAGGGAGAAATGGCACCCAGAACCAAAGATCATGAATTACTAGATGGGACACTCTCTATACAAGCTTAAAACTCTAACCCATATGCAATTTCTAAAACTGCCTGGGGTAAATTTTTCCATTAGAGAAAGTAGCAAAGAACTACTGCTTTCTATGCCTTATCTAAATTCTAATAAGAACGAAAGAGATAAGAATAAGCAGCCAAAAATTCTCATCTACAGCACTTACAGTGTAGGCAATAAAATGCAGCGTTTTTTTACCATGCATTTTTAAAGGCGGCCCAATCCGTCGGGCTCGCCTGTGTGCCTCAGCATGGATGGGGTTAGTGCCGTCCCCAGGCAATGTTCAAGCATAGGGAAATCCTGAATTGAGAATGGGGAACAGGCAGGTAGCACACTCAGAGCATGTATACGAACGCGGGCTGCTTGAATTTTTTCACTGTGCAATTTTAAAGGCGACCCAATCCTATTTAAACGTGTGCGCTGCTTTGGGTGGTGGAACGTGATTTTAATTTTCGTTTCGCCTCCCCCTAAATTTTTGTCTTGCTCTCACGCGTGAGCCCTTTATTACTATCCACTTTTAGCAAAATTTGCAAGGTCGGTGGATTAAGGGGACCAAGGTCGAAAAAAGATAAGGAAATACGTCACGAGTGTCCCATCTAGTAATTCATGATCTTTGCCCAGAACCACTACTCCTCCGCCGTTTAGGACTCGACCAAAGATCATCTAAATTACAAGATTTGACACTCGTGACGTTTTTCCTTATGTTTTTTCAACCTAGGTCTCGTTAGCCCACCGGCCTTGCCAAAATCTGCATCTAAAAGTAGATAGTAATAAAGGGCTCACGTGTGAGAGACAGACAATAAATTAAGGTGAGGTGGAACGAAAATTAAAACCACGTTTCACAACCCAGAGCAGCGCACACGCTCGAAAACTTTGTCCCGCCTTTAAAAATGCAGTGAAAAAATGTAAAAAACCCCGTATATACACTGTGTGTGCTGCCTGCCTATTCTCGATTTAGGATTTTGTTATGCCTGAGCATTGTGCGATTACGGTACTAGCACCATGCATGTTGCGACAGCGCAACAAAGACTTTGTCCCACCTTTAAAAATGCGTGATAAAAAAACGCTGTACATTATTGTCTACACTGTAAATGCTGTAGATGAGAATACTTAGCTGACTATTCTTATCTTTTTCGTTCTTATTGGAATTCAAAAAAAGCATAAGAAACAGTAGTTCTTTGCTGTTTTATCTAATGGGAAAATTTTCCCCTGGCAGTTTTAGAAATTGTATATAGGTTAGGGCTTATCACTTGTACAGAGGGTGTCCCACCTTATTATTTAGATGATATTTGGTGCTCGGCGATCACAGTTAGTGTGTTTCGCCACAAACCTGGTATTTTTCAAACGTTCGAGCTAATCTTTTTTCGCTGACCGAGCCCGTAAAGCGGCCTCTATACTATTCGCTAAGTTGCCCGAAGTTGGATGAGGATGAGAGTGTAGAAAAGCACTTCGTGAAATCTCGCTTCGTCTCGGACGACTTCGATTCGATCGGGATATTTGAGGCGAAGTCAAATGAAGCAAAGTTCGAGTCACTACACTCTCGCCTTATTTAGGGAGTCGGTTGTGAACGAATTATTATATTCGCGTATTTTTATGTTTTGTTTGTTTTTTTTTCAACATAAATGTTTGGTCGCAAGAACAAACATTATTATTTTCAAGCTGAACCCATTATATGGAACGCAAACATTGCAGGCCTTAACAACAAAAAAAAAACCTCATCCATGTTGTCCACTATTTAGCATGCGTGGTAGTGAGTTCCACGCGAAAATATTTAAAGGGGTGAAGACAGGATTTTACGAAAAAAAAATTCTTATCGTGAACGCTGATCACAACTCTGTAAGGAACCGATTGGTACAAGTTCGAACACTTCTTTACGAATCACCTTGTATATCTCATCAAAGGATAAGACTAATGTCTGAATATTTACTGATATTTCGTATTGCCACGCTTTGATAATTTCATTGCATCGATTCTTCTTGGCATATTTTCTACGCATGCTTTGATACATTCTTTCATCTCAGACGCTTCATGCAATATCTTTTTAATATTTTCAATCAAAATCTGACAATTAGTGTTGTGTGTGACCCTTTAGTTCTGGATTGTTTGGTAAATGAATGAAATTTTTCTTCCGGGCGTCTTCTCATAAATCCACCGGCTTCTGTAAGGTATTGGAGCATCGATTCATGAGAAATTAAAAAAATGCAATTAAGGCGTTAAACATTTAAGGATTCTGAAGAAATATCAATACTTACCTTTTTCTAGTATTCTACGATTACTTGTGAATATTCAGTACCAAAAAAATTCTTCCTTTCTTCATCCTCTCATGGACCATTTTATTGAATTCCCACAAAGGTGCGATTCTCAAAAGCAATTAACACAATAAACAATAATTATCACAGTCTTCCTTAGGAGTGGCTTTTTTTCGTCCACATCTAGCTCGCTTTGTTGAAATTACCCACGAATTTTCCTGTATACCTATCACCTACATAAAGTGAAACTCAATGTAGACGAAAAATTTCTCTTATTGAGTGATTTCCTGTTCTAAGTAGTACACAAATTGCACTTTTTTCTCTCATTGGAGGTAATCACTTTTCATCCCATTACGAAATCTGTACAAAAATTAGAATTTTCACTAATTTGGCATTTTTTACCGCAATAATATTTCAATACACATCAATTTGACTACTTACATTCAATTTTTACTTCAAAAAAAAAATTAAGTCCAAACCAAACTAAGACACCAAAAAAAAAAACAATTAAATAACCTTAAGCACTTAAACAACTGGTACCGCTAACACCTCTGACTCGTCTTTTTACACTTTTTTATCTGAAAAAGGATCAACCCAATTTCACCAAACCCATCGTAAACTAATAAAAATTAATACGCTAATGGCGTATGCAGGAACAAATGACGGGGATAATTGCAGGTAATGGACGAAATTTACAAGGGTTGATAATTTTTTGACCAAGGACTTTATATTAGGCTGTTTTAGATTAGAGCAGAGTGCGAGTTATTAAAAAAAAATTGAGTTTCTTTTCTAGCTCAGAATCTTCAGAGTTTCGAAGTTGAATTTTTTTTAAGTTCTAGTCTTAATTAGGTTAGTTTTAGCATCTCTAAGTTACTGTTAAGTCTAGTGTTAAGTTAATTTGTCCGTAGCTTGTATTAAGCGAACCAAATAAATAAGTTCAGAGTATGATCAGAACGCGTTGTATGAACTCAATTAATTGGCTGAGCATTTGCAGTAAAAAACTCAGTACGGATAATTTGACGTTTTTGAAAATTATCGACGAAGCCGGTTTTTTTGGCATAAAAGTAACAACACTTAGCAGCTCACTGTAATTAAGTTTGCTCTAACTCTGCATAAACTGTACTTTAGGGTTTAATAAACCAATGTTTTAACATCTCATACGACTGCCATAACCATAAAAACAAGTGGAATAAAATGCGTTTCATAAACAATTCTAAGCGCTCTGAACTGAATATACTTGACATGCTCGAGCTCTGTTCAGATCAAAAAAATAAAAGGCCTGTTGTATCTACAAATATAACATAAGGCTTTGCTACTTAAAAATGAAACATAAAATATTATTTTAACTAGTTTAACTCTGTTTCGGATATAACTTCAAAACTTAAGTATCGTTGGCTCAAAAAATTTCAAAATTAGTTGCTCAATGTCCTTAAAAATTCTTTTCACAAGAATAGAAAAACTGTGAAAGTGTGACATCTTATAAATCACAACATATCACTTATGCATATATATGTTTAATTTATATAGTATAGATTTGGTTTAATAAAAAAATATCTAGTTAAAGAAAATACCTCCGTGCTACTTTCATCAGATCCCAGATCATCTTCAGAGGGAGTATCGAACATATTTCGGCGCTTGATATATTTTGAACCAGAATTCAATTTGTCACAGCCCACACCTTTATGTGGGCATATTCGTCGTTTCTCTAAATTGTTAAAATTTAAAAGTCTAAAAAAATAACATATTAATAAAATTGGGTTTTTGCAAGCAAATTAATTACCTGTCTATTTGTTTTTCTCGCAGATCACAGTAATAATTCGATAAAACTTCGTCCTTCAATTTTTCAACAACTACTAAGGGCTCCATTTTCAATTTTTTGTCCTCTGTAATTGAGTTAGGCGAATTAATTTGACTGGGAATTTGTTCATACACTTTTTCGTCATTGATTGGTTTTGCATTCTTGTATACTGAACTGAGTTTGATAGACTGGACATCTGACAAATAGCTATCCCCAATATCCTTGTGGTTATCATTGGTATTTTTTGACTTCTCTAATTCTGCATAATTGCCTGCATTCTGAAGCATTGAATCAACTGTGACTAGTTCATTAAAACCTTGACTATCTTCAATCGAATCAACACTCTTCTCTACCAACACTAAATTATCCTCTGATGAAGATGTTTCGAACGGCGAAATAGGCAGATTTTCTTCAAATTCATCACCAGATGTGTCACTTTCCCCAGAAGATGACTTCATAAGATATTGTTTTTCTTTTTCATTTATTATCCGCTGTTTTTCATTAAAGAATGGCTTATTTGTGTAATCTGTTTGTACGCTGACGTTAATAAACGATGTGTCATAGAAAATATTGTTAAATTCACTTTTTATTGAATTAAATAGATTTTTGACACTAATTTTATCAGCAGCAATTTTGCAACAGCTGACTAAATTTTCACCAAATTTCATGAGTTTAATTAATTTTGTTTGATCTTTTAGAGAAATTTCTAAATTGTCACTAGCTTTTTCTGGCTGATTTTTAAATTTTTGTAAATTACCAGAGATATTTTCATAAATAGAAGCATTGAGATTAGTTTCTTCAACTTGCTTATTTACACTAAGGTCAACGTCTTGTTCAGTTCTTTCAGAACTTATATTAACATTTGATTGAACATTGCCTTCTATTTTATCATCTATAGACAAGTCTTCTTTCTTCTTCTCCATTTCAGTTTTGTTAAATATTATATTTATTTCATTCCCATCCAAATTATTCAATTCTTGCCTGTAATGTTCTTCAGTAATAGCTGGTATCAAATTTTCAACTACATTTTTATGATCTTCGCAATCCATAGGTTTTTCCCTATTAAGCTCATCAATATTTGCAACATTCATCTCATTTATTCGATAATTATCTAAATTGCAGGAATCGTTGCTGGTATAGGAAGAATCTGTGCAGAATAATGATTCACTTTTTATTTTTGATGACTTTAAAGATTCTATTTTGTTTTTAACATTACTATTTACTAATATCTGATCACGAGAAGATGAAGGACATTTGACAAGAACTCGCTCCAAAGTGTTTATTATATTGGATATTTGGTCAAGAACTGTGATGAGCTTATTATAAGGTTGTTTATCATTAACCATATTGGATAATGTAGCATTTAACCAAATCAAGGCTTCATCAAGGTCATTGGTTCGGGGACTTATGTAATTATGGTCACTTAAAGCCATCGATAAATTTATATCATTATACAACAATTCGTCATCTGAAGACAACATATTTTCTTCTATCAAAAGATTCTGTACTGGATCAGAAACCAATTTAACCTCTTCTGTGTAAAAATCATTGCCATTATGATCATTTTCAGAAACTGTTTCGTCTGAGTGATAAAATCCTATGACATCAGGAATATGGTGTGTTGTTTCATTTAGGTTATCAAAAAATTTAATTTCTTCATTCATATTAATATTATATTTGGTAGAGCCTTCCTTTGTTATTTTGATCTCAGAAATGTTGCCTTCTGCTTTTATGTCCTCTTTACGTTTACTTGCATTGACGAATTTATCCATATTACAAATTTTCTCTCCTTCTAATTTCTCATATTCCACACCAAATATTTGCCGATCCATAACTGAAATTGTGAAAACATAAAAGTATAAACATTTTTTTTTGATTATATAATATAAAAACAAGTGATAATATATCTAATAACACACAGTCAGTACTTGGGTGTATTCGATGGGTAATAATCAGTCAGTATTGGGGTGTACTGTAGCTATTATATAATATTTTTAATTTTTTCCCATTAGCTTTTTAGTTTATATACAGGGTGATAAAAGATAAACAAAAAATTATGTGGCATCTCAACCGTTTAGTAGTTACAAGGTGATTTATTTTACTTTTATCTGTTGATCTAACTTTCTTTCTAAGCAACTTATTCGCGGAAAACCTTTATATTTTTAAAAAATGCATCTTAACGAAATTAACTTCAGACCTCAACCTAATTATAAATCTATTTAAGGCAATGCTAATATCTCGCAAAAGCTATTCAAATCGTTCTCTGCTATTTTCGGTGCATACCAATAACCTTCTAATTCCCTTTTTAAGATGTATGCTAGCTATCCTCTCCCGTATTATAGTCGCTGCAATCTCAATTCTGCTTATTAAATCCTCTTTGGTGTTAAAAGCACTTGAATAAGCATCACCCTTCATCGTTTCCTATAAAAAAAACTCTAATGGATTTAGATCTGGAGATCTAGGAGGTCAAGGAATCGATCCACCTCGTCCAACCCAGCGTTCAGGAAATTTTTCATTTAATTTTACATTCACAATGTTGTCAGAATGCACTGGAGCTCCATCGTGCTGGCAAATCATATCCAGAGATATGTCTCCAAGTATTCTCCAAAAAGTCCGCATCAATGTGGCCATTAAGCATTTGCGGCAAAATGTATGGTCCTATTAAATGACTGCCGATGATACCAGCACCAACATTGACATTGATATACTGAAATGATGCCGCCCTTGACTTATTATGTGGGCTAGTTTCCGACTAGGTATGAAGGTTGTGGATGTTTGTGATACCATCCTTAGAGAATTACGATTCATTCGACCTCAGAATTCGGTCTAGAAACGCCCTGTTCTCTATATCGCATTCCAGAAGCCAAGTGCAAAACTAACCTTCTCTCGGAATCTCCTTCCAGGAGTCCGTGTACTGGGATATGATGATATGGATGCAACCTTTCTCGATGAAGAACCTTGCAACCGTGTATGAAATCACTCCTTGCGACTCGTTTCAGAGGTTTGTCCTATGACGGTGATTATTTGCTGTTCAACTTCGGCAGAATCTTGCGATGTTCCAGATCACGCTTCCTTGCTATTCGAAGTTATACTTTCAGTTTCTCTTAACCTCTGGAATCTCCGCGAAAATACCCCTCTTTGGGGAACACGTCGATTAGGGAGATTCCTATTCTCGGACAGCCTCTCTTCCATTTCCGTCGTCTACAGCGTACATATAAATTATATCGGCGTATTTCTCAAAAATAAATTCGATCATTGTTTAAGTATAAAATGCTTAAGAACCACCTATACTCATTATTGAGTTTTTCAACTATGTTATTCTTTTTGACTTTTTTTTTTTGACTGCGGCAGCAGTTTGGGTCCCGGATCTGCGACGCTTCAGCGTCGCGGACCATGGCGCGGGCGCCGGCTTCGTTTGGGTGAGGAGCAATGACGTTACTTATGGCAACTGCTACTTCACTCCAAAAGAGCCGATAGCCGACTTCCAGACCAAGTTAGATAGTCTGGAGGACGCGGTCCGCGGCATGAGTGGGGAGCTGATGGTGGCTGGAGACTTCAACGCGAAAGCCTTGGAGTGGGGTGAACCCAGACCGGATTTACGTGGAGGACGAGTCCTGGACTTTTTATCCAGGCTCGGGCTGGTGGTGTTAAACACCGGCTCGACGTCCGGGATACAGGGAGACAATTATTGATGTCTGTCTGGCGACGGAGGGTCTGACTGTACGGGTGCAGGACTGGCGGGTGGTCGAAGACTATACAGCCAGCGACCATCAATATATCACGTTCCGCGTGCGTGTTATGGGGCCAGTGCGGTCCCGGCGCGAACAGGGCCCGCCCAGATGTGATGTCGCTAAAATGGACGCCGAAAGGTTGTCCCTAGCCATCACACGCGGCCAGCGACTTGCGGAAGGGATTCCTGAGGAACTGCCTCCTTCTGAACGGGCCCGGCGGGTGGTAGACTCGACGATGGGTCTCATTTGCTGGGCATGCCGGGAGGCCGTGCCGAGGAAGAGGTGCGGCAGGGAGGGGCGACGTCCTGCCTACTGGTGGACGGACGGGATCGCGGAAATGAGGCGGAAGTGTTTCCGCCTCAGACGGTTGGCTCAACGAGTTGACCGACGCGATCCCGGCGCAACCCGCAGATCCGCCGAGGCCCTAGTGGCGAAGAGGGACCTTCGCAGGGCCATCAGGGCGAGTAAACACCGATGCTGGAAGCGGCTGGCGGATGATCTAAATGATGATCTTTGGGGATTGGGGTATAGGATTGTCCTCCGCAAATTGGGGGCGCTCTATCAGAGGGCCCCCCTCGAAGCGGGGACATTCCGTTCCATCGTGGATGCCCTTTTCCCCACTCAGCCGCTGGAGCCTAACCGCGCGACTGGCGAGGCACTCTAGGCTCCTCCCTTTACAATGGAGGAGCTTGTGGGGGCCTCGCGGAGTCTACAGAATCGGAAGGCGCCGGGGCCCGATGGGCTCCCAGCAGAGGTGCTGAAGGCGTTGACGGCGAGCCATCCAGGGCTCTTGCTGGATATGTACAATGCCTGCCTGAAAGCGGGAATCTTTCCCTCCCGCTGGAAGGCGGCTAGGCTTGTGCTGATCAGCAAGGGCAAGGGACCTGTAGGGTCCCCCGGGTCGTACAGGCCGCTGTGTATGCTCGACACAGCCGACATACTCCAGGAGAAGCTCCTGAAGCCTCGCCTCCATGCGGCCGTTGTGTGTGCTAGAGACCTTTCCAAGAGACAGTACGGTTTTCGGAAAGGGAGATCGACGGTACACGCTATCCAGGAGGTGGTCGACGCGGCCTGGGCCACCGAGAGCGAGAATCATTACTCCCGTCCGGTGTGCCTGCTGGTCACTCTGGATGTGCGCAACGCTTTCAACTCGGTGAGGTGGAGGGATGCGCTTAATGCGTTAGAACGCGACTTCAGGGTTCCCTGAGCGCCTGTTGAGGTAGGGGGGTCCTGTTGTGGGGGGTATATAGGACCCCACCTCGAAATAATGTTTCGCAGACGGTTCCGGGGTGGAGCTCCTGGGGGAAGGGAGCGGAATTTTAGCCGGTAGACCCAGCTTTTGCTGGGGAGTCCGGCACAACGTGCGTAAAGGCATTTCCCCGCTCCCAAAAAAAAAAAATTCTTTTTGACTGACCCCATCTGATATTAGTAGCCAGTAGACGCTAATAAGGACAATAAAAATGTCATTAAACATTTTATGACTTATCTGCAACAATAATTAAAGTTAAGTACCTGTGTACGCTCTTTTCTTCCGTTAAGCAGCTCTCCGTTCTTTTCTGAGAAATGTTGCTTGATATATGAATTTTTCAATTACAGGGTAATAAAATATTAACATACTAGTCAGGGTTTCCTAAGTAACAAGTTTTTCTAGCTGTATTTTTGGGAAGATAATAAGACAGGCAATTTAATAAAAATAAACAACACACACTAACACATTTTGTGGCGATTACGTAAAAATACGTCTTTTCAGCGTCACTCAACCACAGATCATCTATGTTAAAAGTATGTTTTTAAGATTTTATTTAAATTCGAATATTTCCAATATCTAGCTAAATCGTAAGATATCAGCGCTCAAGTAATTCTTCAACATTAAATTATACGTATAATGGTATTTCAACTGTGAATTTCAAGTTCTCAGAATTCTCGCCGACGTTAAATAAGATGGCCAGATACGGCGCAAAATGTGTTAATCACATGAATGTCACAAAAAGTGTACCTGTAGTGACAGGTGGTAGGACGACATTTTTGACATTTTGGGAACGGACATTCAGGTAGTAGATTTTTGGCGTAAGTTCTACCTTTTAACTTCCACTCAATAAGTACTCGTTAAGTAATAAGCTTTCTTCTGTTTTGTTTTGGTACATTTTTCATTGACATATGGTCAAATTTCATGTGTTGAAAATGGTGTAGAAAGCTTATGGGGGGACTATGCTATGTCTAGACCACAGACATATTAGTGGTGATACATATTCAAAGACGGTTCTGGACGCCTATCGACATCAAATGCATAAGAAAATTTGGCCAAAATCAAGGAAATAATGCTTGAAGACTGTATAACTGAAGACATTGCTCGTGAACTTGATATCTTAAATGGATCTTTTCACCAGATTATGCACGATGTTTTGGGCATAAGACGCACAACTTCCTGTCTTATCCGGAAACACCTCGATTTTTTGCAAAAATAGTACCGGCAAAACGTCTCTGAACAAATATTTGAGCATGCAAACGACCCTACATTCATGAAACGTATAATTACGGTGACGAGACACTGGTTTATGAGTATGAAACTAGTTAACAATTAAATTCTCCGCCACAACAATCCATCGCACGCTGCTCTTATTTTACGCGACTTTTTCTTGTTCCCCAAACTCAAATTGCCACTTCGTGGGAAGCGTTTTGAGTCTATTGAATCGATAGAAGAGGATTCGTTGTCGTCGTTCCTTTATCCCACTTATTTTGGCACACGCAGCCTGTATATTTTATAAATTCTTCCTACACGTAAAGCATTGAATTATTACATTTATAAAATTTGGAGTATTACATTTATAAAATTTGGAGCATTATAAATATGCCAACCCATCGCATATTTTTACTGTAGAATATGAAAAAATATTGTAGAACTCATACAAAAAATTTTGTCTTCACAAAAAAAGCCCAGAAGAGTGTCGTCTATTTAATACCAACGTTTTCAAATTTAGCCATTCTCTGGCCGCCAGGGGCGGATTTACGCATAGGAAAAGTAGGCCTGTGCCTACGGCGGCAAAATCTTGCAAGATTTTGCCGCCCTATTTTTTTCAATCATGTTTCAATTATACAAAAACTTTTTGATTAATAAAAATGTAAAGATACACATTTTTTTAATTTCATTTAATTTTGCGTTAAACAATCATTTAAAAAAGACGTCACTTTAATGAAAATTATATATTTTTCAATTTTTAAAATTACAAAACATATTTTTATTAAGAAAAAAGGCGGCACTTTGTTGCCTGCCTACGGGCGGCAAATTCGTAAATTCGCTCCTGCTGGCCGCAAATTTTAACTTAGTTTCCTACAATTGCAATTCATTAGTCACGCGTTCTAAAGCAGTTGAGCAATGTTGTCATGGCCATAATAATAGGTCGAAAAGAAAACCAGTTATGCATTCAAGTAATACTATCTTTGAATCGAAATTCATTACCTAAACCCGATTCACACGGTGAAAACTTTTTTGCTGGATTGCTACTTAATTTTTCTGTTGAATATTAAGCGTTCTGTCGCTCTAGGCTGTGTAATGACAAAATGAGTGCTATTGCACTCTAAAAACTGAAAACAAGTCGATAGACTCCAGATAGGCAAGAACTAACAGCTGATTCCCAGACATAAAAAAATTAATTTTTTTTTCTGATAGAAAAGTGATTCTCTTGTATGGAGTAGATTCGCTTTTTAAGAGCGGTGATTGATTGCCAATGAAAAAACAATTCCAAAAGTGATTCTTTTAAGCAATTTATAACTGATGTGGAAATTAGTTTATAATCAGTTTTCATTTTTTTAAACAAAAAAAAAGTATATGTACGAGTGCTGTGTTTCATCAGGCCTATGCGGTTGTCTTTCTATCATAAGGTACACACTTACGCTAAATTGTGGCCCATTGTACTGCTACTCTTTAGCCAGGGTTTTCCCTTGGAATCGATCTCTTAACCCTAGGGTTCCAGCAACGCGCAGATGAAAAACAAGTCAGTGAATTTTGAATTTCCCACGATGTAATTTTAAATGCAACATTGCTCCCGTCAGCTGGCATCTACAGTATGTGTTCAAAAAATTGGACGCACTGGGAAAATAAATGAATTGAATGAATGAATGAAAGAATTAAAAAAAAACAGTTTATTTTACATTAAGGACATTAATGACACTTTGTGAAAATATTAATTAAAATTTATTCACCCCACCTTTTTGTTTTACAACTTTAGCAATTCTTCTCGGCATACTCACTACAGACGCTTTTGTCAGGTATTTAATACATTCGTCATTGTACCAAATATCTTCAATATTTCCTTTAAGAATTGATAGCGTTGGGTTGGCGAAGCCAAAATGAACTCGCTTTCATTTACCTAGTCTTGGCATAAATTCTGTCACACAATTTCTAATGAACTGTACGGCGTAATATTCCGATCAGTTTGGTGACAGTCTTTGACTCGTAATCATGGAGTGGGGAGTTAAAGAAAATCGTATCGCTGTAATAGCACTCCATAAGTGTGGAAAAAATGCTTCTGAAATTTTGAATTTGTTGAAACCGCTAAAAATAACAAAAAGATTCATTTATCGTGCCATAGAACGATTTAATGAAACCTTAGGCATAGATGATAGAGCAAGGACCGGTCGTCCATGTACCGTTAGAACAGTCAGTGCCATCAAAACTGTCCGAGAGCGCATCCGTAGAAATCCACTGCGCAAACAAAAAATTTTGTCGAGGGAGTTGGAAATCTCCACAAGATCGATGAGTAGACTCATTCGAGATGATCTTCATATGAAGGCTTATCGTCGGTCAACAGCCCACATGTTGACTCCACGGTTAAAGGAAATAAGATTGGAAAGATGCAAGAGTCTCTTGCTTTGGCACGCAACCAATGGTCATGAGAACATCCTCTTTACCGACGAAAAAATTTTTACTGTGGAGCAAGTTTTTAATAAGCAAAATGATAAGGTTTATGCAACATCATCAGAAGAAGCTGAAAAAACGGTTCCCAGGGTGCAACGAGGCCATCATCCAGCTTCTGTAATGGTTTGGTGGGTTATATCCCATAAAGGTGTCACAACACTCTATTTTTGCGAAAAAGGTGTCAAAATCGGTGCGGCGGTTTATCAAACCAACGTGCTGGAAGGTGTTGTGAAACCTTTATCGCAAACTCTCTTCGGTGGACAACATTGGGTCTTCCAGCAAGACTCTGCTCCTGCTCGCAAAGCAAAAAGCACACAGGAGTGGCTTCGCAGCAACATTCCTGATTTTATTGCACAAGAAGATTGGCCATCCGGGAGCCCAGATTTAAATCCGCTGGATTATGCAGTACCCCCACCGCAATTTGGACAGTCTGAAAAAATCGTTGGTGAAAGCAGCAAATGAAATGTCGTTGAATACCGTGCGAGCCGCTATATACCAGTGGCCACAACGTTTAAAAGCTTGTATAAAAGCTAAAGTAGGTCATTTCGAGTAAAGCTTTTATTAGTTAATTAACAATATATTATTAAAATAAATTTCGTTGGAATAAACATATTATCTTTTATTGTTTAGATTTTATGCTTCTTTAAAGTTGTGACAGAATTTATGGCGCGACTAGGTATATACCTCCCAACCCAAACCAGGTACATCTGGGATTTCCCTAATTATCCAAATATCTTGCACTCATTACCTACTTGATCGTAATTGTTGAAGAGCTTCGTGGAAAAGGGATTTATTGCAGGAAAAACCCACTTTGTACCGAATTTCCTAGAAGAACTGGCGGTCAAATTCTGAGCAAGCTGCGTGATTTAGTTTGTGTTTGACAGCCACTGAAAGCAGACAAGCTTGTCAATTTTAACGAAAATGGAAATAAGTGAATTTCGTGTGCTGATTAAGCATTATTTTTTGCTTAAAAAACCATCACCAATGAAAGGCTTAATAAATACTACGGAGACTCTGCAACATCAATTTCAATGGCTAAGAAGTAGTTTACTGAGTTCCGTTGTGGTCGTACCAGCACAAGTTAAGCTGAATATTCACGTCGCTCAAAAGAGCTTGTCACGCCAATAAAATCCATGGAATAATTTTGTAATATTGGACGATCGGAGAATGGAAGTCCATGAGGTGGCTAAGGCTGTAGGCATCTTAATTGGGCAAGTACATCACATTTTACATGAATATTTGGATATGAAAAAGCGATTGCTTACGCTCGGCCATAAGCGCAATCGTATCACCATTTCAAAGAAGTGTTTGGCGATGTTCAGTCGCAATCCGAATGAGCTTTTGCGCCGTTTCGTTACCGTGAACGAAACATGGATAAAAATGATAAATTTAAATTAAAGTACGGGAATGAGAATGGGAGAGAGCACATGTAAGGGGAAGAGATAGAAGGTTAGTGCGAAGAGAGATCTTTTAAGGAAGTGTTTAATTTAATTTAATTTATTTATCGCTTAATACAAGCTACAAACAAAACAAAAAGTTTACTTAAATAATATAATATAATAAATTAAACAAGAGAGAAAAGAGAGAGAAGAAAACAGGCAACATTGGGAGGAATTAAGGGCATTCCTGAGAGATTTACTCAGGTGGAAAAAAGGGGTGGGAGTTGGCTTTCTGAAGCATACGGGTGAAGGGCTCAGAAAGTCCATAGTTGGTACGGTAATAAGCAGGGCGAAAGAGAGATACCGAACGGAGGTTACGAGGATTTGTGTAGACGGAGATCCGCTGGAGTACGGAAGGACAGTCAATCTCACCGGTAAACAGCTGATGAATGAAGATAATATCAGCAAGGTCCCGCCGCTTCCACAGCGGCTGCAAGTTGTTCAGAAAGAGGCGGTTTTCGTAGGGAGGAAGGTTTTGATGGTCAGACTAGGGAAGGTCACGTAAAACAAAGCGAAGGAACCTACGCGGGACAGCCTCAATCCTATTGATTCGATTGAATTGAAATTGTTACCACACTAGGCAAGCATATTCAAGGAGAGGCCTGACGAAGGTAACAAAGAGGGATTTGGCTACGTAGGGATCAAGGAACTCCTTGGATCAACGCTTCACAAAGCCAAGCACGGAGTTGGCTGTAACAATCACGCTGTCAATGTGTTCACGAAAATTAAGTTCGCTGTCGCAAATGACGCCTAGATCGCGTAGAGAGGATACGAAGGGGATAGGTTCATCAGATAGCCAAAAAACTCTGGGGGAAGAAGAGGAGCGTCTACGGGAGTAAGTGATGGATTGGCATTTGGAGACATTAAGCTCAAGAAAGTTTTTGTTGCACCAAATGCTAAAATTGTCAAGGTTAACCTGAGGTAGTCGGGAGTCAGAAGTAGAGGATATCCGTTTGGAGATTTACATAACGGCGGCGTATATAGAAATGTCCTAGTGCTGAATAACACATTCGACATCATTGATGGCCAGAATGAAAAGCAACGACCCTAAGTGGCATAAGAGCACACAGTGTTCTAGAGACGAAGTCGGTAAGGTTGGTGGTAGTTGATCTGCCCTTTAGGAAACCATGCGAGAAAAAAATCGATTTACAGTGAAAGAACAAGCAATCGTAAACGATACTTTCAAAAAGTTTAGGTATGCAGGAGAGTTTGGCAGGGGGACGGTAGTTAGAGATCTCACTCTTGCAACATTTTTTAAGGATGGGGATGACAAAGGAGTTTTCCACCTGGGCGGGAAAAAACCCTGGGTGATAGATTGTTGAAAGAGTGAGGTCAGGGATCTAATAAAGTGAACAGCGTACTCTTTCAGTACGGTGGCCGGAACATCGTCAGGGCCTGGGTTATGATCGTTAGAAAGGGCATAAATGGTCGGAAGAAGAAGTGTCGTTCAGCTTGAAAGTGGAGGGGTAGCCACTGGATTTCCTTTTAATGTTAATGAATTGGTAAAAACGTTTAGAGTCCGAAATAAGGGTTGACTACATTCGATTCAGGTAGTCGTGATAGGAAGATTGGCTGTGTGCAGAGAAAAGGGAAGCCGCAGAGAGATAACTGAAGAAGTCGGGGTCAAAGGGAGATAGGAGATAAGCCTGCCATAGTTTATTTCTCCTGTTCCAAAGGTAACGAAGTTCCTTGTTGTACCATGGGGGAAAGGATGTATGGTCTCTCCGAGGTTGATAGGGAAAGGATTGGGCCAGGCTGGCGAAGGTTTCGGTATAAACAACATGGAGGACTTCATCAACGGAAAGCTGAGAGTCAGTTGTGATGGACTGGAGGGACGATTGGCAAAGAAGGTAATTTAATTTGCCAAAGTCGGCCCTACCGAAATTGAAGTGGTAAGAAGTCTCAGAAGTAGAGTGGAGAAGTGTGGGTACTAGAGCAAGGGTAAAGAAGAGTGGAGGATGATACTGGTCGAGGGTAGAGAGATGGATTTAAGCCTTGTGTTGTTAAGTTTTATTTTTATAGTCGGGGGGTATAGATTTTTTTTGTTTATTGATTACCAGGAGTTTGTATGATTTATTTTTATTTTTTTTCCTTTATGGTGTTAAATTAGCTTCGGTAAGGACAAAAATGTCGCAAGGAAAAGCAAGAGAGTTCTGAAAAACTGAGGAAGTTTTGGTAGGCAAGCCTCTGACATTTTGATAGTACAGGGATACACAGCTAGAGGAGTGGGCGTAGCCAGACGGGTGGACGGCTGAGGGTAAGGGAGTGATAGGAAAAGAACAGTCGGTCGGGTTAGGAACTAAAATACGATTTGTGATTATGCCGGGCTATTTGGAAGTGGGAGACACGTCGAGAGCTGACGTAGGAAGCGAAAATGGCTAGGTCAGAGGACACTTTATTAGAATAAATGCCTTGGTTTGGTAGAAGGGGGGCGGGTGGGTTCGGATAAGGAGGTTGACCCGAAGAAGGGCGGGAGGACGGGGGCGGATTAAAATTAGCCGAAAGTGAAGAGGGTGGAGAAGTTTAAGTTCGGGAAAAGGTCTGTTTTGAGCTGCCAGTGGAGTGGCGGAATAGGGAGAATTGGAACGATGCGGATTGTGGGGAGGATTAACTATCTTATTAGTACTGTGAGGAGATATAACTTTATTATTGGGAGAATAGGTTTAATTCTACCGTTAAGACTAGTGTTAGACTTTGATTTAGCAGTAGGGCGAGGGTTAAACTTAGATTTAGCATTACGGCTAGGGTTAGACTTTATTTTAGTAGTGGGAGTAGAGTTAGACTTAAAGCTAAAACTGATTTGGAGGCCTTTGAAGAAATCCTTATGCTACCGTAATTGATGGGGCAGGCGAAGAGCCACGCGTATTTCCGGTGATGAATGACACTTTGAATAAGGATGGCTTACCAGGTCAGGGGGGGGGGGGGGGGGGGGGGGGGTGTGTGAAGCATCACACAGTCGATCGGTCAAATGCATATACGAGAAATACATATATTAGAGGTACATCGTTTAGTTTTAATTCTGGATTGAAAACATTTTTCTTTTTTTGTGTAAAAAAAACGGTCTTGGAAACAGAGAATTGCATCCCATTGCTATTGGGCCAGGAAGAATTTGTTTAGTGAATCTTGGAGTTATTCCTTTATGTGGGTTAGCATTTTGAATGGTATAAATATCGTGCAATCTTCCGCATATGTGACTATTTTCACGGGCAAGTCAACCTATTTATAAATACCAGAGTACGCTATTTATATTATTGAACACCTCAAGAAATTTGTTTAAACTGACTTTGCTCCTAAACCTTTCCCAATATGTTTTTTTTTTTTTTAAATTTAATGTTAATGTTAGGTAGACAAGGAAGCCTAGTAGTGAAATTAGGGGGTAGTGATCTGTACTACAGAGGTCTTCTTCTGTTTTACAAATTTTGTTTCAAAGTCCACATTCAATATTATTGAATTATATATACTATTGATAGATATTTTTAAATTATATACACATTTTTGGAAAAAATAGTCTAAACATTAAATCTGAAAATCAATCATAATAGCTTTCGTTTCAGACCAAAACGACCCGCATCGGGCTGCACGTAACGAACAAAGTACGGTGCGGGCGGAAAACGACAGAACCTTCTTGCTAACCTAATAGTATGATAATTTTCAAAACAATATGCAACAAAACAGCAAGAAGAGTACATGAATACTGTTGAGTTTCTCTTCTTGCCAATGGAGCATACTCGGCATACTCTACCGGGATTTTTTATAAGCACAGTGAAACTAGGTTCAACAAAAAGCAATGCATATATTTATTTTCTGAAAAGGCCGATAACAAGTATCATAACAATTAACTAATCACATCATACAAGCTGACAATCGCCAGCAAATTGAAGTCACATAAATGGAGTGGCCGATAATCGGCAGTAAATTGAAGTCACGAAAATGTGACTCCGGACGTCAAAGTGATGTCAATTGCCTATGAGTTTTTTATGAGCAGCGGAAGAATATAGGTTGGCCATTGTTCATTAAGTTAAAAGATTTATTACTTAAGATTTCTTCTATCATCTTCCCGCGAGGGTCGAATTGGGATAGGGAGAGTTTTGCAGCTATAGCTTGTAAGATGGTTTGTAAGTGTATTTTTTCACAGGACACCAACTGTCATTTACCAAGATTGCAAATTCCACATGAGCCAAAGTCTTAACTTGTATTTCTCTTATAAAAGATTTTAAAGTTTTTTAACTTTGATGTATAATTAAATTTGAATTTTGTTTCCTAAATGGGAGTACAGAGTTTACTTTCATCGGGTCCTTTTGTTGATTTTGGCTCCTTGTTTACGTTTGTGGATGTAGTACGAACCTTCTGGTTAGTGTCGGCCTTCAAGGGTTCTTGTTTTTTGTTGTTGCATGTGCATGTTGCATAGGCATGCGTGTAAAATCATACAGCTTGTCCAGCTCCACTACTACTAATAACCTCCTTCTAACTGTTATCCAAAGAGATGTTTTCTGGCAGTATATTCTCCATAAAGTTCGTATAAATTTGGCTACCAGGCATTTGAAGCAAAACGAATGGTCCTATTAAATGATTGCGGATGATACTATCCCAAACATTAATACTGAAATTATGATGAAATGATGTCGCCCGTGTCCTATGTAGATTATTATCTGACCAGATATGAATCCTTAGTGAATTATGATTCATTTACCCATAGTCTGTCTATAAACAATCTGTTCTCTGTATCGCATTCCAGAAGCGAAGAACAGAACTCCAATCTTCTCTCGGAATCTCCTTTTAGTAGTCCTTGGAGGATGATGGATGTAACCTTGAACCATGAATAACTCTTTAAACTTTAATTGAGGACCCTCTAAATTGTCTTGACTGATTATGTACTGTTCGACGCAGGCAGAATCTTCCGATGTTCCAGATCGCGATTCTTTGTTATTTGAAATTACAGTTCCGGTTTCTCTTAACCTCTGAAAAATCTGCGAAAATACCTCTTTTTGCAGTACACAATCATTAGGAAATTTCCTTTGATATTCTCGGGCAGTCTCTCTTTCATTCGGCGTGAATTCGACCATGTTTTAATTATTTATTCGGCATATCACCTGCAGTCCAGAGGAGCGCTAACATGCCCGTTGACCTCTCATAGAGTAGCTGTGTACAATGGTGGAAGAAAACTCCAATTCGTTTGCTAACCTTTGCACACAGCTGTTTTTGTATATAATAATAGCGTGCACGAAGGAACTAAAATCGTCCTTATGGACTGCTTCTTTGGCTTCATGGCCGATGTCCCTTCAAACTTGAAAAGGGACTCCAAACCTCTCTATAATAATAAGAGCTTTTTTCACATGCTTCGTTACCTCAGTTATCAGTTTTTGGTAAATATTTTATATTTACAGACACGGCGTTTCTAGAGTTTTATTAAAATAAATAAATAAATCTATACTATCTTTCTATATAAATATGTATATTACCTCAGTGAAACGATCACGCGACGCAATCATATAAATACAAGAATAGTAATTTCCATGGTTGTGATAACGTTGCGAAAGATACTTTACAATTAAAATAGATTGATTTGGCTTGGATAATAGCGCTTATAATTTGTCTAATTAAATGAAAAGTAGAGTATTTTGAGGCCAAATATTTAAAAATGACGACCATGATTTTTAAAATTCAATGTATTTTTTTTTAAATTGCAGTAAAATTAATTCGATCATAATAAATCTATTGGAAAAACTTTACAACGAATTTTTGAGGAGGTGAATATCTTACGTACATACAGTAGCGGACAAAAATCTGGAAAGATTTTAATCACGAAAAAGTCAATGCCTTATTTCTTCCCTCCTTTCCAGCATCAGATCAAAATTGATCACAATTAGTAAGAACATTGTGTGAGTATTTAAATACGGAAATATTTTTCTGTTATCTATGATAAACTGGCTCAAAGGAAATCAGGAAGATGAAAAACTGTGTTTTAACCGCGACAAAATTCTGGAAGCATTTATTTTAGAAAATTGAGTGTAATGAAATATTCTCTGTAAACATAATATCAATGCTTTTTTTTACATAATATAAAAGTATTTTATTAATATTTTGTTGGAGCTCCTTTAGCAGCAATAACTGCCCTGCACCTGCGTGGCATTGATTCCACTAAAGTTTGAAATAAGGATATTGGTAGGCGACTCCATTCTTCCTTAATGGCATCAAAAAGATCGTCCGGTTTTTTGAAGTTTTTACTTCTCAGTCTCCTGTCGACCTCTTCCCACAAGTTTTCTATTGGGTTAAGGTCTGGCAACTGAGAAGGCCAGTCCATAAATCGGGTATAGTTGTCAGAAAACCATTTTTTCACCGATCTAGCTGCTTCGGATCGTTATCCTGTTGCAAGACCCATGATGCTCCCATATTTTCATTAGCGTAAGGCAGCATGATATTTTCCATAATTTCCCGGTACTGTATTTGATCCATGTGGCCCACGATCCGAAATAGAGGCCCAACCCTTGAATGACTAAAGGCTCCCCACACCATAATATTTCCTCCTGAATGTTTTACGTTGCCAATTGTATAGCGAGGATCAAATCGAGTGTTGACAGGGCGTCTAACATAACGGATTCCGTCGCTATGTACCAAATTGAACTTGGATTCATCAGTCCATACACTTTTCCCCATTGGTCTACACACTAATGCTATAGCATTCACGTCAAGTATTGCACTTCTAGTTTACTCAATGTGCCGGCTTTAAGAAAATTGTAAATTACACGGAGAAAAGATAAAAAAATATGAAAGTACCTAATGAATCAGTTGGTCATTACTTTGAAATGTATATTAATTACAAAAACTTAAGGTTGTATAAAATTAAATGAATAAAAATTGGCTTTAAAATTTGAATGCTATAGCATTCACGTCATTTTACATCACTATGAAAATGAATGCTATAGCATTCGCGTCCGCGAACGTGTTAAGAAACGAAATATGAAAAATGTGAAAAAAACTGATAATTATTACTTCACTTCTTCCTGATTGCTCTCTAACTAAGTAAATGTTTCCACATTTATGTCGCAGGTAAAACTCCTTTATATACCTATCTCTCTCTGCGGTGCTGTCTCTTTCGCGTAAGATCAACACACGGTATTATAAATGAATGAAGAATGTATTACATTTTATGTAGGTGTATTTATTTCCGACAGATATAAATTAATAAAGTTTCTAGCGGTGTTGCAAAATTTACGATCAAAGTGTTTCCAGATTTTTGTCCGCTACTGTATTTGGAATGTTTTCTAAAAAAATCCGAAATTTAAATCTGTAGTTCCAATATGACGAACTAATTTTAATCAACGCAACGATACAAGAGCAAATAAATACATATATTTAACACTTAACAATCAAAATGCATAAAATGAGGTAAAAAATCCTTCAGATATGATAATTAAGTTTTGGAGTACGGTCCAATATTACATCCACAGATTTTAGTAACCCTCCTAATTGCGTATAAGCATTTGAAAAGTTTCCTCTTCCAGGAATGTCCCTCTTTTTCCCTTTTTTGCATAGCAAACACTGAGAGCGGCTCGGATTTTCGCGTCCGTGCAAGTCCGCTGAGTCAACGGAATCACTTGGCATGAAAATCACAAGCCTAGCGCGGCCCGGTGATTGCGGAACGGGTAAGCTAAATTCCGGGCGACCGACCCTCGGCAGTTGCGAACGAACTTGAAGACCAAGCAGTCGGAAAGACAGGAAAAAAAGTTGTAAAGAATAAATAAAAGGATAGTAAAAACCAAGTTGATTTATTTTAATTAAATAATTTCCCTCAAACTAAAGTACCACTGACCCGAAGTATAATCACAACGCCACCACGGGATTACACAACACATGCAAAAACAATATATTGGAACAATTGTAGTATCAATTACTTTCAAATTGCAGATAATGACCTTAGTGTAGACGGAGATACAATTTTAGGGTTAAATTTCCTCATTAAAATTAAGGCCACCATCGAATATCCTACGTAGACATTAAGCAATAGCACGAATTATATTTCAGTAACACTACCAATTTAAAATAAAAAAAAAATTAATAGCCCTCGCGGAAAGTCCGCAGACAATCTAGTCATAATGGGCAAACAAATTAAACCTGGTATTTTCGTATCATTTGAACTAATTTCAAGAAATAATCCAGTGGTAAGAATCTTAAATATCACAAGCAAAGCGGTAATCATTAAAAAAACCTCAAATCGCGACACAATAAAAGTAACTGAAAGAGCTAAAAGAGTTCTATGCAAATTCAATTTTGACAACATTCCCACTTTTGCTAAGGCACAGGTAAAGGGAGCATGTCGACAAAATCAAGATGTGTTCGCACCATACTCAGAAGTGCAATTTCTGGTATGAAAAATCTGATCTAGACACATAAAAAATTGTACGGCTGGCCAGACCCACCGTTTGGAAATTACGGAGTGATTCGTAAATACCAATTTTCCATAGTATGAACATCATTATTTTGTTTTTATCTTTCGATCGAGTCGACGCAGAGACATCCAACTTACGCAAAAAACTTACTATCCTCATGTCGTTTCAAAAATGTCAACAATGTTGATCTACCACCACCAACTGCAGGTACACTGTCGAAATTAGAAACATTATTTTTCATTTTCCCAAAATTTAGGTTTTCCTGTTTTTTTCATATATATAGAACTTTTTTTTATTTATTTATTACCCATCTTAACCTTTCCAAAAAAGTACAACATATTCAAGTAGAGGAAAAATATGGACATTTTCCAGAACAACTTTTTCTAGTAAATTAAAAAAAATATCGAACTTAATCTAAAATTAGCTCCAAATATTTTTTGTTTAATTAAAAACCGTTTTAAATTAATGCCAATAACCTCCATCGACCTATCTGTATATTGTAGTCAGCCTTTCCCGTATTTTCGTTGCTTCAGTACCAATTCTGTTAACTAATTCGTTCCCCATAAAAAAAAGCGCAGCTCGACAAGCCACAGCAGAGTGCAAGGGGTTAAAAAGGAAAGGAAAAAGAGAAGAACCTTTTCAAATTCCAATCCCTTCCATTAAAGCGCATCGATGAGTCACAGGCTCTGTGAGTGCAGCGCGCTCTTTGCCGACTGCTTGTGCGTGGAAGTCTCATTGTAAAGCACAACCTTATAATTGTTCCTTTGGGATTAGAAATTTTTTCTCAATAGTTATACAGTCTGTGGTTCATGTCTAGCCCATATCTTACACTGACGAACATTACCGCTTAATCTCTGTAGGGCTTCTACACTATCAGTTATAATAACCGCGTCGTCTGTGTATCTAATGTTGTTGATTTTACCATTTATCTTGATACCGTCATCAGCATTTTCTAAGACCTCCAACATAATTTGCTCCGAATAGAAATGAAAAGAACAGGAGAGAGAATACACCCGTCTTACCCATCTCAGTACTTTTACTTCGTCTGTTACTCCGTTTTCGGTTTTCAGTACTCCAACTTGATTCCAATAGAGGTTTCCGATTATCTTAATATCTTTTGAGTCCATTCCTTTGCTTTCCAGAATTTCGATTAGTTTTTGATGTTGTACTCTATTGAACGCTTTCTGAAAACAGGCATAAACATCAACGTTTATGTGACGTCATTTCTGAATTATCGTATTAAAAAGTAACAGCACGTCCCTAGTTCTATACCCATTAGTGTATGCTAATCATCACATGACGATGCATTATTGTTCTTTGGAAGAGTGATAAATGTGGACTTTAACCATTTTGTTAGAATAACTCCTGTATCATAGATGTCGCTGAAGAGGTTGGTCAGAAGCTTGATGCGTTCGTCGTCCAGTAATTTCAGCAGCTCATTCGGAAGCGCATTTGGACCTGTTGCTAACCTGTTCTTTGCCAGCTTAATCGCATATCTAACCTCACTGAGTAAAATAGACGGGCCATATGCATTGCTTCTACAGCCAGGGAGTGCATTTGTAGATCTTCTCGACATGTTCGTTCTTTTTCTCAGCCTTTTCGGCGGATCAAGCAGCATTTCGCCATCGCTGTCTTTTAGAACACCGCAGTTCTTTCTTCTACCTGTACCCATAACTTCAATTACTCTTTTGTGAAGTTGAAAACTGTTGTACTTTTTCTCAAACTCTTCAAATTCTTTACACTGATTTTGCCAAAATGAGATTTTACCAGTTTTATTTTGCGCTTGATAATGGAGTTTATCTCATTATATTTTGCGGGGTCTCTGTTTTACCACTGCCTGCGTTCATCCATTAGGAGTAGGATTTCATCTGACTTTCTTTCTTTCGCTATAGCTGGACTAGGTTTAGGAGAATTAGCTACTATGCATTGTTTCAATCAACGGTTCCTTGAGACATAACCATTTTTTGGTATATCCGGTTCGTTTATACTTAATTACTAGCATGAATTTTATATCAATCCGAGGATAAGTTTAAACGTATTATATTGCATTCCTAAAACGATAATTAATTGGTATATAATCAATTTGATTTCTAATTACGATGGAGTTATTGTGACGTGGCGGTTTGCACTTATATAATCTTCTGGTAGGAAGCTGAAACCATGTATTACTTCAAGCTGATTATCAATTAAAATTCAATCAGTTTGTTACCTCTATTATTTCTCAGGCCCAAACCGAAATATCCGGTAATCCCGTCTACCTTAACATTATCTACTTAGCGTCGAAATATCCAATTAAGATGGTAATATATTCCTTTCTGGTCAGTTTCAGAAGCTCCTGAATCTCGTTAACTTATTTCGTCGTCATTGTCGGTGGTGTGAGCGTGATGATGTTCATGGCGTTGTTAGCAATTTTTAGTTGTATAATGATACTTCTATCAGATTTATTTATTACGTTTGGTACAGCCTAGAAGTTCTTTGTTGTAGGTAGAGAAGCATTTTACAAAAGATGACATTTTTACTAGGGAATAAATTATTTATGAGGTGGTCGCACGGAGCAAACCAGATTTACGAATCATGATATCCAACCTCCAAAGCGGAGTTGCACCTTAAAAATAGAAGACTAATTCCCTCATTATATAATTCTTATATTTCAATGTTGCTAAGGAAGTAAGATCATGTTTACCTAATCAATAATTTTCTTAAAAAAAATTATGCTTCATGCCGAGTTTTACAATCATGGCATGGTTTTAATCATGGTAGGCATTTAAATTTTAAAAACCGCAAATTGAGAGACTCCTATTCCCTTGTTGGTCAGGCCGTAACGTAGTTAGACCACCGACAGTGACTTAGTCATTAGAATGGTGCGGCAGTCCCGAATAAATGCCTCAATACCGAATACACCGTGTTTTAACTTTTATTCTGTTTCCTCGCCCAGACTACAGATTTTCAGAAATGGTATGACTATCCGCGTGTCCAACCAAGTTATAAATAACACGAGCTAATTCTGAATCAAAAATTTGAGCCGTGGAGTTGTATTATAACTCGCGCTAATTTGTGAGCGAACTTTGGTTAAAAATGCCGTTCAATTGAAAAAAAGCTGGGCCAAATGATTTTGAGAACCACAGAATCAAAGAATGTGCTAAAATTAAGATTAGAATATGCAGTGAAATCACTTAGGAGTTGAAAGAATATTTTTCTGTTACTATCCCCGACCACGTCGGAAATAGAAGAAGTGACTGCAAAAGCCAGTATATGAAGGCTAAGGAAATCGGAGTGGAGCCTGAGGATGACGATTTGAATGCGGAATTAGAAGCACTAAAGAAGCTAAAAATTAGAAAAGAAACGTAAAATTGCGAAATTAAAAACTCAAATTTCGGAGCTACAAATAGCTCATATATATTTCATATATGCAAAACGGTTAATGAGCGGTACAGTCAAATCATCGGAAGAGCGAATTCCAGAGAATAGTGTCAAGTGCCGAGGTTCACGATCAATGAGAAACTGTAGGAAACAAAGAGAAGAAACACTACAACAGAACTTATTCGCGATGCAGCAAATTGCGTCAATAGCGAACATGAGTGAAGCAGATGTTATACACTACATCATTAACGGGATACCTGACTCCTGCATGAATACTTCTTTATGCAGCTAACTCTATTCAAGATTTCAAACAAGGGTAGGGAAATCGCCCACCCATATATTCGGTCATCTTAGTACGAGTCGCTCCAAGACGAGGAGACAGAAGGGATCCTGCTTTGAAAGTGGAAAACTTGGCGATGTCGCGCAGAATTGTCCGCATCAGGCTAAAGTGATGACCGTCGACGTCTCTCGTTTCATGGAAGCTTAATCAACCAGGCTAGCTGTAGGCAGTAAACCAAAATACAAGGTCGTATTCTCTTTTAACGATAATTTTATGTGCGATCTTAAGCTTGATTTCCTTGAGGCCGTTGGACGAATAACTTCTAGCTGTCTTCTACCTGCGCTTTTGGATTCGGGTAGTGTAATTAGCTTTGCGCAGCAACGGTTTATTCCACTTTGTGCCATGCAGTATCAACAACCACTCCGAATCATCGGTAAAACGAATTGCAAAATAACCTTTAAGACTGCACTGAGAAAAATGGACTGTTAATATGACAGTTCAGACTGTTCCTCTGTTACAGTCCTGAACTGTTTTAACAGTCTTGACAGTTGATATGAATTCAGCAAATGAAGGCTAATACATTATTTTGTTTTGATTAATATTTCAATCTTTCGATTATTATCATAAAAATTTGCAAAATGTAGATCTCTATATAAACTGAGAATAAAAATCCAATCAGAAATTCTTATACTATACGGTGGCGCTAGCGATCAGCAGTCAAGACTGTAGAAGTAACAGTCCACCGTTTGACAGTCTTGACTGTACAATCAGCACTGTTACTATAACAACTCAGACTGTTATTATGACAGTCTATTTTTCTCAGTGTGGTAGCGGAAGTCTATGTTTATTTATAGTCAAAGTTCAATCATTACACATCCTGTAATTTTAGGCTAAGATTTTTTTTAAATAAGGTAATTTGAGTTAGTTTCTGTAAGCTCGAGTATTGACGACATTTCGGAATTATATTTAGAAATAAATTATAAGCTTTGATGGATTTTTATATTCTATGAGAGCTTATAGTTTTAAAAAAAATAAGGCAAAAAATATCGTAAGCTTGCAAAATTCGCGACAAAACTGTTTCACCATCAAATTTCGAAAGGAACATTAAGTTAAGAAAAGAAAAGCCTTTCTATTGCACGTCTTAGGCTTATAAGGCTGAGCTACAAAAAATCATTTATCTTTTACAAAAAAAAATATTATTCGAGAAAATAGTCCATCGCCAGTTGTCTTATTACAAAAGAAAAATCGTGAGTTACAAATGTGTGTGAATATCCCGAACTCAATAAGCACACAGTTCATGAAAATTTGGATGTAATAGAGAATTTATTGAGTGGATTACAAAGTAAGCAATACCTTTCCGTTCTGCACCTACGTAGCGGTTTTGACCATGTGAAAATAGCTGAAGACTCCATTAAGTGCACCTCGTTCGTTACCCCATTAAATTGTCTACCTTCAAATGCCTTTGGGGCATAAAAACCGCTCACCGGTGTTTCAAACATTTGTATTTTTTAAGGATCTTATTGTTTTTAATAAACTCTAAACTAATTGCTAGCGATACAATTGAAGATCATCTAGGTACATTGGAGCAGGTTAATCTCCTGGTCAAAAGCAATTCATTGCAACTTTGATGGAATAAGTGCAAGTTTCTCTATGAATAAATGGATTATTTAGGATATTTTTTGTCAATTCTTCAGGATTACCTTCTAACAAGTAGAAATTGCGTGCGATCAGAGATTTTCTTGTACCTAAATGCATGAAAGGTGTCCCTAACTTTCCAGTGTATTTGGAATTTTGCCATTTTGGCTAAAGCACTTTATGATTTATTGAGGAAGGATGCTTGCTTCCGCGACGAACTTAGTTTCGAAAACATTAAAGCTTTCGAAGCCCTTAGAGCTTACGAAACCCTTAAAGCTTTCGAACCCCTAAAAGCAAAACTAGTGGAAGCACCAATTATGTTCATCTAGAATCCCTCAGGGGAAACAGAACTTCATTGCGATGTGAGCTCTTTTGGTTTTGGTGCAATTCTTTCACAACGACAGAGTGAAGGTTCTACCCGGTACCGAAGCTCGATACATTATTATGAGCTTGAGATATTAGCGATCATTTATGTGTTGAGAAGATTTAGAGCCTACGTATTGCGTATCGAATTTAAAATTGTGACCGGCTGTCAAGCGCTAACCCTTTAAATAAAAAACTACTGAATGCCAAAATTTCAGGTTAGGCGATAGAGCTTCAAAATTTAAAGGTAAGCTTCACAATATTCCGAAGAGCGAAACTGCAATTGATGTACCGCACATATTGATTACTATAATCCTTTACCACCTACTCAGAATACCTATTGGTTTACAAAAATTACTAAATTATATTCCGTCCGTACGACGCAAAATCGAGAAGTAATATCATGTCTTGACTTTTATTTTTCCACGCACAGTAGGTCAAACAAAATTATATCATATCGCGGAACTTCCTTCATATCAAAAATGTTTAATGATTTCTTAGTTGACAATAATATTCAGCATCCGGACCGCCTTAGGCTAACGGGCAGGTAGAACGAATAAACCAAATCATAACGCCCATTTTATCTAAAATGTCGAAGAAAAAACAATCGGAAATTGGCACAAAAAGAGCCAAAATAGAATTCGCGTGAAAAATACTCTCAATAGAATTATAGAAGCAGGTTTTTGATTGGTGAAAATCAGAAAGGTAAATGCTGTGATAAGATTATAGAATATGTTCACAAAAATGTCCAGAAAATTTATGAACGATATTACGATATTTAACACAGATTAGAAAACAAACTTTGAATATGATTAAAAAAAAACAAAAAAAAAAAAACTATAATCAGTCACTACAGGGGGAGTGAATAAAAAGCTATTACTGAAATATCGAGGTCCCTTTGAAATGGTAGAAGTGTTAAATAACGATCAATGGCAAAGATGTCGAGGGCTTACAATGCACTCGTATTGCTTATAAAGGAGTTCTGCTCTCCAGCTAATATGCGACTCTACTATGTACAAATATGATAAGCTTAGTTCAGACCATGCCAGATTTGTATGTGTTACATTTTGAAGAATGTTTGAATTTCAATCGTATTATATAATCGACCCGATTAAGAGTTAAGGCAGCCGAACTGTAGAAGTTTAAATTTTAAAAACCGCAAATTGAAAGGCTTGTACTCTCTTGCTGATCGTGGCGTAATGGAGGGCATCGACAGTGACTTCGTCATTAGAATTGTACGGTAATTCTGAATAAACGCCTCAACCGAATACATCTTGTCTTAAGTTTTATTCCGCTTCCTCGCCTAGCCTACATTAGGTTAGTTTGGGCACAATAAAGAACATTGCGTATGTCTTAAATTATTAATAAAATTAGAAAAGAATCTTGATCCCTCACAATTATCCATTGTATCAGTAATAGGCAAATAATGACTCATGCCTAGTTTTGTAGTCCTAGGTTGGTTTTAAGTAACCTTCTTTGTGCAAAAACGAAAATTTCGAATGTCTTATTATTTTGAATTACGAATAAAAATTAAAAAAAATTATTTCCTTAATGTATCGGCAATAAGCAAAAGACGCTTCATTCGTTTAATAAGTTTTATAATCTTATGATGGTTTTAAGTAACTTTTTTATTTTATTATAGAAATCAACTCTTGGGTTCTTACTATGGCGCGACGGCTGCCAAGTGGTAGCAGTCCCACCTGGCAGCCGTCGCGCCATAGTTTCAGCGTCATATTAAGTGTAATTATAATAGAAGGAGATAATTGCAAATTGATTGATAATTCAAATACTAAAATACCAGATATCACTTTATAATAAAAACTCTGCCGAAAACTAAAAAATTTTGAGAAATTCAGGTATATCTTTAAGTGAGATAATTACATGTTTACTTTCTTTTTCAAGGACTTAAAATGCAAAACGAATCATTTAATAATTTTGGGTGTCATTTCTTCAAATTTCAGGATTTCATCGCTTTGGGTGTTTTTCAACTCTCAAACAATTTTCACAGCGAAATTATTGAGATTCGATGCTACATTTAAGAGCATTTGATTTAAGCGCGTAGGAAACAAAACAAATAAATAAGATTCTTGGATTTTCCGCCTTTTGCAGTCGTCCACCTCATCTATGCTCCCTAATATTTGAAAATCTACTCTCCTGAGAACTATCAAAAGAGTCACTGATTTGGGACTGGAAAAAGTGTCCCATTACTATACGTTAGTTAATCTGCTCATCTCCGCTAGGTTAATAAGGCTGCGACGCGCCATGTGTGTGTTAACCGTAAAGGTATAACAGTTATCCCAGATGTATACCTGGACACTACAAAAGCAAAATTATTAAAGCAAGCACTGTCATTACGCACAAATATATGAAATTGCTTGAGCTTTATTAGTAGTTAGTACCAGCAATGCGTTCGCTAATTATATGTATTGCAGTAACTATTCTCTAAGAGATGAAAAACCGCCTACGAAACCAACTTGCATAACAAAACAGATCACTTACAGTTTTACAAGAAATATCACTATCAAAGTACAAAATCGCTCTGGAACAGGGCGAACAGAGTTTTTTTTTGTACTGCAAGAATTATTTTGATACACTAAACAGAATGGCCGACAACATTACTGGCAGAACCGAACTGACACTTCTTTCCATTTTGTTTCACACATACCTACGGTTATTTTAATAAACGTCTGCCTCCACCCCAAGTTCTTAAAAAGCGGGATAATTAGTATGTAAAAGCGCTTCAACATGTATTTGTTATTTTGGTTTTGTTTACATTTCTTGACACTACATAATAAAACATTTTCATTTCAATTAGGTTTAATCTGTGTAAGTCAAAGTTCAAAGATGGAAACTAGTATAACCCGCTGCACACACCAAAAGTATTACAGATTTCCACTAGCTTCACATAAGAGCAAGAAAGGAAGGGCTGTAAATTATGACAATTAAAGTTGGTACACCACTGACATATGACACACACGGCCGAACTTCCTATCCCAAAGATAATCTAAAAACAAGATGTGACACTTGTGGAGTATTTCCTTATCCTCTTTCGACCTTGATCCCGTTAGCCCACCGGCCTTCCAGAATTTCCTAAGAGTATATGGTAGTAAAGATCTCACGTGGGAGAGAAAGACAAACATTTAGGGGGAAACGGAAGAAAAATTGAAACCACATTTCGCCACCCAGAGTAACGCACAGGATCGCATACTTTGGCTCGCCTTTAAAAATTTCATTAATGGAAAAATGTAAAAAAAAAAATTCAAAATGAAATCAAACCGGTTTTTTTTGTATTCTACGAACATTACAGTTATATAAAATTAAAATCACGAGTACATAGGAAATTATACTCTATATAAGCCAAATATATAAATGAATTTTTAGCGAAAGTGTAGTAATTCGTTCTTCGGAACCAAGTGTTCTCCCGCCATATACTTTACAAGTCGTCTGTGCTCGTTTATCCTGTTGAGTTGAATTTAAACTCAAAAATTTGACATAATTTGTTTGAAGATGTGGTAAAATGTATGCCATGCATAGCGGAATCAAACGGATAGCTTCTTAGGATAATCGTGAGTGAAAGTCACAGACATACATATACAATAGATCACACAATCTCCTGTCTCAAGCGTCCGACAATTTGACAACCTACTGCCTGAGATAGACGAGGGAAGATATATAGAAATTTATATAGCGCTGTATATTTTCATTGCATTACATTGGTGGCTCAATTCCGGTAAATTTTTGAATACTGAATTGGTGAATGCTGACAAAAATATTTGTGGAACAAAAATTTATAAAATATTTGCTTTAAATTCGATGAATGCTAATAAAAATTATTATTAATAGTATAAAAACAGTTTTAAGGCGTTATGCTTGCGAGATTACCAATATTGAAAAATTTGTGATTGATAAATTTTAAGTCGTGAAAACGTTGTAATGCATACATATTATTATTAAATGTGATTGATTGAACTATTATTGTCTTTTAATTAAATAATTTCGAAATAAAAACAAACTTTTAAATCTAGAATAAAACAACGCCAAATTTGTATTATTAGCTTACCAATAGTTTTCTGTGTAAGTACTTAATATGCTTATATGATTAAAATGGCGAAATGCTCCAAAAATGGCGTCAATTCACAGTTATGTATATATAATGGAGCGCTCATGTACACGATTTCCTATAGAGCGGTTTTAGTTCCCTCTTTTTCACTCTCAGGCAGTGTTACCTCGTGAAATGACGTAATTTACAGTCTGTAATGTCAAAGATATATCAGTGGGCTGAATTTCCGTTACAGATATTACCTGACAATTCTCTGGAGAACTATCAAATTAGCATTAATTTGTTTTATACAGAACATTTTATGATAATTTCCGTGCGGTACAGCCTGGTTTTTTTTTCTCTTGCGCATTAGGGCATCCTGATACGATACAAGAATTCATTTTCTCCTTTATGTCTTTTAGTTAACTTTTCAAAGCAAAGTGAAGTTGGAGACAATGCTAAAAAATGACAATGAACTTAGAGAAAAAAATCAAAAATGAGAAAATTATATCCTTTTTTCTCCTTTTTCGTATAGGAAAGAATTTTTTTTATTTTCTCGGGAAAATTTATAACAGCTGCGTCCTTCAAGTGAAATCATTTTGAAGAAAGGCTGCATTAGTTTAAAAAAAAGTTTGCACTATTCTGTTCGGTTCTAATTTTGCACTAAAAACTGTTAAATAAACTTTACAATTAAAAAATATTATTATTGTTTACGAATAAATAATTAATTAGTAATATTTTTGTTTTGCTGCTTGCAATTAAATATAAAATTCGCGGCAGCTCCAAATTAAATTATATCCGAAAACGACTTTCAATTTAAATACAAATCAACAGGACAAACGAGTCTCAGACCACTTGCAAAGTATACTGCGGGAGAACACTTGGTTCCGAAGAACCGAAAATTACTGTACTTTCGCCAGAAATTCATTAATATTTTTGGCTTATATAGAGTGAAAATCCTTATGATTCTTGTGATATCAAATTTTGCTCATTGGCTAGTGAACTTATGTATGCATGTCAAAGCCTTCTACATGTAATGGGTGTTTCTTTAGCTGCATGAGAACTTTCGACGGTTGTTGTCTATGGTTTGACAGTTGAGAATGTAGTACTGTGTTGACATTTCCGTTCAGTAAGGTTTCACAATTCATCATGAATCGTTTAACGCCAGAACAATGCTTCCAAATTGTGGAAATTTACTTTGAAAAAAATAAATCTGTTCGCGAAGTTCATAGCGCACTTTGTCCATTTTACGGTCAACATAATCGACCTAATGAGCAAGCAATTCGTTTTCGCACTAATTTTACTCTTCTCGATTCAAAACCATCAACAAGACAAATAAATGTGCGTACCGAAGAAAATATTGCTGCTGTAGCGCGAAATGTTGAAGAAGACGCCGAAATGTCGATTCGTCGCCGTTCTCAACTTGTTGACTTTTGTCCTTCGACTACGTGGAAAATTTTACGTAAGGATCTTGGCTTACGTGCCTATAAAATACAGCTCGTGCAAGAATTAAAGCCAAATGATCATCGTTTACGTCGCATTTTTGCTGATTGGGCTAATTTGAAACTGGCCGAAGATGAGCATTTTTTTCGAAGAATTGTGTTTAGTGATGAAAGCTCATTTCTGATTAAATGGCTTCGTGAATAAGCAAAATTGCCGTAAATGGAGCGAAAACAATCCTCATGCCATTAACGAATCACCATTACATCCATTAAAATTGACTGTTTGGTGCGATTTGCACGCTGGCGGCATCTTCGGTCCTTATTTCTTTCGAAATGAATGGCGAGCGCTATCGAGACATGCTGACTGATTTTTTCTCTCCAAAAATTAATCAGCTAAACATCGACGACATTTGGTACCAACAAGACGGCGCAACAAGTATTTAGTATTAAGCTCATTTTTTCCATTGAATTGATTTGAAAACAAAAATTGGACATAATTTGTGTGAAGATGCGGTAAAATTAAAAGGATAAATTCTTATGGTAACTGTGAGCGAAAATCTTGTTTGGATATAAGCTTTAATTTGGAAGGTGTCGTGAATTTTTCCCATGTTTAAGTTGTTGGCAATATAACTTTTAGGAGCTTTTTCAAAGATTGAGACCACTTTTCCCTATAGATGTGTGTGTATGCCGAAATATTTCACGGCTTGTGAATATAGAAGATTTTGATGAATGCATACATATAAATGTGTACAGATGTGCGCATTCTATATATGCACACTGCGCGACACTAGATTACCCTCATTTGAAATTTTCATGTGCCTTAATGCCGTGGAACTATTTCTTAGAAACAATTATCACTGCATTTCATACCTCTTGTTACATGCTACCTGATTACGGGAATAAGAAATTAAAAACCAGGGGGTGGAAATTCCCATTTGCAATTTTCGGGCCATTTAAAAAAGGACACTTTATTACCCTCATTTGCAAAAAAATTGAATAAAGCGAAGACCTGAAACTTTTATTTTATTTAATGTCCGTTTGCGCATAACTTCGAAAAGTATATTTTATAAAAAAAATATTAATAAATTAAATAATCTCAAGACAATTCTTTAAGGCTTATGGCTGCGATAAAACTTTCTCTGTTTTTTAAATGCTTTCCTTTTGTATACATTTTTCGTGAGAGTCATCCCCAAACATTCTTTATAATGTTAACATCGGGAGAAACAGCTGACCAACCCGGAATTTGTACATTGTTGTGTACAAACCATTGTTTTAAATTTCCTGCTGTATGGATGGGTGTGTTGTCTTTCTGCAAAATCCAAAAAGGTCCATTGTGCCATGATAGGAAATTGCAACAGATCCAACAGCGGTATGACAATGTGGCAAAAACATCTCAGATTTTCTCAAATCATAGAAGTAATGTTGAAAGCCATCAATCCCATTCAAATTAAATTAAAAGATCTCATCTAATTTTTTTTTTTGCAACTTCTCTATTTGGCAAATTCTACTCATCTCAATCGTTTGGGAGTTGCAGGGTGATCTATAAATTCGAATTTTTAATGGTATGCACACCATTACTTTATTTTTATCTTTTGATTTACTCAACGCAACGACATTTTACTCACGACAAAAACTACTATCCTAATATTCTTTCCAAAAATGTCAACAATGTTGATCTACTACCACGTCCTAATTGCAAAAGTCGTAAAGTGAACAAATTGTGTCAAAAAATATGGGAAACGTTTGTTTAGTCTACATAGATAATCGATCATAGTTAAAAAACCAAGCATTAACTATGGGTATTCTTAAGCTGAATTAAAAAATGGTAACAGACAATTTTTTTTTAAAACATAACTTTAATTTTGAATCTTTCTTAGTATCCAAAAATGCGCATTTGAAGACTTTTTTATCCATAGTTGTTCCTCTTTGTGCCTTCTTCTGTTTACAATTGTAAATATCTATTATTGCGCCTAAAATATGAAGGTTAAAAACAATTCTATGACCTGTATCTATATTTTTTGAGATAGTAAATCGAGTGGTCCATTATTAGATTTCAGTTAACACGTACTAGGCTTTATGCGGTATAACGTTTTTTCGAAATACGCCATTTTCGAAATAAATGTCATAAGTTAACCACAGAAATATGCTGAGTATTGTAATGCTTGGAGGTTGGATGAGTTTCAGATATAGCGGTTATTAATTTTTTGTGGGGATATATAAAAGCATGCCGTCATACAAAGGTATACATTAATAAAAAGCCATAAAAATGTTTTTTTACTTTGTATTTCTTTTAGTTAAAGTTAAATGGGGACGTGAGAATTTTCCGGACATTGAAGTGAACACGGATGAAGAGCCTCTCCTCTTTAAAGCTCAACTGTATGCTTTGACTGGAGTTCAACCCGAGCGCCAAAAAGTTATGTGCAAAGGAACTCAACTTAAGGATGATCAGTGGAATATGCAAATTAAAGATGTAGTTACATTTAAAGTTTTGTCATTCGCTATAATCAAGTGTTTTTAGGGGTCGACTATTCTTCTCCTAGGAACGAAAGAAGAGGTCCCTGTGGAACCGCAAGAGCGGCCAAAGTTCATAGAAGATATGAATGAGAGTGAGCTAGCCACGGCTGTAAGTACAGTTCCCTGAAAGATAAAAAAATTGCAAACTTCACAAAAGAAAGCCGCAGTTTATGGTTTCATTCTATTCCTATTACTTTTAAGCCTTATTACTGAGAAATTGGTTATTGCATATGCTTACATTCTGCGCATATAAAGTTCTTCCAGCGATATAATTCTTCCAAATTGATTTTTGTGATCTAATCACCGCTATTCTTACATGTAATTTCTGAGATAGTTATTTTTTTTAAGCCTCGACAAATATTTTAAATCAGCTGCAATCTTATTCTCAATAGTTCTTGAAACAAGTGAAATTATAGTTTTGATTTCTTCTTATTTTTTGAGGAAAAACAATCATGAATGAGTATAAAAGTAAAAAAAATATCGTTAAAATTCACATTTTTTGGAAGGTAGTGAAAATAAATTACAGAAAATTCTCTAAACAACAAAAATAGTAAAAAATAGATTTTTAAACAAGTTCAAATTCAATAAGTATATTTTTTCCTAGTTTTGAGTAATTTAATTCCCAATTTTTTTTATTTGAACAGATTTTGTTTCAATCAGCCTAATCCAATATACAGCAAAGATTTCATCTACAGCTTTAGCCCTTCATGTCATACATTGCGACATGTTTGTGCCACGTCTGAGAAGACCGCTGAAGAAGTTTTGTTTTCTTTTAGTGCTTTAAGTTTAAAAGCAGCGTTAATAAATTTTTTTTTTGATGTTACTAGAGCTTTCTTGGTAGGTCTTTTAAAATTTTGCCAGTTATGAAATCAAACCCAGGAATATTCGAATTAATATTGTGTATAATTTTTACTTCAGCTGGCGTTGTACGTCTTAATTTTTCGTGTTCTCCCTCGCTTTCGCCCACAGTTATCGTTTCATTATTACATTGAAATACTGTCTCTAAATGTTTTTCCATACTTTGAGTTTTATAAGCATTATTTCTAGTCCATTTGTCACTTACTGTTTTTATTGGCTAAATCTGCGTGACTGGTCTTTTGATTGTTTTGATAGCTTTCCACAAAGAGCAATCAGTAGTATTATCGCTAATTAATTTTCTTAGGTAATTATTAATTAAGTCGTCTTTCAGTGCTCTGATTCCTCTTATTAGTTGAGAGCGATTGTTCAGTATCGCTTTATCTTTCAGGGTTCTCGTTGGTTGCCATTTTCTTCTTGCTGTTCATTTTTCTGCCTGTTCTGTTCTTTGATTCCTTTATGTTATTTTCTCGCATTTTTCATTTTATTTCAAATGTATTCAGCCAGGGTAGCCAGGATTGTTGGATTTCAGTTACAAATTTGTTCACGTCTTTTGCCAATTTCTCCTAATTTTTAAGAGGAATTATTAGATTGATTTTCTGTTCCAAGATTTGTTTGAAATTTTCCCAGTCAGTGTATTTGATAGTTAATAATCCATCCGTAATTTCTCGTAGCATTGAGTATCTTGACTTTATTATCATAGATCCCCAATTACGTATTTTTCGCATTAAGATTGCTTCCAATTGTAAATATATTTCCTAGTTCTTTATTTCATTCAAAACACAGGCAGTCATACCAGCAGCAAGACGAATTGTATTTTTGCCAACAAAAATGTGTGTGCCAAATTTTAAACGCGAGCATTAAAACTGTCATTGTTGTTTTTTTTAAACTCTCTCCTTTCACAAGCATTCCAAAATTTTGATTTTTTTAAAGGTCAGGGGGAGCAAGCCCCTTTCAGAGAGCTTTCTGTAATTTATTTGTTATCTTCCAAAAAATAAGCCAGTCCGCTTAAATGAACTTCCCCTAAATAAATCAAATTATTTCGCGTTGAAAAGATTCTGGAATAATACTGGGTGTTTGCAATAAACCTCATTTTATTTAAGCTACTTACGACCGCTTACTTGTTTTTAAATTCTTTTTTTTTTATATTTTTGCATCATTTGCATAATAAATCATGCATTAAATAATTTTGAAATGATAAAGAAAAATGCTTTAAAGCATCGTAGCCCACAATCAATGCAGGCGCTGAACAATTTTTAAGTAAAAATTTTCGGAATTAGTAAAATTCGATTAAGCACAAAAAAAATCCGTTAAGCAAAAATGAATATTTCAAATAGTACGGACGTCGTAAAACTTGAAGACAATAATTACGGGAGTAGGTAAATCCAAGCGCGAAGTGTGTTAGTATATAGCGACATATGGCCCTACGCGAGTGGCGAGTTTGCCCTAGAACATCGAAAAACTTGGCTAGCAAAAAATTCTCTGGGGTATTAACTTTGATCTTATTGAGCGTTCAAGATAATCAAATATATCATATATCATATCATATATTAGAAAAGATACGATGTCACGAGAAGCATGGAAAGTATTAGAAGTACATTCGTCAAAAGGACCTGCCAGAAAAATTATGTTATAAAAGCGGCTATTTTAAATGAAGAAGGGCAATGAACAGTCAAAGGCAGATCACATAAACGAATTTCAAAAAAATGTAGACCGGTTGAATGGGGTAGGCGTTCTTGTACCAGCGAAGTTGTTATCCATCATGCTGTTAAATACTTTACCCGATGAGTATGAAGGGTTTTGCATAACTATTGAAGGCAGCGATGATTTACTAAGTTTAAACAAATTAAAAATTAAATTAATAGATGAAAGTATCAGTCAACAAAGTGCGTTATTATCCAAAGATAAAAACCGTTTTAAATGGAATAAAAGAAAGGAACCTCACATTAATAGAAAACCTCATATGAATACCAATACCAAGTCCGCACAGTTTGAAAGCGCACGCTACAATTGCGGCAAAAGAGGACATAAAGCAGCACAGTGTAGGACTAAGGAAAACGGTAACAAATCACATGAAGTTACTATATCTGAGGCACTATTTACGAATATAGAAAGCAAACCTGGAACAAGTCAAGAATCCAGAAACCTCTCCGATTTATACGAAAATTTGTAAACATTCTCTCCAATTTAAAATAAAGGAATATATAAAAATTGTGAAAATTTGGAACATAAAGTCAAAAATTCGGACGAAAATACGTAGCGAACTAGCGAAAAAAAAAATTATGTAAAAAACGAAATGTTAAAATTTTAAAATCCTGTATCTTCGAAAGTAGATGTGTCAGACAAAAAAATGCACATTCGTTCATTTTAAGTGAAAAAGATTGTTTCTACAAATTTTCGTAAAAATCGGAGAAGTTTCTGGATTCTTGACTTAAACCCATTTGACTGGTACTTAGACAGCAGCGCAATTGCACATATGTGCAATGATCAAAACCTATTTGTGAGTTGGAAGTCTAGAGTCCACTTTGCCATCCAAAAAGCCGGCAGTTATTGACACTTGTAGAATAGGAACAGTTGTTTTACATGTATTGAATGGAAATTGTAAACTTTTGGAAACCTCGCTTAATAATGTAGTTTAGGCACCTGCATTACGGTACAATTTAATATCGGTGTCAAAAGGCACTGAATGTGGGTTAAAAGTTATGCTTGCAAAGGACTGTGCTCTAGTTAACACAACTGACGGGTCTTTCATCCTAAAAGCGGAAGACAATTCAAATTATGAGCTATTAAGGTGGCACTAATACCTTTGTACTTAAAATTTCAGTGACAAAAAAAATCATAAAGGAAAAATATTTTAAAGGGTAACAGTTTAAAGCCCATAAAGTTGAATGCACGGTTTGTGACAAAATGAAATTGACTCAACTACCATTCCGAAATTCAACTCATAAAAAAATATCCTGAACACTTTTCACTCATTTGTGGCCCTTTAAGTGAAAGATCGCTGGGTCGTGCGTGCTATTTTGTCACCTTTTTCGACAGGAGATCGGGATTCGTGGAAGTTGCATTCTTGAAAAATCGAAATGGCTTTCTTAAAGCTTTCGAAGAATATCAAAACCGCGTTGACTTAGAAACTGGAAAGAATAAAGAATAAAAGTGCCTGCGACACTTACAGACAGATAACGCGCGAGTACAATTCTGAAGCATTCAAAAATTATCTGAAAAACAAGGTATATATATGTATAAACCAATCTCACGCCTGGGATTAATAGTAGTGAACTATTTTCTTCCGATTTCAATGTATTTCGCGCCGACGGAATCTCAACCAATTCCGGCCCCTCTGAGCGGGGTGTTCTTATTGCAGTCCACAGCCGCTTCAATGCCACGCAGGTCAACTCGTGTGACTCCTCTGCCTTTGAATGGATCTGCGTCAAAATATCCCAATATCGACGTTCCCTCTTTATTTTATGCTGCTACATTCGGCCTGCTCAGTATATTGATGCTTACAAACAGGCAATTGAAATAATTGATACCCTGTCGACCCTCACCCTTCCCCTTGACGATCTTATAGTCCTGGGTGACTTCAACCTTCCCCGTCTCCTCTGGTCCCTTTCCGACGATGACACCTCCTACATTCCCACTAACGTGTCCTCTTCAATTGAGTCATTATTCACTGATCAACTTTCCGATTCTGGTCTATACCAAATCAGTGGTGTGAAAAACCATCTTGGCAGACAGCTTGATCTCATCTTCTCCTCAAATCCCCATGACTCGGTCGCCACGAGAAGTCACCATCTTCTTTCAAATCTCGACTCACATCATCCCCCTCTTTCCCTTTCTCTTTTTCATGACTCGTCTCATACACCCTTAATCCCCGCATCCCGATCTTGCTTTAACTATCGCAAGGCTGACTTTGCGAAGCTTAACCTCCTCCTAAGTAATTCAAATCTCCTCATATCGTCTTTAAATTCCCAATCTTCAATTGACAATGATGTCACCCTTTTTTATACTGAACTCTTCAGTTGTGTCTCCCAATGCGTACCCTTTGAACCCATAAAGAGCCGCTCTTCTTCACCACCCTGGTATAATAAAGAGCTGCGCTCTCTACGCAATAAAAGGAACAAATTATGGCACTCCTATCTCTTGTCCAGGTCCGACGCAGACTACTCTTCCTATATCGCTGTCTCCAACCTTTTTTCCGAGCTATTCTCTGCCCTCTACAACGACTACCTCGCCTCTATGCAATCTAAACTTATATCGGACCCGAAACAATTCTATAAGTGTATCAACGTGAAACGCAAGTCTAACGGTTTCCCCCCTGTCCTTAATTTCGGCGAGTCATCCTCATCCGACCCTTCAGTAATTGCCAACCTCTTTGCTAAGTTCTTCAGTCAATCCTTTAGAGATTAAAACCCTACCCCTGATCCTAACTTCTCTTACATGCGCAACTGCATTCAAACCTCCCTTGTTCCTATCGTCATCGATCCCTCTTTAGTTGCTGCCAAAATTAACGCTCTCGTTAACGATTCTGACCCAGGCCCTGACGGTATTCCTGCCGTTCTTCTTAAGAAGTGTGCCACCCTTTTAATTGAGCCTCTCACCGCTCTATTCCAGCTTTTCCTTTCAGAGGGAATTTTTCCCGACCTCTGGAAGGATTCTTACATCACCTCTATCCATAAAAAGGGTTGCAAGAGCGACATTTCCAACTACCGACCCGTCGCCAAATTATCGTGCATTCCTAAGCTCCTCGAAAGCCTCATCTATGGCTCTATGTCATTCCACTGCAAGTCAATCTTGTCCCCTTCTCAACATGGCTTTCTTATAGGCAGGTCCACGACCACCAATCTAACAACCTTTGTTTCACGCACCCTCCTTGCCATGGAAAATGGCGCTGAAGTTGACGTTATAGCAACTGACTTTAGCAAAGCCTTCGACAAAATTTCCCATGAAATTATCATTCTAAAATTAAGCTACCTTGGTTTCCCTCCCCGTCTTATTTCATGGATCTCTTCCTACCTTGATAACCGTAAGTACAAAGTCCGCTTTGATTCCTCCATTTCTCGCCCCTTCTCATTCCGCTCCAGAGTCCCGCAAGGCAGCCATCTCGGCCCACTAATCTTCATATTGTCCACGTTGTGAACTTGATTAATCATTCTCACATTCTAACGTATGCCGACGATATGAAAATCTTTAAACCTATCTTCAATGCCTCTGACTCCGTACTCCTCCAAAACGATCTGAACAACTTTTTTACCTGGTGCGAGCATAATTTTCTCGAACTTAATATATCAAAATGCCAAGCAATTACCTTCTCCCGCAAGCGCACTTCCACACCCCCCAGATCGTATCTCCTTTCCGGTGTGCCGGTTCCCTCTGTCACGTCCCTTCGTGACCTCGGGGTCGTATGTGATAACGAACTCAACTTCCGATCCCACATAGACCTTTCCATTAACAGGGCCAATTCCGCTCTTGGCTTCGTTAAACGATGGTCTAAGGAGTTTTCTAACCCTTATGTCACCAAATCTCTCTTCATCTGCTTTGTCCATCCTCTCCTTGAGTATGCCTGTCAGGTCAGGTTGTGTCACTCCACAACCATCAACAGAATTGAATCTGTCCAACGAATATTTATCCGCTTTGCCATGCATAATCTTCTATGGTCTGACCATCTTAAACTTCCTCCCTATGAAAACTGCCTAAAATTAATCGATCTCCAGCCCCTTTCCCTTTGTCGCGATGTAGCCGATATTGTCTTTGTCCACTAAGTCCTTGTCGGCGCTATTGACTGCCCAGACCTCCTTCATCGAATATCCCTCAATACCAACCCCCGTAACGTCAGATCTTTCCTCACTTTTCGCCTCGAAACCCACCGAACAAACTATGGCCACTTCGAACCTTTTACCCGAATGCTGCGTAAGGCCAACAACTGTTCCACCTTCGACTTCCATTTAAATAAGCTCTCTCTCAAGCGCGCTCTTTATTGCACTCGCCCTAGCCTACCCAGTCCCTAATTTCATTTTGTTTTTTTCTTATTTATTTTATTTATTTATTTTTTTTTTGTTTAGCTTAAGTTATATTAATTTTTACTTATTAATTTATATTCCTAGTAGCTCGTATTAAGCGAAATTCAATAAATAAATAAATAAATAGAGTAATATCAGGTGTATAACTTAATTTCTGTGGGTTTTTTTTTTCAAAAATGAGCAATATTTGTGAAAAAACTGTTAAATATCTTTTATTCAAAGAATGAACCGTCATTAGATATACATCTTTCTCAACTTTCTCATCTTTCGGGCAACTTATGAATTTCCTTCCACTAGAACTGTTCCGGTTTCAAAGCCAACCAGTCATTAACCCAATTTTCGAGTTCTTCATAAGTTTTGAAGTGCTGCTCTCTAAGGTCATGTGAGATTGATGAAAAGAGGTAGTAGTCGGACGGGACCAGATCTGGTGAGCTAGAATTTCCCAATTTAGTGTTGTTAACGTATGTTTTACCGCATTTGTTGTATGAGACGGAGCGTTGTCGTGGAGGAGAATTGCTTTTCCGTGTCTTCTCGCCAATTCTGGCCGATTTTAGAACAATGCGTTGTTCAAATTGATGAGTTGCTGTTGGTATCGAGCCGTATTAACAGTCTCACCAGGTTTTAGGAGCTCTCGAAACACCACACCTTTCTGGTCCCACCAGATACAAAGCATGGCCTTCCTCCCGAAACGATTTGGCTTTGATGTTGAAGTTGATGGCTGTCTTGGACTAACCCACGATGCTTTGCGCTTTGGATTCTCAAAATAGATCCAGTTCTCATCGCTCGTAACTATGCGGTGCAAGAAAGATTCTCTCGAAGCGCTGAAGCAAAGTTTCACAAACTTGTTTGCTATCTTTCCACTTGCCTATCAGTGAGTTTGTAAGGAACTCGCTTTACGGCTTCAATATCTTCCCTATGGCCTTCAAACGCTTGTTGATGGCTCTCTGTATAACATTAAGCTGCTCTATCATCTGTTGGTGAGTTTGCGCGTTATCTTCTGCCAACAAAGCCTCTAACTCTGCGTCCTTTAACTTTTGTGGTTACTCAGGACGTTCCTTGTCTTACACATCAAACTGACCACTTCTAAAACGTTTAAACCACATCTCACAGGTGTTAAGTATGGAGCAAACTCGCCATAGGTTTCGACGAGCAAACGCCGGCTCTCAGCTACAATTTTTTTTTGATTATAGAACAAAAGCAATGCGTGCCGCAAATCCTCTTTGGTCGGCTCAAAATTACACATGTTTCGGTTGACATACATAATAAAGAGTTAATTTCTAGGAAAAAAAAAACATACGACGTGCTATAACCTATTGACAGCTCTACGAAATATCACATACATCGAATTGACAAAGTACATATAACGGGTATTTTTATAAAAAAACTTTAAATAATAATACAAGACAGAAATATTGCTGGAATGAATTTTTTATTATTATAATTTGGTAGATAATTTCATGACATTTAAATATGATTTCCGGCATATGTCCGCCGCAGCTACGAGTTACATAGTCCATTCGATCATTCCAATTTTTCACTACTTTTCCAATAAATCTGGCCGAAAGGACCGAAGATGCCGCCATCGTGCAAACCGCACCAAACAGTCAATTTTAATGGATGTAATGGTGATTCCTTAATGGCAATAGGATTGTTTTCGCTCCATATAGGGCAATTTTGCTTATTCACGAAGCCATTTAACCAGAAATGAATTTCATCACTAAACACAATTCTTCGAAAAAAATGCTCATCTTCGGCCAGTTTCAAATTAGCCCAATCAGCAAAAATGCGACGTAAACGATGATCATGAAGCCAAGATCTTTAAGTAAAATTTTCCACGTAGTCGAAGGACAAAAGCCAATAAGTTGAGAACGACGACGAATCGACATTTCGGCGTCTTCTTCAACATTTCACGCTACAGCAGCAATATTTTCTTCGGTACGCACATTTATTTGTCTTGTTGATGGCTTTGCATCGAGAAGAGTAAAATTAGTGCGAAAACGAATTGCTTGCTCACTAGGTCGATTATGTTTACCGTAAAATGGACGAAGTGCTCTATGAACTTCGCGAACAGATTTATTTTTTTCAAAGTAAATTTCCACAATTTGGAAGCGTTGTTCTGGCGTTAAACGATTCATGATAAATTGTGAAACCTTACTGAACGGAACTGTCAACACAGTATTACATTCTCAACTGTCAAACCATAGACACCAACCGTCGAAAGTTCTCATGCAGCTAAAAAAACACCCATTAATTCAGTGACCCCATCTGTTAACAAAACCAACAGAAATTAAGTTCTACACCTGATAGATTATATCGATGTTAACGCTCCAGATGCAAGGAATAAAACCTTAAGAATTTTGTTTGCTTTGTGCGCGGAGGACCAACTGTATCTTTAACATATGGATTACCTGGTGTTCATACAGAACTGGAAGAAGAGATCTTTATGGAGTAACCATTACGTTTTACAAAGGATACCAACAGAAACAAATTATGCAGAACTTTAACATTAAAATTATGCTGCGTCGCTGCGTAAAATAAATCAAAAGATAAAAATATTATAATGATGTGCATGCTTTAAAAAGTTGGAATTTATGAAGTTCCCTGTAACTTCCAAACGATCGATTGTATATAATTTTTTGTTTGTCTAGGTTACATCATTCATTCCACTTATTTTAGCATACGATATATGAAACACCTTGCACTATATAGGTACGTCAGTAGATTTACGTAATTAAATTAAATTATAAATTTCTAATTATTTATTTGAAATTTTTTACATTAATTCAATACATATGGGTAAAGCTTTTATTTCGTACTGATCTGTGATATAGAGGAGTTCTTTAGACTTCTCATGTACATAATATAGCTGGGGAGAGGAATAGTCATCAGTGAGGCTAAAGTTAAATTTAACAATTGTTACATTTTTGATTATAGAATTGTCTAAGTATTTGAATCCATCGAAGAATTTAAGATTCAGTTAAGTAGTATATCTGTCCTATGGGATACACTCTTCTTCGACATATTATATATAAATGCATACATTGGAATTATTTTTCATTCTACAGGGTGGCCCATTTAAAAATTGGAATTTATTTTTGTTATAAAAAACAAACGACACAATATTTTCCAATGGTTGAACATTTATTTGACAGGCTGTTCTATGTCATTTATTTATGAAAAACAATTTCGATCAAATAACCAACACGGCTGACTTGGCAGTAGACCATTCGGTCCACCCAATTTTTGAGTACATTTTCGATTGTTTTGGGGTTTATGTCAGCAATAGCAGCTTTAATATCTTACTTGAGGTCTTGAATTGTTTCTGGTTTGTTGGTATTTTTCACCGCTCCCCAAAGATAATAGTCCAACGGCGTCAAATCGCAGCTTCTTGCCGGCATCTTGCCACATCACCATTGATCACCATGCTGATTATGCGATTTCCGAAGATATGGCGGAAAAGATCAATTGTGGCGTTCGCTGTATGGCACGTAGCGTCGTCCTGTTGAAACCAAATATTGTCCAAGTCTTCGGTTTCAATTTCACCGAAAAACCAATTGGCCAACATTGCGTGGTAGCGCTCGCCATTGATGGTTACGGCGGCTCCGTCTTCATTTTCGAAGAACCGATGATGCCGCCGGACCAAAATCTGCACCAAACAGCCACTCGTTGTGGGTGCATTGGCATTTCCACGATGATGTGCGGGTTTTCTGTGCCCCAGATGTGGCATTTTTGCTTATTAACATAGCCACCAAGGTGGAAATGAGCCTCGTTCGAAAATATGATTTTTCGGTAAAACTCGCCATCTTCGGCCAAATGATCTTCACCCCCAATTTGCGAACCATAGACGGTTCGGATGGTCAACCGGCTTTAGCGGCTGTACCAATTGAACTTTATATATAAAGGTTTTACGCAACTTTTCATGGCACAGTCGTTACGCAAAATTCGCATCAAAGAAGTGCGTGCAATGTCCAATTGTTTAGAACGATGACGAGTTGATGTTGATGGTTGCTTACGCACACACACACGCTTGAGAAACAGCAGTAATGTACGTACACGGGTTGGTTTATCCATCAACATTCCAATTTCACGAGCTCGCTTCACGAATTGATCCACAAATTGTGTTTATGGAAGTTTTTTTTTGTCAATTTTTTTTTTTCAAATTTCTCACAGTTTGAGTAGAAGACCACTTTGGAAATAAGTTTTAAATATTTCCAAACTTTCTTCAAGCGAATACTGTCCCATTTCGTAAATGTCAAACCTTAAACTAAATTTCTGTCAAGTCGAGAATGACATAGTCAACTAAACTTCAAATTACCGATAGTTCAAATTCCAAACACTAGGTGGACCACCCTTTATTTGGATGATATTCTTTACGACAGACTCTGAAGATACGGAGCCCAAAAATTAGACAATGATGGTGTTAGTTAGTTATTTTATATATTGAATACAAATACAATATTTTAGTTCGTTTATTACAGTAAGGAGTATACAAAAATGCAGACTGCAATCGGTGTTAAGCCAGCAGCCGACATAATTACTACTTGCTTGGTACATATATAGTGTGTATAAAATTATAAGGATATAGATTATGTTATAATATATAATTATATTATAATTAATTATTATAATGTTTTATTAAATATAACAATCCGGGAAATATAGCTTTCCATATGAGATTACCTGCTAAAACGCCATTGTTGTTTGACCGATTATGAGATACTGTTATATTTTCTTCATGTGTTAAAAAGTCGGGTTTTGAGCAAAATAAAAAATATTTGCGATACGTACTTCTTCTTGTTTACTCAAAAGAAAATCGCGAGGGAAAGCCATCGTATACCTAGTCGTGCCATAAATTCTGTCACAACTTTAAAGAAGCATAAAATCTAAACAATAAAAGATAATATGTTTATTCCAACGAAATTTATTTTAATAAGATATTGTTAATTAATTAATAAAAGCTTTACTCGAAATGACCTCCTTTAGCTTTTATACAAGCTTTTAAACGTTGTGGCCACTGGTCTATAGCGGCACGCACGGTATTCAACGACATTTCATTTGCTGCTTTCACCAACGATTTTTTCAGACTGTCCAAATTGCGGGAGTTCTACAGGCCTTGTTCTCTAACTCTGTCCATAATGCATAATCCAGCGGATTTAAATCTGGGCTCCCGGATGGCCAATCATCTTGTGCAATAAAATCAGGAATGTTGTTGCGAAGCTACTCCTGTGTGCTTTTTGCTTTGTGAGCAGGAGCAGAGTCTTGCTGGAAGACCCAATGTTGTCCACCGAAGAGAGTTTGCGATAAAGGTTTCACAACACCTTCCAGCACGTTGGTTTGATAAACCGCCGCACCGATTTTGACACCTTTTTCGCAAAAATGGAGTGTTGTGACACCTTTATGGGATATAACCCACCAAACCATTACAGAAGCTGGATGATGGCCTCGTTGCACCCTGGGAACCGTTTTTTCAGCTTCTTCTGATGATGTTGCATAAACCTTATCATTTTGCTTATTAAAAACTTGCTCCACAGTAAAAATTTTTTCGTCGGTAAAGAGGATGTTCTCATGACCATTGGTTGCGTGCCAAAGCAAGAGACTCTTGCATCTTTCCAATCTTATTTCCTTTAACCGTGGAGTCAACATGTGGGCTGTTGACCGACGATAAGCCTTCATATGAAGATCATCTCGAATGAGTCTACTCATCGATCTTGTGGAGATTTCCAACTCCCTCGACAAAATTTTTTGTTTGCGCAGTGGATTTCTACGGATGCGTTCTCGGACAGTTTTGATGGCATTGACTGTTCTAACGGTACGTGGACGACCGGACCTTGCTCTATCATTTATGCCTAAGGTTTCATTAAGTCGTTCTATGGCACGATAAATGAATCTTTTTGTTATTTTTAGCGGTTTCAACAAATTCAAAATTTCAGAAGCATTTTTTCCACACTTATGGAGTGCTATTACAGCGATACGATTTTCTTTTACTCCCCACTCCATGATTACGAGTCAAACACTGTCACCAAATTGATCGGAATATTACGCCGCACAGTTCATTTGTTACAAAGTGCAATATAACGGTACAATTCCAGGATAATTTCTGAGAAAGCGTGCATTAGAAATTGTGTGACAGAATTTATGGCAAGACTAGGTACTTATCAAAACTTAAGGTGACAATTTCCCAACTCAAGATGCTTGTGTGCGCAGGATTAGAAGATTTAAAACTGGAGATTTTTACTTCAAGGACAAAAAACGTTAAAATGTTCAAAGATTTAAATGTTGGCCACCGAACTATTTGTGATCGCCTACATTTCATGGGGAAGATCTACAAGGCAGGAAAACGGGTGACACATAAGCTGAATGAAAGGCAATTTGAGAGTTTGAGAGTTTTTTTTTTACATCGAAACATAACGGGAGATGAAAAATCGACATGCTTCAATAACTACAAATGACCCAAACATCAATGTTGACCGTGAGACCGAATAGCTTCGAAAGGAAGACAATGCTTGCGTGTTTAGTGGGATCAGAAGGGTGTTATGTACAAAGTCAACTGGGGGAAACAGTGATTACCGATCGCTACAGACAACGACTGATAAATTTGAACCAAGTACTTGTCAAAAAACAATTATAAAAATGTCGCAAAATGGCTGGATCATCTTCAATGATGAACGATTTTTCTGGAAGGGAATCCAAAACTTACCTGATAGGTGTCTGAAATGTGTAATAAGCGGTTGTAAATAAATAAATAAAATACATTACTCGCAAATTAAACGTGTTTTATTTAAGAAAAATTTAAGAAAGAACCATTCATTTTGAAAGTGGTGTAATTCTAAATTGTCATAAAAATAGTTTTCCCTTGTTGGTTATTTTATGAATATGTTCAAATTTTCGGATTTTAAATGCTCTATTGTCAGTCGTCAGGCAACTGCAAAATATCAGTAAATAGATCAGCAAAAAGGAGAAAGAAAAACCCATTTATTTGCAATATACCTAAGAATGTTATATTGGAAAAGATTTTTTATCGACTGTATATTATCGATCATCTTCAGGACATCAATTTTTACGCGGTGTACTTAATTTTCATATGCCCTGCAAAAGCTCATTGTATAATTGGATTTCTCTTAAAAGCTTCAATTCATTTAATTTTGTAAAGATGGTGACTGAGAAATTATTTTAGCAGCTTTCTAAGATAGTTTTGAATACCTACATGAACTTGAATACTAAACCCTCCACTACAATTTTTAGTTGCATACACATAATTTTTGGTTGAGAGATCATAAGTGAGTATTTTTGAGGAAATTTGCTGCTTTGTAAATATTGATTTGCAGCATTCATTTGTTGCGCAACATTACTTGGGTAGAGAGGAGAAATCTTGGCTAGCGAAAATGTTGCATTAGCTTCATTTCTTAACGTAGTGGTTGGGCATCTGTACTATTTATCTGTGGTATAACATTACTGAGTTCTGGAAATAAATGATTCTTTACACATTTTTTTTTTATGCAGGAAAGGTTAAACGCTTTTATCGGACTTACTGTTCTTAGGAAATATAATTAAAATATTTTTTTTCAGATGAAATTTCCACCTGGGTTAACTAATCTTGGAAATACTTGTTACATGAATGCCACCGTACAATGCCTAAAATCTGTTCCCGAACTACGTGACGCACTCCAACTATATAATGAAGATTTTTCAATAAATTCATTAGCTTCATCTCAATCCATAACTGTTGCACTGAGAAATTTGTTCAAGCAAATGGAAGGTACTAATACAGTTACGCCAATATTACTACTTCAAACACTTCATATGGCATTTCCGCAATTCGCCCAAACTGGAGAAAACGGGACTTACAGGCAGCAAGATGCAAATGAATGTTGGTCAGAATTACTAAAAATGTTACAGCAAAAGCTTCCTGCAAAAGAAGGAGTTAATAAGTCGAAATACGTGTAAGAATTTTAATTATTTTGCTTTTAAACTTTTGTATATCGTCAATAAAGTTCTTTCATTGAACAATTTTTTGGAGGAACTTTTGATGTGGAAATGAAATGTAATGAGACAGAGGATGAAATTCCAAGTAGGACTAAGGAAAATTTTCTTCAACTAAGTTGTTTTATTTCAGCTGATGTAAAATATATGCATAGTGGGCTAAAATCGGTATGTACAAAAAAGTGTACCAAAAACGCTGGTAAACATGATTTGTTTTAGAAACTGCAAGAACAACTGACGAAGAAGTCTGAAACCTTGGGTCGTGATGCCATTTATACCAAATCGGTATAAAATCATACTATATATTATATATTTTTTAAATTTCATAGTTTCTTTTCAGTCTCTTATAAGTCGATTACCTGCTTATTTAACTATACAGTTTGTGCGTTTCCAATATAAAGGAAAGGAGGGTATTAACGCAAAGGTTTTGAAAGACATTAAATTTCCTATTGATTTTGATGCTTTCGAACTTTGCACCCCAGATTTACAGGAAAAACTAACACCAATAAGAGCGAAGTACAAGGTACTTACCATATTAGTATAAATTCAAAGTTTTGATAAAAAATTATATTCATTTGTCCATTTTAATAAGAATTGAGTTTTCGCAATTAACTGATCAATTTAGTTTTAAATTATGGAGTTCATGAACGTTTGAAAAATTTCTGCATACACTATTCAACCTCAAAAGCTGATTGAATTTTAATTGTTTAGGAGTTACAGGGTGATTCATAAATTCGAATTTTTCTTGGTATGCATATTTCATTTTTATCTTTTGATCTATTCCACGTAGCGACATCGATGCCAAAAACCTACTATTCCAATATCTTTTCCAAAAATGTTGATCTGTCAACTACAGTATTGTTTATCTTTATAAAATTGTCCATCTATAACCTTTTCAAAAAAGTACATGTCCAGATAAAATTCAGGAAGAAAAAAAAGTGACTAGGATCTTACTGTTTTACTGCCCTGTAATTGGAAAATTTGTAAAGCAAATAGCATTTATAAGAAGGAGATAGCTGCTCTGTTACTAATGCCTGATAAAACTGTTGTACTAACCTCTTAAGTGGCTATGACGGATATATACGTCATCAACATATGCATTACAAAACGCCTAAGACAAATATATTCGCATAAAATTAAATTGTCTATACCACTATGGATAAAACGAATATGTTCGCTTGCGTATAAATATATGTTTTTAGGAGTCCGCGTATCAATCGTTGCGTTTGAATGGGAAGAGTGGGGGCAGGGAGTGGTCATAAATACTTACATTTATCGGATCAGTGCTTGTGCGTGCGTGTTTGGATAACAAAACTCGCCACTGAGGAGCGCATTTCGTTTCGAAATGAACCACTTAAGAGGTTAAAAGAGGATCAGTCAGAAAGAATATCGATCATAATTGACAAATCAATCGATAACTTTGGGTGTTCATAAGCTGTAATGATTAAAAAATGACCAAATTCACTTTTGAGGAATTCGCCGTTATAATAATCAGAAAATCTTCAGCCGAATTCCGTTTCTCGCAATTTAATTAGGTGAGCATATTCTGCAAATCTTAACTTAGGTGATTTAATCAATAGATATTGACAGCTTTCAAAGCTTTTCTTTTCCTATTTGTTGTTTAAGATAACTTGTAATATCAGCTCAGAAAACCAGGTCCTTTATCGATTGTCCATTATATTTCTTTTACTCCCAAGAAAATTGAATTTGAAAAATCGCTTTAACACTTTATGACTCGAAAGCCGTCGAACATTTTTATAATGTGGTAAATGGTAAAAAAATTAACATTCTCTGTGTTCCAGAAATGAAGCAAATTGACGTTCATGTCCACGTGCTCGAATATAATTCACAATTTTGGTGACTATTTTTAAACCATGTCCGATATTTAAAATTTTGGGGTTCAGTACTTGGTGGGGAATAATAGAAAGAAAATATTCAAAACTAGCTTGTCTCCCCCGGCGGTGCTAGGGATACCAATTATTTAGTTTACGTACCGAATGCGAATATTATTTCATCGAATATTGCTTTTTACTCACATTCATCAATTATACTTTTAAACATTCCTCGTTAATAACAGGAGTTAGGGAGAAAATCGCGAACAGGCCGACATGGACGCGGTGCGGACGTAGGAGGTTTTGTTTTATTAATCAACTACTTTTCGAGTTTTGCGAAATGAATAATTTAGGAAAAAAAATTTTTTATTAGTAGGAAACTAATTTCCCCTATAAAAAAATAAAACACTTTATAGTACCTTAATAGAATGACTGATCAAAATGTAATTAAATTCCTTTTAACCAAATCTATTCTCAAAATCCACTATCTTTTTTACGAAAAAAACAATTTTAAAATTTATTTATTCATTTATTTATAAATTCTCGGTGAAATGTTTGAGCACAATCGCACGGCAAAGTAATCCAAGTGGTCTTAAGTGCATTCCCGTGCGAAATTCCTAAACAAAACACAAATATTGATTTTTTTCGATTTTTTGGCTTTTCCTCTGGGTTTTTCCGATTTTTTTCCCTAAACTACCCCAGTATTTAGACGAACAAAAAAAAAAAAAAAAAAAAAAAAAAAAAAGAATCATCCAAATCGGTCGAGGCGTTCTCGAATTTTAGCGTAATTGATTTTTATGTATAAGATTATTATCATGCTGTTTGCATGTTTTTTTAAAACTCTTTTAGTAATACCAGTCATGGTAGGTACACCATTAGTTGCAAGACAAATCAATTTTTCCAATGGTACCTTATAATTCTTCAAAACTCCCCTAAGTGAATCACAAATATCAGCTCCAATGATTGTGCATGCATGCATAGGGATGACTTCAAAAGTTCTTCACTTATTTTTAAATTAACATCGCATCCGGGAATAAAAACGGCCAGCTGAGCGATATTTCGAATATCTGTACTTTCATAAATTGCAATAGAGTAGGCTTGAAATATTGACATTGTTGAATTAAGCTGGTTTCCCAAATTCTCGGCTATTTCATCAACGCTACATTATTTCGGCTTACACTTACACTTTTAAATTTTTTTATTTGTTTAATTGTATTAATTAAGCATTCACTAATAAATTCTTCTTCAGTAAATGGTTTGGATCTGCTTGCGATTAAATGTAGTAATATATAACTAACTTTTAGAACAGGTGTATTGTCTTTAACAGTTCTAGTGAATAAACTTTCTTGTTTCTGAAGAATTGATTTCAATTCCGACAATTTGTCTTTACGAAATTTTGCAACGTAATGGTCATAGTTTGTTTTATGATTTGTATCATAGTGACTTTTAATATTCCTTGGCAACTGAAAAAGAGTTTTTACATATCAGGCATAATATATCATTCTTGTTTTGGACACAAAAATATTGCAGTCCGTACTTTTCTTGTTATTAGGATGTTCCTTTTCAATTGATCTATTCTTCCTCATTGTTCTAAAAGTTTAATTATATTTTAACCAAAATTCATTCTAGAGTTCAAAATATCATTCGCAAAAGTCTCACTGCACTTTGTGATGACTAGTACAAACATGATTTGTGTGTCGAATTGGATCGCTCCGCGTGTCTGATCGTCTTGCGTTTTTATCTCTTTTCGGTTTCGGGCAAACGCTTTTCATTTGACATCTCGCGCCAGCGCCAGCGTAAACTAAAAAGTTCAAACCCTACAACTTCAAGCGTGAAAGCTTGATATTTAAAAAGTCTCGGCGGGCCGCAACCTATGTATTGGCGAATCGCGTGTTTGGCATGCCTGATTTAGATGAACATTAGGGTTAAATATATTTATTTTTCTTTCTAGGAAATAGAGGACGAGGCTTTACACAAAGAAACAAAAAAAAATGACAAAGATTCTGAAACAAAACCTATTGAATTCGCACCTTATTGGTTCGAGGACGACTTAGGAAGTAACAACTCTGGTTATTACACTCTCCAGGCAGTTTTAACACACAAAGGAAGATCAAGCTCCTCTGGGCATTATGTAGCATGGGTTAGACAAGAAGGAGACGTATGGATACAATTCGATGATGATGTAGTATCTCCTGTGTCTACTGACGACATTTTGCGTCTTTCAGGAGGAGGTTGTTATATGGCTATTTAAAAAAAGTAATTAAAAACAAAATAAAATTTCAGGTGACTGGCACTGTGCATATGTTTTGCTTTATGGTCCCAAATTATTACATACTTTAAGAATGGAGAATAAAGAACCTGCTTAAATATAAATTATAAATACATCTATAATGTTTCTATGCTAATATCATTTAAAGAAATAAAAAAAATTAGTTGTCATTGGCTTTAATATTTATTGCTTAATTTCAGTTTACTACATTATGTACACACCAAGAAGTAATAAGATCAGAAATAGAATATGGTGAATATTGTTGCCAACATTAGATTTATTAAGTATATTAATTAATATCATTAAATGTGTTGAGGGAGGGTGTACATACAAATTGTGAAATAAAACATAAAACAATGTAAAAAAAGTACAAAGAGAATTTTTGTGTTGTTTCGGCAACAACGCTACAAATTTAAAAATCGGGCCCCATACGGTTGTCGATTTGTCAATCGATCGTTTCACGTTTGGCTGTTCGATTGAAGAAATTTTTCGTACTGTGTAGCGTAATCGAAATGAGTTTTTGGTACTCCTATAAAAATTACTCAATTTCATTGCACTTATCCCCTACTCTATCCGAATTTTGTTGTTGTCCTAATCAACTGAAATAGAGATTGAGAAATGAAATTTTCCATCTTCATAACATAAATGACGAACGCTATCATGCGCGCACAAGAGGAGGACGGACAGTTATCGCCCCTACCAATATCCTGCAATTCTTCCTATCTAAACTGAGTAAGAGTTTCGAGTATTCCTTTCTGGGTGACTAACGAACCATTTGGCGAATTTAAGTTGATATACTGGACCATCTCTATTCTTAGAGTAAGTTCACGTCCAGTCAAGTTATCCAATCCAAAAAAAGCGTTGCGGAGTTGATTTCAATAGTAGGCTCTGGTCCCAGGAGGGAAGAATTCACGTTCTCCCTTGTTAAAGAGGCTGAAGCCTCGCCTTAACTAAGTAGAGTGGCCAGATCAGCTTTATTATCTGCAAATGCTAATTCTCTTACTGCGTCATCTAAGGGCAATTAGCCAGTAAGCCATTTCAAGAATAGCAAAAATTTCCGCTTGGAAGACATCCGTTTTTCCAAGTGATTTATTTACTGATTTACTTTTTTCAAATACCATCCAGCGCCTGTACAAATTGAGGTTTTCGACCCATCTTTATAAAAGATATCACTTTAATACATTGCTTGGATCATCCCACTACCTTTATTGGGAGATTGATCTGCAGGCTTCGAACGGTTGCACAGGTACTTTCAACGTATTGCCGGATAGGCTCACAGCATACGGTCATTGACTGGTACAAATTTAGCAGAGAAATTTACATGGATGGCTCAACTGGCGAAACTGATGAGACAAAATTCAGAAAATAAAAATACCACCTGGGCAAGTACGTGGAAGGAAATAGGTTTTTGGAGGTATTGAAAGTGACACGAGAGAGTGTAAGAAAATTGTACGTCTGACACTTTGGTCATCATTTAGAAGTACAGAGCGCCTGTTACAACACTCATTAGAGATCGGTTGAAGGCTTGTGCTTGTTTGAGATAGTTATGTGTATTTGAATCTGACGGCTAGGTATACTGCTTAACCTAACAAATATAAAACTTGAAAAAACATTTAAAAAAAATTGTACCTGACAAAAATCAATATCTCCGAAGGTGGTTCCAACATGATAGTTTATTTATTTATGTAAAGAGACTAAACCTAAATACATAACTTATAACAGGCGCTTTTGGAGACCTACTATGAGAGTTGTCAAGCGCAGGTCAGGATTACAATAATCGATGGATCCGTACCTGTTCAATTAGATGGTCAGATCTCACCTCCCTAGAGTTTTTCTTGTGAGGTTACCTACAAAATTTTGTTTACAAAGAAACACATATAACGCGCGAAAGCATGATGCAAAGAATAAAGGATGTTGCACCGCAATTCCACCAGTCATATTTTTAAGCCGTGCACAGGCATTAGTAGTAGGAATTAGCAAGTGCATTGACCTTCAAAATCATCCTTTCGTGCATTTAATTTAATTAAATGTTGAAAGGCGAGCAGGCGCACCGAAATTAATTACCCCGAAAATGAGAAGGGGGAAGAAGGCGACTCAGTGGGGACGTATTATTGAAAACATTCCAATCGAATCGAAAGGATCATATATAAACCCTTTTAGGCTAAAAATTCCTAAAATATTTATTAATTCTTTAAATCACCATAATTCAAATCGTATTTTGTGCAATCGGGAAAATTTTGGCACTTCAAATGATCCAGAGGCTTCAGTTCTTGAGTTAATTTGATTTTGTAAGGGTGTAAGCTAAAATTTTTCACCAAATTTGCCACAATGTGGTTTGAGAGGTTCCTAATTTCTGTGATCATCTGATTTGGCTCTTTGCGAATTGAGGCACTTATGGCTGCAACATTTTCAGTACTTCGATGAGTGCATTATCTCACTGGCACAGAAATATCCAAAAGTGAATATTTCGACTCGAATATATCCACTATAGCACGCTGTCTAGTGGGACGATTATTACGATCGAAAATTGGATTAAGCGCTCTTAAAGTTGTGACCACTGTCTCAAAATTGCGGTAGTAATTTTAATAATTTGCTCGTTCGTGAACTTCACCATGATAAAAATGTAAACCTTGACTGACGTTTTAACGGTGACAGATACTGAAAAACGTTGAAGGGTGTGTTAGTATTAAAATACAAAATATATACTACCCAAATGCAAAATACTAGTGACAAATTTTAACAGTCTATTTTATAACTAAGCATATATTTTTTAAATAACTATTTATTAAATAAAATTTATTCTTGTTTTATAATCTCTGGAAGTTATCCTCTTAAATTATTTCAAAACAAATAAAACTCAGGTCGCAAATTTAATAATAATTTTATTTTGCATTATTGAGTAGCCATGCAAAACAGTTGGTCTACCCTGAATTGAGAGTAGAATAGTTGGTCTACTCTGAAATTTTGATGTAATGCTAGTTAAGTTTGTGTTTGCAAATTTAATGGAATTATTCTAGATGCAGTTTCAGATTCAAAATATAATTAATTTATACAAAAGAGGAGGAAACGTTGATTTGACGAAGAAAACAGGAAGGCCGTGCATAGCTAGTTTGAGGGACAGGAGAAATTTAAAAGCAATAATCAAAGAAAACCGTCATTCTAACTCTGCTGCTATAACCGTTAAGTGGAGAAGAACTCTTAAAAGAGACATTTCAGTAGATACGTGCAGGAGAGAAATAAAAATATTAGGATACAATTTTTATAAAGTAAGTTAAGACGAATCCATGAATGAAGTTGTAGAATTGTAGTGCTTGCGTTTTCAAACAGGCAAAGGAAAAACCACATCTTACCGTAAAGCAAAAGAAAAAACGTTTAGTCACACAAAGATTAGTCTCCAAGGCAATTAAAATCTGTTATATGGAGCGATGAATCGAAATTTTTCGCGTGTGTTGGAGATAATGGGAAAATAGTTATTCACACTTCGGATGAGTAATTGAATAAAGACTGCTTGAAAAGAACTGTAAAGTTCCCGGCATCAATAATGCTATGGTGATGTATGTCTGGTCAAGGCGTAGGTCAGCTATGCATCGTAAATGGTACAATAAACGCGGTAAAATATCAAAATATACTAGAAAAGGAGCTCCTTCCTTCTATTAAAAAACTGGAGTCCGCTGAAGGAGAATATATTTTCCAACAGAACGGAGCTCCCTGCCACACAGCAAGATCCGCAATATCTTGGATCAGGGCTCATGACATTCCTTTACTGAAATGGCCGTCTAATAGTCCTGATTTCTCTCCAATAGAGTCTCTTTGGGGAAAAATGAAGAAAAGACAAAAAATATCCGGCCAGAAACCTTGAAGAACTTCGTTCATTAATCACTACTGTTTGGGAATCCATAACAAAAGAGGAATGTGAAAATTTAGTGGCAACTATGCCTCGAAGGATAAATGACGTGTAAAAAACAAAGGTGATGTCACCAAATGGTAATAGAGTGAATAAAAACAACTTAGACCAATTATTCTGCACTCAATTCAGGGTAGACCAACTATTTTGCATGGCTACTCAATAATGCAAAATAAAATTATTACTAAATTTGCGACCTGAATTTTATATGTTTTGAAATAATTTAAGGACATGACTTCCAGAGATTATAAAACAAGAATAAATTTTATTTAATAAATAGTTATTTGAAAAATAAATGCTTAGTTATAAAATAGACTGTTAAAATTTGTCACTAGACCAACTCTTTTGCATTTGGGTAGTATATATATACTCCCATTGCAATACCCTTTATATAATAATCATAAATTGAAAATCAACTCAGATAATCTCATTTTCACTTTTTAATGCCTTTGGCGTGAAACGTCCTAACCAACTTTCCCTGGAGATGGTCCAATTCATAAAGGGCGTTACCTTTTCGTGTACGAACTCTGCATTTAGGGAACTTATGGCAGAGTTTTGCATTGATCTGCTTTTCGAAATTACTCAATTGGAAATTAGGATGGTATACTTTTTCGCCCACATTAAATTCTATAGGTTTTACTCTCAAGTTATATGCCAGCTTAAGCTTGTCTGAAATGACGTCAAATATTAATACAATTATATAATTCCATATTTTAAATTCTGAAGCGCCACAACTAACGGAACCAAAACTTATCTGAAATTAATGATACTTCCAAAAAAATCTGCTCTGTGTTCTGCTTATTACCTCAATGTTTATCCTTGCAATGCATGCTGCGATTTTTATGCGGCAGTTTATATTGAAATTGTTCATAAAACTTCTTGGAAATAATTTGGCTTATTTTGGCTAATTTAATAATGAAACCAAAATTGTCAGCGAAATCAAACGTGATGTAACGATATCAACTTTCAGTATAGTTAACACTTTAAACCTAAATTTAGGCCTTCGCATTGTTTAAAGAGGCTCGATTAAAACGTTATAGAACCGTAAGAAAGCCTTACATTTCAGAGAAAAATCAAAAAACTTCAATAAATACGCTCAACAATATTTGGACTGGTAAATACAAAAGTGGAAAACAGTTGTGTTCTCTAATGAATCAAAATTTAATCTGAAAGATTCGGAAAGAATGCGTCGGGTTCGAAGACCTAAGAATAAACATTTAAATCCAAAATATTTTCAAGGAGGAGGTAACATAATGGTTGGGGATGTGTTTGAGGTCAAAGAATACAACCAATCCATCAAATAAAAAGAATAATGCACTGTTTTCAATACATAAATATTTTGTAACATGTTATGCTTCTATATCTTGAGTTAAATATGCTGTTAATGTGGCGATTTCAGCAAAATAATGATCCAAAACACACCTCCAAACATGTGCGGCATTGGGTAGAAAGAAAAAAAGCTGGAATAATCAAGTGTCCAGCACAGTCGCGAAGAATCTGGAAATAAGGAAAAATTGGTTAAAGATGTACAAGCGGCATGATTGCAAATACCTAATCAGATAATCGATAATTTAATTGATTCTATGCACAAAATATGCGTTGCAGTAAAAAGCTAGAGAAAACTGTCTAACATATACGCCAAACTTAAACCCAATCGAAAAACTTTGGGAAATCGTCAACGAAAGGCTGAATAGGGAATAAGTAGCCGAAAAAAGGACTTACTGTTTGAACATGTACGAGCAGCATGGTACCAAATACCAAAACAGACAATCGATAATTTAATAAATGAAATCCAAGCAAAAAACTCGGTCATGGTATGGTCTACCTGGACATAATGGACTAACGGTTGCTAGATGTATTTCTTGTGAAGTTTACTTATGTTGTTCTTTTAACAAAGAAATTGTTTCTTAGCGTTTCATCAAGAAAACTGTTTACTTAGTTCTTTGAGAAACATAGTAAATATTTTGATTACAAATAGTGCATAGAAGAAGCAGTTGCAAAGTTTATTAATGTTATATTTACTTCTTCTACCTATGCTAAAATTGTAAAAAAATCTGTTAATTATTTTTCTTGCAAGCATTCTTAAGGTGGGAATGAAAAGATCTGCGATAATTGATATAATTTCACGGTACTATCTGATACATTATTTCCGTTGCCAAGGCCCATTGGCTTCGGTTTCGTTGTCGCCATGGATATATTCTATGCTACACTAAGAGCGTGTTAACTCAATCCTTTGGGAGATACAGGGTGGTTTATAAATTCGAATTTTTCAAAAATTCGGCTATTACTTACATTTTCTCTGAAATTTATGTAATTAATTCACTTTTTGTTACCTTTATTGAATTAGTCATCTAATTACCTTTCCAACAAGGTAGACATGTCCAAATAGAAGACAAATTTGTGGAAAACTTTTTCTGATAAACTAAAAAACATCGAATTTTAAAGAAATTAAACTGAAATTAATCCCATCATAATTTTTGTTTTATTAAAAACTTATTTAAGTTAATGCTTATATCCTACAAGAATAGCTCCATTCTTCATCGTTCCCATAAGAACAATTCGAATGAGCAAGGTTTGGAAATCTAGCTAGTATTTATTATTTTTATCGAAGTGAAATTTGTTTCGTGGAAAACCTTTTGTGGAAAATTGAAAAAAATCGATTTTTAAAGAAATTAAACTAAAATTAACCCCAACAAGTTTTTTGTTTAATTAAAAACCAATTTAGGTTAATGCTAATATCTCACAAAAACTGTTCAAAATGTTTTCCACCCCTTTCGATGCATGCCAATAACCTCTTTCGACCTCCCTGTTTAAGGTGTATTGCAGCTAGCCTCTCCAGTATTTCGTCGCAGCAGCTCCAATTCTGCTAATTAATTCTCCTTTGGTGTTAATAGGATTTGAGTAAACTTCATCCTTCATCGTTCTAAATACGAAAAAGTATAATGGAATAAGGTCCGGAGTTCTAGCAGGCCAAAGAATTGGTCCACCTAGTCCAATCAAGTACTCATGAAATTGTTTAGGTGCTCCATGGTGTTGGTCAAAAATTAAAGTGTATTCTCCAAAAAGTCCGCATAAATTTGGCTATTAAGCACATGCGGTAAAATGAATGGCTCTATTAAATGATTGCCGATTGTACAAGTCCAAATATTGACACTGAATTTATGCTGAAATGATGTCGGCCGAAGGTATGTAGGTGGAATTTTTTAGGGAATTTTGTGAATTACGATTATTAAGTCTACAGAATTCGGTCATGAAACGCCCTCTTCTCTGTGTGACATTCCAGAAGCCAACTGTAAACCTCCAAACTTTTCTCGATATCTTCTTCCAGAAGTCCTTTATCGATGAAGAACCAGCCAAACTGTATATGAAAACACTCCTAACCGTTTTGTGACTGATATCGTACTCGTTTCAGGGGTTTGTCAGATGATGATGATTATTTTCTGTTCGACGTCGGCAGAATCTTGCGATGTTCCAGATCGCAGATCCGTCCTATATGAAGTTACACTTCCGGTTTCTCTTAGTCTCTAGAAACTTCGCAAAAATTGGGGTACCCTTCGATTTGGGAATCACCTTTGGTATTCGCGGACAGCTTCTCTTTCGTTTCAGTCAACTTCATCATAAATATAAATTATATCGTTTTCTTCCTCAAAAGTGAATTCGGGCATTAGTTATTTCAGTTTAGAATATCCGTGGTTTTGCTTGCTTTTTCAACTATGATCGATGTTATTGTTGACTGACACTCTTTCATATCAAAATTTTTATTAGGAATTAGTAACATAGCGCCGGGATAGTCACAATTACGGCTGACTATGACAAGCTAATTACGATAATAAAATAAATTCCATTAACATTTTTTTGACTTTCAGCAACAATAATTAAAAAATTAAAAGTAATTACCTGTGTATGTTAAACAAACATTCCTGATAATTTTTAGAGACATGTTGTTCGTTTTAAGTCTTTTGCAATTACAGGACAATAAAAAAGTAAAATGCCAGTTAAGGTTTTCTAAGGAACAAATTTTTGTACCTTTATCTAACCTGCACTTTTTGTACCTTATTTTTCCAATAATAATAAGATAATAAGATGATCAATTTGATAAAAATAATAAATAGGTATATTAATTAGAACGAATTTCGGAGAAATTGTGAGGAAAAGCCGAATTTAGGAAAATTAGAAACATATTTTCCGATTTCGGAAGTGAATGTACATTTTTATTTATTTATTTCGCTTAATGCAAGATACAAAGAAAAAACGCGTTATCAACTTAAAAATAAAGAAAGGAACTAAAACTAAGAATAGAACTACATCGAATAAGAACAGCAATGCAGATATGAAGTGGAGCAGAACGGAGGGGTTAATTGCGATAGTGGGACTGGAAGGTAAAAGGAGTGTTTGAAGGTACCTTTATCGATGTGGAAATTGAAAGGGTGGTATAGTTAACTTTGCGTAGCATTAATGTAAAGAGTTCAAAGTGACCATAGTTGTCACGGACCTACCACTCACCCACAGGCGGAAGAGAGGAAAAGATCTCACTTTGCGGGGGCTGGTATTGAGCGAGATGCTCTGTAGAAACTCGGGGCAGTCGATGGAGTTAATTAGGACTTGGTGGACCTAGAGTATGTCCGTGACGTCACAATGCAATGCTAGGGGCTGGAGGTTAATCAATTTGAATTGATCCTTATAAGGAGAATATTAAAATTATCAACTCAAGAAAGGCTGCGCAACGCGAAACGAAGGAGCCCATGCTGAATTGCTTCAATCCTGTTATTGAGTGTTGACTTGGAGGGTAACCAAACCTGAGACGCATATTCAAGTACGGGTCTGACAAAGCAGAAGTAAAGAGCTTTAGTGGCTATAGGGGTTATAGAATTCCTTGGACTATCATTTGTCAAAGCCTAGTGCTGTGTTGACTTTGTTCACGATATGATAGATTTGAGAACGAAAATTGAGTTCGTTACAGCAAATTACACCCAAATCCCGTAAGGAACTAACTAACAGATGGACTGGGTTCACCAGAGACAAAATATGTCCCATGAGTAGTGGGGAGGCATTTGCGGGAATAGGTGATTAATTGGCACTTAAAGATTTTAAAGTCCAAAAAATTTTTCGAGCACCAGGTGGAAAAGCTGAGTAAGTCATCTTGAAGAGAATAGAATCAGATGCGCTGGAAATACATACATACTTTTGAAAATATATGACGATTATAAATCAATATTTCAGAATTTTTAAGTATCAACTCTACATCGTTTATGGACAGGATGAAAATTAGTGGACCAAAATGGCTACCTTGAAGAACGCTAGTGTGAGAAGTAAAGGGGCTAGAAATCCCTGAATCAAAACGGACTCTGTAATGTCTATTATCCAGGCATGATATGATCCAGGAAATAAAACAAGGTTGAAAACCGAGGATACTGAGTTTGAGAACAATGTAGGTGACTCGGAAACTGTCAAGTTGGTAGTTATAAATCTACCTTTTATGAAATAGTGTTGAGCAGGGGAAATAATGAACTTGCAATGGAAGGACATAGAGTCATAGATAAAGATATTAAACTAAAATTAATTCCAAAGTGTTATTTGTTTAATTAAAAACCGATTTATGTTGATATCTTACAAAAACTGCGAGAGAAGAGAGTAGTACATTTTGCGAATGAATTGCAATTCACTAAGGATGGTATCACAACCTTCATACTTGGTCGTATACTAATTCACATAGGACAAGGGCGATATCATTTTAGTATAAATTCATTGTCTAAGTTTGGGTTTGGATCATCTAATAGGACCATACATTTTTTACGTAAAAGTCAAATTTATCCAAACTTTTTGGAGAATGTACAGCCAGAACTAATTGAAGACATCTTTGTGGATAATGCAAGGTTAATGTTTTATTGTACCAATACGATTTAGCACCAGCGCATACTGGTAACGTTTTAAAATTAAAATTAATTGAAAAACTTCCTGAATGCTGGATTGAATGAGGATAGCTATAATACACTTTAAACAGCGAGTTAAAAGCAGGTTTTTGGCATGCATTTAAAGTGACGGAGAACATTTTGAATATTTTTTGTGAGATATAAGAATTAATTTAAATCGATTTTTAATTAAATAAAAATTATTTTGGAGTTAATTTTAGTTTATTGTTTTTAAATTAGATTTTTTTTTAATTTACCAGAATTATATCCATATAATTTCACTACGTGGCTATGTTGTACTTTTTTGGAAAAGTAATAAGATGGGCAATTGAATAAAAATGTGAGGAAAAGCTGAATTTTAGGAAAATGAGAAACATATATTCATCTTTCGGAACTGAGTGCAGGTAACATTAGGTGGCCAACATTTTTGACGTCTTTGGAAAGGACATTAGGATAGTAGATTTTTGGCGTGAGGGAATTTACGAACCACCCTGTAATTCTCAAATGATTGACATGTCCCTATCCTACCAACTCCTACTTACAACCCCACTGATGTGACATAAGATCCTAAACAACTCAAAAGTCAACTCACAACTTCGAAAACGTTACTACACAAAGGTTCATTCAATTAAATGAAAAACAGCGATTGATATTGAAAGGACGTATGTAGGCGTCCTTACTAATTATGGCATCTCTTTTTTGGAGGTACGTGGATGAATCGTAACAAAGTGTTCCAACATGTACTAATCGATTCCTTACAGTGTTGTGATTAGCGTTTACGATGAGAAATTTTTTCGTAAAATCCCTCCTTCACCCCTTTTTTAAATATTTTCGCGTGTTAAGGGAGCTTTTTCACAGTACTTCACATGAATTGTTGGCAATTGTGGCCGGTATGAACGTTAAAACTTAAAATTTTTGATTAAAAATATAGTTTTTCATACTCCGATCTTAAAAATTTCCATAATAAGGATATGGTGTAAAAAAAGGCCTTTAAGATATCTTTTAAATAAAAAAAGAACCATTTCAATATCTTTAGTCCGTCAAAAGATATTGACATGTTTGTGGAGTCACTAGAATACTCAAATAAATCTACATATCTAAGAAGCACAGAGAAAAATTTGTACACTGTGAGGGATCAATTGGCACATGTTGTAAAATTTTTTTACGAATGACCCTATATACGTCCATACAAGTTAAAGGGTCAATGAGTTAAGGGGTTAATGTATGAAATTTAAAGATTACGTTATAGACTGTCGCATACTTCGATTTTATATTGTTTTATATTGTTTATATTGTGATTTAATTTTTTTATTTTTATTTATTTATTTATTTATTGTTTTTTGGAGGGATTAAATGCCTTTTGCACAGTCAGGGTGTGTAGCTACCCTGGTGTGTGGGACTCTCGTCCACTAAAAGACCTTTCCAGCTTGATCCCACCTTGGGACTGCCTTTTGGCTTTATTCGTATTTCAAGGTGGTGCTTTTTGCGATCTGCTACTGAGCTCCTCCTTGTTGACCTCTACCTTCTCTGTTGTCCGTTGTTCGAATAGAGTACTATTTTTTTCGAAGTGTTGGAAGCCTTTTTGCGCTTGTTGAAAGGTTAAGGCTGCTTTCCCGATCGCCTTTAAGACGCATTGCTTCTTTAAAAGGTCTCCAGCGTTTCTAATTGTCGCTATCAAACGTGGTTTCAGTAACATTTCCATCCGTATCTAGGTTCTAGGGCATTTCTACTTTACATGTTCTCCGCGACAATGCTTATGGGTTGCAATACTTGACTTCATTAACTGTAAAGTTTGCGAAACCAATATAAGAACTTATTATTTCTGCAAAATGGAAAGTGGTTATATGTAATAAGGTGGCGGGACACTGTATATATGTACAAGGTGTACCGGAAAGTCCTTGCTGGTTTTTCTAAGAGATGTCGCTATGGAGTGCATCTCCAATGGGTGGTGATAGGCTAACATTGTTGACATCTTTGGAAAGTAGAGTTGATCAAACGATAAAAGTACAATAGTGATGTGCATAGCATGGAAAATTGGAATTTACGAATCACCCTGTAACTCCCAAACGATTGAGATGGCAATGAAACATATTTCTTTGACTAGGTGAGATCTTTCATCCCACTCATTTTGGCATACCCACTAAAAAACACCCTGTATAAGTAGAAGGTCCAACTTTATTAAAAAGTTGTTATATTGCCTTCATTTTAGAATTTCGTTTACATCTATAAAAAAATTGATCTACATTTTGTGCATGCTTTATTCGAGCTAATAGTTCTTTTTCTATGTATATGAATCCCATCGGGGCCAGGGTTGAAGTCGTCCGGGAGCATGGCGATTTTGGTGGCAACAAGAGAAGAATTAATCTCAATTGATGTTAGGATGTTTGCGAGCAGTTTTGCATATAGGGAAAATAATGAGGATCAGGGACTCGATCGCTAAACAATTGACTGAAAAAATTAGCGAAAAGATTAGCTATGGTATTTGGGTCGGCTGAAGAATCGTCAGGGTCGTCGACCGTCGAAGAGGTATCAATTAGATTTCTTTTTTATATTAATAAAATTGTGCACTTGCTTAGATAGTTTGGAAATAAGTTTAAATTGCATGCGGTCCAGATATTCATTGTAAAGATATTCGTAAGGTTCGGTGAAGAGAGAAGAGAAAGTAAGGTAACAATTGGGATATATGTATGTACAATTAAATAAAATGTCATGTCAACGGAGTTATTGTAAATGACTGGGACAATTTACTAGTGAGGAGATATTTAAATTGAGTAAGAGAGAATTAAATTTATCAAAGTCGGCTTTATGAAAGTTAAAGTGGAAGCAGGGTGATAAAGGTCAAAAGTGGAAAGAAGGTGGTTACTTTCAATAACAATAGAATTAAGAGGGTTAGAAGAAAATATCAGGTCGAGCTGACGGTTAGAGCTATTTGTGACATCGAGGGGATTTGCAAGAGCAGACAGGGCATCAATTGCTTCAACAACATGCTTATAGGTATCGATAAGCTGACCTGGATGAATGTAGCAGCACAGAATTATAAAAGGACCACGATTGTCAGTAACTTTGATAGAGACCGATTCGAACAAAAACGAATCGGAGGGATCGATTTGGAACTTACTGAGGTGATTATGAACCGTGAAAAGAACGTCGCGGCCAGTACGACCAGAATTATTTAAGCTAGTCAGTTTAAAAATATGGTGAAATCGAATGAAAATATTTGGTTTTTTTTAATATCGGGCGTTAAGTTAGTTCCGGTTAGTACGAAGATGTCGTAAGGAAGATACTGGGACTTCAGGAGGATGTGACTAGTTTTGGAGCGCAGTCCTCTGACATTTTGATAATATAAAGAGACGCAGTTTGGCGAGAAGTTGTATCTGTAGTGGGTGGTGGTAGGTCAACATTGTTGACATTTTTAGAAAGGACATTGGGATAGTATATTTTTCAAGTTAAAGTATGTATATGAGATCGATCTTAGTTCTTATCAGAACAAAACAGAATTAAGCCCATAATGACTTTTTGACATGAACTTCGTATGAACTGGCAGACTGGCATCGTAGCTCCAATTCGAAAGTACCATTCCTTCCAGTGTCTGGTCCACGACATACATATATTTTATAAGACTACTCGTTTATAAAGAAATAGTTCCGCCTTAATTTGGTGAATGAATAGTGTGAATTACTTCAAGAAATGGACCAGTCAATTAGCCCCAAGATTATACAACTTATCACCACTGGACTTTAAGGGTTAAAGCTAAGGTGTTATGCCAACAAATTACAAACACTTAATGCATTGCAAGACAACATTGAGCCTGTTATCGCTAAAATACATTCTGAATTATGTAAGAGTTATCGAAAATTTGGTCCAAAGATTCTATTATAGGAAACGGATTCTGCAGTTATCTGAATGATGTTATATTATATACTTAATAGTAATATATTTTACATTGTATAGCGTGGCTCATTTAAAAATTGGAATTTACTTTTGTTATAAAAAAAAACGGCTCAATATTTTTCAATGGTTGAATTTTTATTTGGAAGGTTGTTTTATGTCATTTATTTATGAAAAACAATTTCGGTCAAATGACCACCACGGCTGACTTGGCAGGTCCACCCCGGTAGCGCTCGCTATTGACGGTTAGGGCGGCTTCGTCTTCATTTTCGAAGAAAATGGGCTGATTATGCCGCCGGACCAAAATCCGCACCAAACAGTCACTCGTGGTCGGTTAGGGTGGAGTGAAATTTTTTTTTATATATTCACTATGGCATACCTGCAAAAAGTTGCGTGATAGGCACAATAAGCAAAAGCGAAAAGATTTTTTGTCTAGGTTTATGTTTAGAGGTGCCCCCGTTGCGACAAAGTTCTGAAAAAAAGTCAGAAACTTGCCAATGTTAGATACTGCAAAACCAAATGCTAAACTTCATAAAAAATCGTAGAAATTGTTTTGCTTTGGTTCTGAACGTTCTCAATCATTAATAAGTGTCAAATGTCGCAGTTTTTATTTTATTGATAGTGACCGTGTAATTTGACAACATCATTTTAAAACATTTGGTAAGCAAAATTAGTAATTATATTGTTATTCATTCAATTATGTTTGTGGTAAAGACGTTTATGAATTTTATTCGATTTCATTTTTGTTGTTTACAGTTAAAATGACTCAAGTTCGACTCGTCATATGACAAAATGTCCCGTGTTTGGGGCGCTCGAAACATTACCCTCTTCTTAATTACCGACTTACTTTGATGTTATGAAATACTATCTTTTGATAAAGCATGAGTTAAAGCTTAAAAAAAATCATGTAAAGAACCGACTGTTCAAGAAATCTCGGAAAGAGTTGTGACTCGTGTTTTAGAAATATGGCATTAATTCTCGATTCCAACAGTCAGTTTAAAAAGAGTATTGCAAATTATTAGAGCTTAACACGAAAAATATAGAAAGTTGAGGAAACCATTTAAAGGATGCCAAGTTAGTGAAAACTATGAACAGAAAATTAACATATTCAAAGAAGATTCTCAAAAATTATTCGACATCACTAGCGGCATATGTGTAATAGTTGTCGATTGTACGTGAGAAAAAGCACTCATATACCGAAAGAGGAAATTAATATCTTAATAGATCAGAGGACTACGACATGCAGGGCAGCGATAAATAGAAGACGGTATCACTGTTGGGAAAGGGAAACAACATTCCTCGCGTCCCATTGGTCTAAACCCGACCCCCCGCTCCACAACCCAGATCTGACCAGAGCCCAAGGAGTTGCCATTTTTAGAGCCCAAATGGGGCACACCCTCTCCTCCCATGGGCACCTCTTTACAAAAAGTCCCAGAGCAGGATGTCACTTTTGCCAGTCCCCCCTATCCATTTAGCACATCCTGAGAGACTGCCCCCTCCCCCGTAGAGCATACGGTGGCCCCCTACCACCCTTACCTACTCTCCTCGACCTCTCCAAGCCCGACACCCTACTTGCAGTACTAACCAGCCTTAATATGATATCCAGGCTTTTTAGTTAAACATGATCGCAACATGAAAAACTACCCCCCAAAAATAAAACAACTCTCCCCTTTTTTTAACATTTATTAAATCCCTTCACATGACAATGCAATTACAAATTGTTCTCCGTCCTCCAAACCCCTTCCGTCTTCTAGCCTTTCCCTTTTGGTCCGCAGGTGGATCCAAAGAACTGAAAAAGAAAGCAGAATTAGATCAATCAGATAACAACCTATCCTATCATTTTGTTATCAAAAAGTAGAATTTAATTTTTTCCTTTTTGTTTTAGGATACATATCACACTAGTTTCAACTCTTAGACTCAATACATGAATTAATACCTCATATTATATCTTTATATTAGCCAAATAGAATTTGGACTGATTCGCATAAGGTTAGAGAACAGCAACTATTTTATAAGATGCGCCATATGGGCTACGTTCCCGAGCGCGCTAGGAGCTTAAGTAGGGCCCAATTGATTGTGCACCTATTTATATATAAATAAATAAATAAACTTTCAGGAGTGAACCAAACTGGATGTCCTTTCTTAGATACCTTACGAAGAGAAACATGTTTGCAAATTAAATTGTGACGTGCACAGTAAACTTTGAAACGGTCTCATTGCAAGCATAACCCAGGTCTAATCTAAACAGTGTTCAGCACTCGTCATTAATTGCGTAGAAATTATTTTTGTAGAAGTTCCGGGTGTGACTCTGGTGAGAGCCGATCAGGTAAGTCTGGAATAATTAAAATCACCACAGATTAATAAGTAGCAATGTGGATCAACTACGTTGAGAATGCCTAACGATCAGTAGGAAAATATAAGAAAGATTGTGCGAGAGAAGGCTACCGCCGACATCATTAGAACTGCGATTCATTCCATCGTCGCTACTAAAAATACCATAAGATAGTTAAATCTCGTTACTAGACACAGTTGAAGTAAGCCTCGTTTTACAAAGATAAAAAATATCATCTGTCAGTATCAGTTAGAATAGATGCACAAACGTCAAGTAATTTTGTTCTCAAACCATATACATTTTGATAACTAACATTAATGTTACAAAAATTAGAGGTAGAGCCTAATGCAGCGAAGTCGTTAGCATGAGAGTTTGTAGAATGTTCCCTTGAGGGTAGAAAAGTTTTGCCTTTCAGATGCTGAGTTCGGGGTATAAATATGTGGAAAACAATGTCCGCAGGCCAAAAGTCTTTAGAATTTATGACAGGGAAAACATCTTCAGGTTAAAATATGCGAAAAGGGTCAGTAACGTGATCAGGTAGATTAGATTTTGTAAGGTTTTTGTAAGAAACGTCTACGTCTGCGTTTGGAATAAATAAATTTTGTAATACAGTCACTAGGCATCAAAGAATTAACACTAGACATATACCAATTAAAGCAGCCGTCTGAATAGCAATATCGAGCATTCGTGAGAGCTGTTGGCGTCGAAACCCGAGAAATACTGAATAGGTGCTGATGGACCCTTAGATACATATATGTAGTCACTTACAGTCTTGTAGATGAGTGTGATTTTGCATAGCTTTCGTGGGTTCTTCAGAGACGTCAATACTGTTTACCATATTTGTTTTAAGGCATTACACGAATAATTTGCTACACATTGGGTTGAAGATACAACTTCAGAGAGTTTGACAGAGAATTTTGTAGACAAAGAGGCCAATCTCATCCGACAGAATATACTGAGACTCCGTGGAGTCTTTTAGTTTGTCGCACATTAGAGAGATGGTGGACATTCAAATTAGATGTTTGATAAGCGCTGCACATCGACATTGTTGCATGTTCGAAAGTTCAACATGAAAGTGGGGATATACAGAACAGATATCGACCGGATATCACTGCGAAGATAGGCGGGAGTTAGGTGGAAAAAGGGCGCAAAAAGGCAACACCCCATGTATAATGTACAAATGTAAACCTATAGGAATTATTTATGTACATGTAATGAATAAGCCAGGTTGTTAATATATCGTCCAGAAGTTGATGCGGTGAACGACAAGTTCAATTGAATGAATTTCCGGAAGATCAGTAGATGAAAACAGGTGGAAAGTAGGTATAGCGCAAGTCCATAAAAATCCAAAAGAATTTGGGCACCCAGCTGATACATTCCAATGTTTTAAATTTGAATATCTCGGAAACTATATGTGTACGACAAGAATGTTTCTACAAAGTTTCATAAAAATCCGGGATGTTTCCGTATTCTTCATTTAAGCCAAAAAATAATCATTTCCATTCTCCGCCATTGCCCGTCCTTAAGACCTTAATGCCGACTTTTAATTGCGGTTAGGTAAAATACCACTCATTCCGATAAAATTTCTCATTCAAAAATACTGCACTGAAGGTGTTTGTTTTATGTCCTTTGGTGGATTTAAGTTGATTCTTTTAGTGCCCGATTTACTTATAGCATTGTATTGTTTGTGTATGCCTTAGAGATGACATTTTCTTTGATGTTTCGGCAATTCCGTCAGCTTTGTCAGCCGATAGAAAATTCCGCAGAAGAATTGATTCGGCTGAACTAATCAATGAAACTAGTTTGATAACAGAAATTTAATGAGTTTATTAATTGATCACTGCTAAAAGTTCACACAAGTTTGCAGTCTCAAGTTTACCGTCAAAGTATTTGAAAGGGTTGGTGAAATAATTTGCGTCAAATTTCCGAATTTCTGACGATATTAGCTCTTCAAAGAGGGAAAGTTCGTGGCTTGCCAACCGTTACGATAAACATTCGATTTAAAATGGGCTTCATCTCTCAATTACACAAATTTAAGGGATGGGTTCTCCTCTTTTTTAACAAATTTAATCCTATTATTCCTCATGTATTCAATCACGTCTCGTTAGTAGTGACATGAGGCGAGGTCTGGCCAGAAGATATATGTCCTGTTGGATAATTTTCGGGAATGAAGAGCATAAGTGTTGTTGCAGTCTTTCAGAAATCGCGAGCCACACATAAAGCTTTTTAGGATACTTTTTTTTTAAATGATATCTCATTTCTTATGGTGCATTCTTTTCTTTCTCTGAACTTTCTTTTCGAGTTTTCGAGAGTGTAATAACCCTCAGCAGCGAAAATCACGTTTTTCTTGAAGTTAGAATTGAGTTTTTTTGCAAGAAGGAGAACGGCAAGTTGTCTTGTTATTTTCGTTTATTTTCGCAGAAATTGATTAATTTCTTTTCTTTCAATGGTGGGAAATAAACGACTGTTCTTCCTGTTCCAGAGTTTCACCATTTTTCAGCTTCTTAATCAGACGATGAACAGTTCTTGTCTTTAATCTGAATAGTCCAGTACTTTTAATGATCTCGGAATTTGATTGTGAAGGATCAGCTTCATAACATTGAGCGAAAAAAAAGTTATTTTTTTATATCAGGAAAGTCCATATACTAAGCTAAAAAAAGCGCACTTGTATCAATGACCAGCTTCGCCAGCTTCAATTATCCTATTCATGCATCATTTATTTGAAAACTAGGACTAGTAAGTATTTTGTTTCAAACTTTTGTTTCGAGTTCAAAGAAAAGTGGCATAACGGAATTTTATTACAACCGGTTTTGACATTCGATACGAGGTAAAATGTAAGCGAAAGACAATTGTTTGTCGATATTGAATTGGCAGTTCGAAAATTCAATGTGGAATGTAGGTTTTAATATGTAATACTAATGAAAAGAAAAAAATATTTTACCATAAATTATTTTTGAGGGATTCTGGAGATGTAAGGAAAAGCCAAAGCATAACAACAAAGCAAATTGTGTGTTTACTACAATTCATTCAGGAACATTCAGATTTGTCTAATGGAATTTTAAATACTTTAAATTGTAGAAAGAATGCATAGCAAAAATTTATGGAGTGAGCTTCCAACTAAACTCATTGAGGTAGGTCCTCCGGTAAAGCAACTTCAATATATTTATATTGAGGAAAAAGTTTCTCTTCTATTTTATTAATTACGTTCGATATTACAACCGACACTGTTGGTTGAGTCATGCTAATCTGCTCTAGTACATCGCTGATAGCTCCCACCTTCTAATAAATTACGGGTTCTTGCGAGCGTTAAAATTAGTAGTACTTCAGTAGTATCACGATTTCCTTCTGAAATGCTTAAAGCATTATTTTATTTTCGCTTAATACAAGCTACATAGTAATAACGCTTAAAAATTAGGACTAAAACTACCTAAAGGCAAATGGGTGGAGGGGCTAAGGGAGCAGGGGATGGAAGATGGGAAAACATGGGAGACGGTTGAGCTCAAACTTCAGAGATGATTTGTTCACGTGGAAGTCAAAAGAAGGGAGGGAATTGGCGTTCCGAAGCATACGGGTGAGGGGTTCGGAAAAACCATTGGTGCGGTGGAAAATTAGGCGAAAGAGGCGAGCTGCTCTTAGGTTACGGGGGTTCGTGTAAAAGGAAACTCGTTGAAGAAGGGAAGGGCAGTCAATCTCACCGGAGAGGAGCTGATGGATAAAGATAACATCAGCAATGTCAACCCGTTTCCACAAGGGCTGCAGGACAATCAACATCAGGCGGTCTTCGTAAGGAGGGAGATGTTGGCGATCAGATCAGGCGAGCAGACGTAGCGCAAAGCGGAGAAATCTACGCTGGACTGCTTCGATACGACTGATGGTCGTGGATTGAGAGGGAGACCAAACTTGGCTGGCGTATTCAAGGAGAGGCCGGACGAACGTGATGGAAAGGGATTTGGCTACGTAGGGGTTGGAGAACTCTTCGGACCAGCGCTTAACAAAGCCAAGAATGGAGCTGGCTTTAGAAAACACGCTGTCGATGTGGTCACGAAAATTTAGTTCGCTGTCACAGACGACACCGAGATCGCGCAAAGAGGATACCCTAGGTATGGCTAGGCCGGACAGCAGATAGACTCTGGGAAAAGAAGGAGGACGTCTGCGGGAGTAGGTAATGCATTGACATTTGGAGATGTTCAGCTCGATAGAGTTTTTATGGCACCAGATGCCAAAGTTATCGAGGTCGAGTTGGAGAAGTTGGGTGTCTGTGGAAGAGGAGATGAGTTTGGAGATTTTCATATCAATCATCTAATCTAATCATATCAAGCATCTAATAATATTTGGAAGGCTTTTTTGGTGCGCCGAAATTGCTTAATAATACGTTTCTTAATATACTCGTTCGTTAATTTTACACAAAGAATAATTACCTACTTAATTTCAAATAATTCCTTCTTTTATACTATTACTTTAACTATCAACAAAAAGCATTTTGCAGCATTTTTCCCTTCTGGAATCATATTAAATTTAGACTAGGTTAGTGAATAGGTTCCTTCAGAGAAAGTGTATAAGATACATGGATGAATGCAATATGAGATTATTATGGTTCATTGCTGTGGCTGTGGCTGAGAGCAAACGTACAATCGGAACGGTAAAAAAGCTTTGGTGGTTGAGAGTACCATCCCAAAGGGTTAAATATTAAATATAAGTGACAGTTGATGGATTTTAGTGTATTTTTTTGGTAGTCAATGCTTTTTCTCGAAATCGAAAGAAATTAATAATATCACAAAGAAATTGATGCGACTTTAAATTAAAATAAATTAAAACGTATCAAATTACATAATACCATTGCAGTTGTTTTTAATTTTTGTGATCAGTTATAGAAGCAGTCGTAGATTCACTTTCCTCTAAGCGAGGAGCATACAGCGATGTATTTAGTCATAATCAGCATAGACTTAGCCTTAGCGGTTGTTTCAGCCTTTATATCTACATCTTTTAGTATAAAGAAATTTTCAGTGGTGAACGCGCACTCGTAGTTATCGCGCCCTCTGAGTTGCGGAACATTTACGATATAATTTTTGCCATTTTTTAGCGAACATTGTGGGATTGGACACTTTATCTATTGAAATACGGTAACGACTTGGCGCAGAATATCATTTCATGATACGATTGACTACAGGGTGGCCTATTTAAAAATTGGAATTTCTTTTTGTTATAAAAGAAAACGGGTCTATTTTTCAATGGTTGAACATTTTTTTGAAAGGTTGTTTTATGTCATTTATTTATGAAAAACTATTTCGGTTAAATGACCACCACGGCTGACAGTAGCAGTAGTAGGCGGTTGCCTATTCGGTCCACCCAATTTTTGAGTATATTTTCGATTGTTTCGGGTCAAAAACCGAAGACGAGCCAAAACACGTCCAAGCAAAATAGCTGTCAAAAATTTACTGAACATTCAAAATAGCCGAGCTTGTCAGCATAAGTGAGGGACATGAGTACCAACATAACGCCATAAAAAATCGAAATTCAAAATTCGCGATACTTTTTGAATAAACTTCGTATATGGTATAAGTATAAATTTGTGTTACATAAGTGAAGAGTAAACTTGTGCTGTGTAAGTGAACATTTTTAGTTAGAATTTTAGCGAAACTTCGTTTTCCCGAAAATTCATCTAGTTTTTTCATATTCCTTAGTTTAAAGCTAAAAGCAATGTTTCCACAAAATTTTATTTAAATTCTGAAGAGGTTCACTAAACATAACTTGCTCTACGAAAAATCTTAAGATCTAATAAAAAGTTTATTATTGTAACTAAAGACGATAAGAAAGTATTTATAACTGCATAGATAATTTTATGTCAATATATTATACTATAAGATATTTTGTAGAAGGGAAGCATATACATACATTAATGTTAAATCTATATATATATATATATATATATATATATATATATATATATAATAGGCTGCATTTTAAATAATATAAAAATGTAGATATCATAACCCGAGTCTTGTAATGTAAAATCCACCGTATAAAGAAAATAAAATATATTCCCAGAAGCCAATTTCTTTTTAATTATTATCGACTTTGCAATCTAATATAAATAGAAAATAAAATAATTGTAATATATTTGCATTGCGTTTATGCAAATCATATAATTTTAAAATTGTTAACTCTAAAACATACTTGGTAAGGCTGCTAATTGTATATAATTTAAAAGCAGGGCAGAGTATAAATGTGCTTTATCAGCATTGAGCATATTGAAAAGTAATGACCTAAGAATATCTAATTGTACTTTGAGCTGTATACGACGAACGAACTGTTTAAGCTATTCTCCACGCCAGATTGTTAAACTTTGTTCGTAGTTTCTATAGATTAACAAATTATTGGAATTCAAAGATTACTCTGCTAGTTTGATAAAGAGTTTATGACGGTATGTATTATTGATGAAGCAAACATTCATTCTGAAATACAGTGACGTTCAGAATTAAGGCATAATCGAAAAGGTGTAACATTTCTTAATTGGTTGTGATTAAACTTTAATTTAATATTTTATATTTCATATGTCCAAATTGGGAGGGTCGGAGAAGTGGGTTTTGAGCGGGTGAGGGGTGGGGGGTGAATATGGTTTATCAATTATTTTTGATGTATAAGTTTATTTTATGCAAAATAATGGTAACGAAATAAAATTTTATTATTCATAAGGTACGTCGTGAACCTATTTAAATCAAATTTTATTTCTAATCAATTACATCACACAAATTGCAAGATTGCAATTTATCAGTTTCATGATGAAAATCTTTGAACATTTTTTAATTGCTCATTAATAATTAATGAAAAATTGCTGTTCTCTGGTTCTACACATTGGCGTGCAATACGTTTTATTAAAGATTATTAAGAAGTATAACTTTTTTTGTAATAATCCTTCAGCGGTGCAATTTTATAGGAAGTAGGCAAAAAAAGAGTTTTGAAATAAAATTTTGGCTTGGAACCTGTGAAGTTTTCATGGTAGTGCACAGATTGCCTCATGTGAGATACTATAGGAACCTTCAGCACTTTCGAATGAGCTCTGTTCTTTTATAATTCTGCAATTTCTTAGACAGAGATGGGAAATTTAATAAAATAAAAAATTAATTTCATGAATTTCGGAGAAAATGTGGTGAAAACCCAAAATTTTAAGAAAATGAAACACATTTTTCCACTTTCGAAAGTGAGTGTACCTGCAGTCGTAGGTGGTAGGTCAAAAGTGTTGAAAATTTTAAAAAGAACATTGGGATGAAATCTCGTAAATTGCATTTACATTTATATAGTCTCTTCTTTGAGTACTCATACAATGATTTGAGCTCTAGTTCTTGACAAGACTAGACTACACGATATAACAAAAATAGATAGAGAGAAAACGTCGACAGAATGGAGTCTGTAAATAAATAAATACTTGTTAGCCACGACGCAGGGAAACTTCTCTTCTAGACATATCGTCCATCCTTACTTGATTAGTCAATTTATAGTTAACATCCAGTTCAATCAGTAAAATACATGTTTAATTAGTAGAACATATGAAAAATAGTTTACAATAATTGTACACCTCTGTTATCTCTTACCAAGCTTGTTATCATGAGATAGATTTTTTTCAAATATCATAAATTCGGCATAATTCCTCAAAAGAAACCAACCAATCAAAATTACCTTAAACCGTAAGCTCTTCTATATACTCTCTGTCTACATACGCCCTTCTTAAGCGCTCAAGGTCTAACATACATATTGTATAAATTTCCCACCGACAAGAGATTGATTCCCTATTTAATGTTCTAGGACCAAATGATGAAGTCATAGCTCTTGGTGACTTCTGAAAATTAAATTATCTAATTGACCAATTGTACCTTAAGTGAGTGATGCCCTTGCAGTTTTCCATACTAAAATATTTACTTGCATTGCCAATATATTCCCTATCAATAAACCTCGGAGAGATCAGACTATACCTTAACACTGAAACTTGCAGATACCTCTTCATTCGACCCTCAAGTAATAGCTAATATTTTTGCTCACTACTTCAGCCAATCTTTCAGGGAGGCCGATGTTAACTATTTCCATTTCATGTATTTCTGTTTTCAGACTTCCCTTGCGCTCATTAAAATTGACTCCTCAATGGTTGTTACCTCCATCAATGTACTTACTGATGATCATAGTCCAGGTCTTGACGGAATTCCTGCTATCACCCTGAAAAAGTGCACAGAACACGGATCGTTTACCTCTATTTTTCGACTTTCTACCTTGTTCATTATTCCCATAATAAAAAGGGCTGCAAGAGAGATATATCCAACTATCGACTCATAGTTAAAATGTCTTGTATACCCAAATTCTTTGAAGGTATCGTTTACGGTTGTTTGTTCTGTCATTCTAAATCTATATTTATATATTTGTTTGTTCTTTAATTCTAAATCCGCAGTTTCCACAGCCATATATGCCCTTGTTCTACAGCGGGTTTCTCTTTAAACTAACCCACAAACTTCAGATTGGTCCTTTTATGTCGCACTATCAATCATCGCACTAACTATGGCTTTTCCAAACCTTACCCACATACTTCGGAAAGCCAACTGCCTTTCCTCCTTTGACTTTCATCTGAACAAATTAACTCTCAGGAACGACTTGTACCACCCTTCTAAGAGTAAGTTCTTTACTGCCCCTTCTTGTTATTTGTCTGTTTAAGATTGGTTTGTTTAGTATTAATGCTAATATTTTATTATTAATATCATTTTGATTATTTCTACTCGTATTAAGAGAATTTTACGAGAAAATTCATTGAAAACGGAAATTTTAGGAAAATTATAAACATTTTTCTAATTTCGAAAGTGAGTGTATCTGCAGTAGGTGGTTGTAAGTTAATAATGTTAACATTTTAGAAAGGCATATTAAGAAAGTAGATGTTTGGCGTGAGTTGGATGTTGCGTTGAATAGATCAAAAGATAAAAATAAAACACTGGCGTGCATACCACGTAAGATTGGAATTTTACGAATCATCCTGTAACTCCCAAAAAGTTGAGGTGCCCCGCCTTGCCATACAATGTTTTGTTTGTCTAGATCAGCGTTTTCATTCCATTTATTTTGGCATACGATATATGAAACACCCTGCATGTATATATGTATAATTTTTTCGACAATTTTGTTTATTAACTAAGCCACCGAGATGAAAATGAGATTCGTCAGAAAAGAAATTTATTAGTAAAATAATTCATCTTCTTCCAAGTGTTCCGACAATTTAGCGAACTGAAAACGTTGCGGTTGGTCATGTGGCTTCAGATCCTGTATCAATTCAATTATATACGGCGACATTCCGTCGGTCACATCAAAAAAGTGCGTGAAATGTCCAATTTCTGAGAACGATGTGCTTGGTTGTACTTGCACACTCTGAGCAACAGAAGCAATGTTTTTGCTTGTGCGCACTGTACGAGTACAAGGACGTATTGTTTTCCCCAATAAAGTTCAAATTTCACGAACAGGCTTCACAAATTGATCCATAAATTGCATGGAAGGCGCTTCTTTTCTACCGAATTTTGCACGTAATTTTTTTACAGTTTCGGTAGAAGACACAACATTTTGCAAGTAAATATTTAGTATTTCTCAGTATTGTTCAAGCGTATATCGGCCAATTTGGTTAACTGGAGATATAAAACTAACTTTCTGTCCTAATGCGAATTACATTTTAGTTTCCACTCTTAAAATAACCAGTAGTGCAAGTTCCAAATTACAAATTAAATTATTATTGTATATCAATGTTAATTTTTTTATTTGGAAATAAGGATTTTGTTAATTATTCTTTCTCAGATAATGAATAGGAACAATAGGATACCTACTATTGAAATTGAGGACCCAATAGTTGAGATAATATTTCATGTTGTGTAAGCATCTGGGTATTGCTCTGCTGTTTTGCGAAAACTGTCGCAAGAAATTCTAAAAAATTTGGAATTTTTAAATAGGTATATATTATTAAATTAAAATTTTTTAGTTGGTATATTTGTTGGTTCTGAAAGGGCATTTAGTGACCAATTTTTTGTTAGAAAAGCTATAATAAAAAAAGAAGTGTTTCACGTGTGCGGTTTTTAAATTCTTATCACGTTCTCTGCCAGAATTTTCAACAAAGCTTTTGTGAGAGACTCGCATATAAAATGCATTTGATAAGAGAGCGCTTTTATTTACGAGTATGTACCGTTGTCAGTACACATGACAGGGAACGTGTTAAACACCTCATTGTATATAATCATTTTATTTTAAGTAATTGGTCACTCCAAAAAAGCAATTAGGGAGTAATTTTTGTAAAAAAAAATTATGTCATATAACCCTATTATTTTTCGACGAACCAGTTATTAAAAATTGTAATATTCCGCACGAACTTAGTTGAGATCTATACATAAATTAATACAATCACATTTCATTATTGATAGTCTGGCTCAAAAACAGCACAACATTACACAAATAATCTAATTCGCCTATGTATAACTTAAAGTGAAACCTAGTGAAGTGTACGGCACACACAATGTACCGCTTCTTCAATTTCTCCTTTTTCCCTGGAAATAATGTTTTTTTTCAGAATTTCATAATTTTCCTAACTTCGTCTGGCATTTATGTATACATATACAAATGCCAAACTCAATTGGACCATTACTTTTTGAATTATTTAGCGGACCGGCAAAATATTTTTGCTAATAGGGTATCATCTTTGGCGCAAGGCGAAAAACTAAGGCCGTATGTAACGGACGATCCTCCGCGTATTAAAAAACTCTGAGTATAGGTTATAGGTTAGGTATAACTATTAAATTTTTTGGCCCTTGTTGTTCGACACGTGAATAATAGTGAAAACAATATTTTTCACAAGGATATGAGGCACCAAAACGGTTGAGCGTAATTTTATTGATAAAATTTATTAAAAATCTTTTTTCATAAATCCTTGATGTATGTATTTTACATTTAAGCTTTTTAGAACTTTTACTTTTCAATAATTAACAAATTTTAAATTAACATTTTTAAAACGAAAATTTATTTGAACTAAGTTTGACAAAAATCTCTCTAAGTCTAATAAATGGAAACATTATTTTTCACAAGGTTATGTGACACCAAAACAAATTGTTTTCATGCCTCTTCAATGCTGAAGGATACAAATTTTTTTATGTGCACTGCAACAAATTGAAACCACTATTGTCATTGCAATAGCCTTAACACTATTTTGTTTTTATTTAGGAAAAAGTAGAATAATAATGCAATCACTATTTCTGTTATTACGCCTCTTTCATCTACGGATGAAAAAAACAGTTTGGATACAAAGAAACACGAGAAATCAGGCAAAATTGAAAACAGATTTAAAAGAATTAGTGTACTTATAACTAGGGAGAGCGTGTTCGGTTTTAAAGACCAGTCTTAAGTTCATCGCAGGGTATTGCAACAACCGAAGAACGTGAATTTGAAGATAAGACTAAAGTAGCAATAGTTGAATTGCGTCAATTAATTAGTAGTACATAGTTTCGATTGGAAAGTTCTTGAATTTCATAAGAATTTTTTATAACGGATTATTAATTGTTTTACTTTGGAATTTTTTTTAAGCTAAATTCAGCAATTCAAGTCCATCATTAAATATTTTGGTTATAAAATTTGATAGGGAATATAATATTCCGAAATACTAGTAAAAAATATGTCTTGATCCGTTATTTCAGTAAAGTTGAATACAATGTTCTAAAATATGTATAAAGTATTTATATAAATCTTAAGCCATTACTTTTAAAAACATCGTAAAAGTTTATGAAGTAAAAAATATAAATTATCAAAAAAGGGGAACAGCGTTTTTTTTATTATTTCTAAAGACAGAAATATTTATTATGTGCATGGATCAAAGTAGGGTATTTAAATGTTTGTATTCCTTTAAAGGACTTAATATGCAGAACGGATTATTTAATAATTTTTGGTTTAGCTAATTCATGTGCTTATATCATCAATGTTTGAAAAATGCTCCAAAAACTCATTTGACAATAATTCAAACTCACTGTTGACTGCTCAAAATTCGTTAAGAGTGTGAGCAAGAGGAAACGATAAGTGTTTCATCTTGATGTAGGCATTTTTTATGGGGTATAAATCATTTATATATGTCAGTGGTGGGTGGTGGTTGGAGATCCAAAGATTAAAATGTGACACTCGTTCCATTTTCCCCTATTTCTTATTTTCCTACCTTAGTCCTATTAACCCACCAAAAGTGCGAATTTTGCCAAAAGTAGAGAGTAAGAAAAAAACAAGAATTTTAGAGAAGATGAAATGAGAATCGAAGCACTTCTACAGGATGCCTCTTTATACAGTGACTCAAACAACTTTTGCAATGTTTAGACAATTTGTGTTTTTCTTTTAAAAGTACATCTAGCGAGACAGAATAATTTCGATATAATTCCATGTTAGTTTTATTTTAGTTGGAAACCTATAAAACAATACAAACCTTAAAAACCTTTATTTTTTAGTTACTTTACACTTTTCAACAATAAATGCACAGTTTTTTGAAAGATTGACTTTTTTTCATAATATTTAGAATGTGCACCCTTACCTTTTATCACACTTTTCATTTATCTTATAAGCTTAACTGTTCAAAATTGCTTTAATTTGCTTAATTATACCTTCCCATACAGCTTTTGTGCGTAACCAAAACTTGTCGAAATTTTTTGAGTCAGCCGAAAAACGTCCCAGTTTTTTCTTCATTAAATCTCAGACATGTTCAATAATAGGTAAGTCTGGAGATTGTGATGGCCACTCCATTACTAATATTTGATTTATTTCTATTTGTTTTCGGGCACAATGTTTGGGATCATATTCTTGCTGGAGTAAAATTGTCTCCTTTTCAGCACCGATAACCTCCAAACTGTCCATTAAATTTGTTTATAGAATTTTTATTTAGTCTTTTGCCTACTTTCGATTAGTTATTCGATGCAGTTTATCGAATTTAGTGCCCATCATGCATCCCTGACCATGACATTTCCACGTCTAAGCTTTAAAATTTTGACTATTAATTTTTGACTAGTCACTTAAAACAACATTCCTCTGTTGAGCATTTGAGCGACAAGAATAACGGGTACTAATTGATGATTTCCCTTTTTTCACACGACCTCGTAAACTACTAGCTCTGAGCCCGTTTTGTACAGTTTCAGCTGACCTAGTGTGTTTATTAGGTGGGTATAGACCAGTACTGAAGTATCATTGCTCCAATTTGCACTAGACGTGAACTTCCTCAATACTTTTCATGTTCAGGTAATTGTGTTTGGCAAATTTTATTAATAGCATAGTTGAATAGTGCAAATGCGTATACCTTGCTATTACTCTAACACTTAAACACGTTTTATCATAACAGAGGACTTTCTTTACCCTAGCGTCCGATGTTTTTTTTATGTTTTCAAAAAGTTGGAATAACTAAACAAAAACAAAAAAAACCTTAATAATATTTTACACTAAACACATTTACACGCTATACCTCCATGTGAATAAAAAAGAGAACTGATCGTGTTTTCCAGCCACCACTAGCTTCCATCTATACTGCGGACCGTGTCCTCCAGACCATCTAACTTTGGCTGGAAGTCAGCGATCGGTTCATTTGGAGTAACGTGCTAAGGGTATCACCAAAGATCATCAAGTACAAGATGTGAAACTATACAAGCCCAAAGTTCTAACCTATGTGCAATTTCTGAAACAGCCTGGGGAAAATTTGTCCATAGACTTATCTATCATCTACAGCACTTACAGTGTAGAGAATATTGTGCACCATTTTTTTTACCACGCATTTTTAAAGTTGGGCAATTGTCTCAGGCACGCTGTGCGCCTCTGCATGCATGGTGTTAGTGCCGTCCCAGCGCAATGTTTCAGCAGAGAGAAATTCTGAATCGAGAATGGGAAAGAGACAGGTAGCACACTCAAAGCATATATATGGATGCCGGTTTTTTACATTGTTTCACTGTATTTTAAAAGGCGGGACAAACTATTCGAACATATACGTTGCTCTGGGTGGTGAAACGTGATTTCAATTTTCGTTTAGCCTCTCCCTAATTTTGTGTCTTTCTCTCGCATATGAACCCTTTATTATTACTATATCTACTTTTAGCAAAATCTGCAAGGCCATTGGGCTAACGGCACCAAGGTCGAAAAAAGATAAGGGAATACGTCACGAGTGGAACATCTTGTATCTAATGCAATACGATCTTTGGAGTATAACGATACCACGTTGGATTGTCGCTGTCCTGATACTGTGATGAAAACATCAGTGTTTTTTTCGAGACGGATCTGAGCCAACAGATCTTGAGCCGTCCTGCTTCAGTTCAGGTTGCCCTGAAGCACAGATGCCATTATTTAAGTTTAGCCCAGCTGAGGGCATTACGGAAGACCGCGCCGGATGCCGATGAGCGGTCACAGTACCTTCTATATACAATAAAGCAAGGCCCGGAAATGTTCGTGCTCCGTAAACATCTGTGTGAGGTAGTAATCCACCTCACCATGTCGATCCACATCCCAGCTCTCCTGCCATAACGCTAAGGCCCTGGACCGCACTAACCGCTGGGTCTCCCGCCCCAGAATAGATTTCTTCTGGTGAACAAATTGCTGTTTCCTAGCCAAGAAGTCAATGGGACACAATGGGGAACACAACCGGTTCCGAGACCGGTAGGAGCTCGCGATGCGGAGGGCCGTACGTCGTTGCACCGAAAACAAGCTCTTGCGGTACTTCTGTTACGGCATCGCACCAGCCCAGACTTCCGCCCCTTGGAGCATGGCCGTCTCAGCGGTGCGGAGCAATAGAAGCCGTTTGCAGGGCCTGAGTCCACCAATGTTGGCCATGATCCTGCTTAGCGTCGTCGTTACAGCAACCGCCTTATCCACGCTGCTTCGGATCTCTTCCCAGTATGAGAGCTGACAATTGAGGCTCACCCCCAGGTACTTCATCGCGGGCTTCCCAACTATTTCATTGATATTGTTAATCTTCTTTGTTTTATTTTAGTTGTATTTGTTTAATTTTGAAGTCTTTTTTCTTTATTTTATTTTTATATGCTTGAACTCAGTGAAATAAATAAATACAACTGAATGTATATTTCCCTCGAAGAAGTCAGTAGAATCTTATAAAACACGTTATTGCACAAAATAACCACACCAACACACAACCATGCAGACACGATGAATGAGACTATGCTTTCCAAAATTCCCTCGTATGCTCTTTATTTGAATGGCTTACACTAGCAGTTATGATAATTTCCAAATAGGTGCAAATATGTCCGATGTTAGGTGTTCCAAAAGTTAGGTAGTTTTTCTGAGTTTTTTGCGTTATCGTACAAAAAGTTAGCTTTTCTATTTTATCAAAAAAGAAAAAAATTACAGGTCCTATTAAAAAAATCTAAAACTATTATTCCCAATAATCGCAATTTTTTTACGCACTTTTGTAGCAATGGCAATAAATTTTTTAGTCCGCCTCATAGTCTGTCACCCTAACCTGTTAAATATTCTTTATTCAAAATATGCACCGTCATTAGGTATACATTTTCCCATCTTTCGGGTAACCTTTGAATTCCCTTCCAATAGAACTGTTCGGGTTTCGGAGTCAACCAATTATCAACCCAATTTTCGAGTTCTTCATAAGCTTTCAAGTGCTGCTCTCTAAGAGCATGTGACATTGATGAAATGAGATAGTAGTCGGACGGCCAGATCGAGTGAATAGGGCGGGTGAGCTAGAATTTCCCAATTAAGTGTTTTCAACGTATATTTTACCGCATTTGTTGTAAGAGACGGAGCGTTGTCGTGGAGGAGAATTGCTTTTCCGTGTCTTCTCGCCCATTCCGGCTGATTTTTGATCAATACGTTGTTCAAATTGATGAGTTGCTGTTGGTATCGAGCCGTATTAACAGTCTCACCAGGTTTTAAGAGCTCTCGATACAACACACCTTTCTGGTCCCACCAGATACAAAGCATGGCATCCTTCCGAAACGATTTGGCTTTGATGTTGAAGCTGATGGCTGTTCTGGGCTAATCCACGTTGCTTTGCACTTTGAGTTCTCAAAATAGATCCACTTCTCGTCGCTGGTTACTATGCGGTGCAAGAAAGACTTTCTCTCGAAGCGCTGAAACAAAGTTTCAAAAATTGTTTTGAGCCTTTCCATTCTTCAATATCTTCCCTATGGCCTTCAAACGTTTGCAGATGTTTCTATGTCTAACATTAAGCTGCTCTGCTACCTGCTGTTGAGTTTGCGCGCTATCTTCTGCCAGCAAAGCCTCTAACTCTGCCTCCTTCAACGTTTTTGGTTGCCCAGGACGCTCCTTGAACGCTCACAGAATGAAGAGTTCACTTCTGGAAAAAAAACATACGCCGTGCGATAACCTATTGACAGCTCCACGAAATAGCACATAGGTCGAAATGATAATGTACATGTACGTCAGTGACGCCATCTGTTAACAAAACTCATAGGAATGTTCTACGCCTGGTATATGCCAACATTCATTAAAAAAATAAAAATCCCCCGAAAATGTCCTTGGTTTTGGCAACACAGGCAAATCTAATTTTTATATGACACTCGTATGTATATGTGTTATTGGTTCTTTGTCGTGTCAGATACATAAACAGATCCATAATAGCCTTTTGATAATTTGAATAAAAAAATAAGTAGTTTCATATATATGTTTTTATTTTTAATTGTTTTATGACTGTTAGCGAGCAAATTATACAATTTGAAAATAAAATCTACAATATTTGTTAACGAAATGAATTATTTTATTATGTATTCTTAAATCTTTTATAACTGCTTCAATGGGTAGGTGGGTGTATCCGAGCGTAATTTGTTGTGTGTACACAATGGTTAATATTTTAAAATTGAACCCAATCGAGATCACAATGTATAACAAATTGGCATATTATGTATGCTTAAATTGTGATAACGATTGATAGTGCTACGACTTATCATAGGCGCCTTATATTTAATTCTGAAGTTGAATTTATTTTGAAAGCTAAATTAATTCCTTTGAACCACTTCCGTACGGCACTAACTGGCCCTACATGAATCAAAAGTGTATTATAAAAACTCCTACTAAGGGCTTATAAAAAGGTTACAGATTCGTAGTATCTTGTCAACTGGACAGTACTGAGTTCAAATAAAAGCTTTTGGCTGTCAGCAATTTACTCCAGCACAAATAGTTTGCTCTAGTAAATTTTTTCACGTAAAAAATTATGTATATATAAAAATCTATCAAATATTTGTAGTATCATAAAATACAATGTTGTTGCAGTTGTGTGGACCTTAATAATATTGTTGTAAGCATATTGTTATTGCAGTTTGTGTAGTTTATAATTAGCTTAGGTTTTGATTTCTTTAGAGTAATACCAAATTTGTGGGGTACAGCATGATCCAGGTCAGCTAGTGGAAAATGGATAGTATCCGCAATCAATACTGTATTATATTCAAGTAATGAGAAAAAGATCTTTTGTGCAATACAACATCGACGACTTTTATATTGCGATGTTATAAGCGGTAAGTTTTACCAGTTACGTTTTGCATTACCCATATTCGATGATAGAATCAAAGCAGTGCAATGTATTATAGAATGACTGAAAGGTATTCGATGACAGAAACAATGCAGTTTAATGTATAATTACATGACAGAAAGGTAATAAAAATAATGATTAAAAACTGTTTTCAAAACTCTTAATTGTCCCGTTGTTTTTTAAAATGATATAAGTCGCACTTACCAAAATTTTAGAAACACACGTGTTTCTGTAAACAAACCTAAACAATGAAAAGGAAAAAATGAAACTTAAATGACGCAATACGCACTCGCACGTTGCTTGTTGCTGTTCTCGAAAATTTTCATTTGTTATCCCATTCATTTTGCCCTAGCATTTTTCCTTGGTAATATGGGTTGCCATTTTTTTCTAAAGATGCATGAAAATATGTGTTATCGATGCAATCGATTCCTCAATTTTCCACTGGGTGAGTGGGGGGAGAACCCCTGCAAAGCCCGCTTTCATTAATAGTGCTACACATTTTACATTTTTAAAAAAACATTCTAATATTCCGATAGACAAGAATAGGAGTAATCATTTAGTACAGGGTTTTAGGAAGTTTATAATTTTGTTACATTTTTAAGTATTCTAAAATTATATTAAGAACTTTAAGATTTATAGAGGAGCAACTGGTTAATCCGAAAGAGCGTTATATAAATTATATGATATTGATTTTCTAAAATAAAAAAATTTACAATTTTGCTATTTTTATTGTTGTTTTCTTACCAATTAATATAATTATACTATAGTATGAGGACCTATACTTCCGTTTGTTTGTTTTTATGAACTAATAAATAACGAAAAGTGCATTAAGTCTGGTAATGAAATAGTAATAATTATGGATTAGATTTTAGTTTATATGTTAAAAATTTTTTAAAAAAAATCGAATATCATAACAATTAAAAAAATTTGAATTTAATACAAAAACCTCATAAAATGAATTAGTCAGTGTATTGGCGTTCATTTTAATTTAATGAGTCCATTGATAAAACTATATTTATTAAAGTTATAATAGGTGTGTTGTGTGTTCAGTGTCATTTGCTGTTGTTATTTTATTGCTCTGCGTAATTTAACTAAATCAAAATTAACAAAGCAATTCTTTATTTAAGATTAAACTTGCAATGAACGGTTTTGCATTATTTTAAAAAGCTTTAAGCTTAGTGCTCGAGCTTTCAAGAGGAAATTGTTACAAAACCCGCTAGCACTTAATAAGAGAATCAGTTAGCTTAACGATACGAAGGTTGAAGTATACATATTATGTGCATATTGCACTTCAACAGTGAGCGCGTGTACTTTTTCCACGATACTTTCAATTTGTGCTGAGCAAAAAGTGAGTTTCTAGTGGATATAAATAATTATATTGATTGCTCGTTTTATCTGTTACTCTGAAAAAAGGTTGGTATTTTAATAAATCTCAGATATTTAAAATGACGTTCGGAAAGGTTTGAATTTACTGCAAACAAGTTTATTTGTAAATTACAGTCAACGAAGTTAATTTACTTTAATAAAATGAAAATCTGATGTGTAAGCAATAAATTTGTATAGCTACTTGCTTACTTTAAACAGGTTTCCAACTCTAGTTTTTTGTAGTGCATAACAATTATTAATTTTCTTTTAAATTTACATATATATAATACACATATTACCAAAAAAATGTGGATTTTTGTTAATATTAATATATTTAAAAAAATTATTGCATGTGCAGTCATGTCATTTGTTTTTACTACTCTTAGGCTTTCCTTTTGTAAAAATATCACATTATGAAGTGTTTTCACTTATCTTGCAAACTTTGAACTTTGAGATAAAGACGTTATAGTAATGTGACCTTCGATTTTAATTTGTATTTCTTTTCTTGCTGCAAACGATTCTTAACAATGATTAACGCAATTACACATTATTGTGGTTTACTAATAGAACATAATTCATATAATACAATAAATAAACTCATAAGTGTTGCACTGATGTTGAAGTTTTGAATAGTATTCATATTATCTATATAAATATAAGTTTTTCCAAATCGAGTCGAGTTTCATACTTATATAATAATTATAAAAATATTATTAAACATTACACAAGGCATATGTGTGATCTTTGTATTTTTTGCAAATTTGTAGTCTACTGTAGCACCTATATGCATAAGGTATGATAAAACTGTTAAAAATGGAATATAGGAGTGTTTTCGCTAACAGAACATTTTACTTTTTGATGTGGTCTCCATTTACAAATTTAAATAGTCCGACGTTATTTCAATTTGTCGATCCGATACCGATTACTGGCACGAAACAAAAAAATATTCTTGCCTGAAGGAAAAGTAAACAAAGAATGTACTAATTCATATATCTCTGCAACGCGAGGCAACACAAGCAATAATGTGTCGATCGGAAATGGTAGAAAACGAACCACTCAATTTCTCGTCCCAAACAGTACACCTTTGACAGTTCTCACCTAAGGAGAATTCAGTTATAGAGTATTTTTGATTTTTGATATAGTCCTCAATTAGTTTAGTTATAATGAAAGAAAGTAATGCAAATAAGTCTGAAATAAATAAATGATTTTTTTTATCGATAAATCAAACATAAAACAAAAAAAAATAAATTAGCATTTTGAGATAATAAAAGACCAATTCTCATCATTTGATAATAAAATTGCTGCCGAAAACTTATGACATTATGTGAATTTTAGATGTTTCCCAAAATGGGGTAATTCTATGTTTGCATACATTTTAAAAGACTTAAGATGCAAAATGGGATATTTAATAATTTTTGGTTTGTGGAGAACATCGAGAAAAATCAAAAGGCACAGAAATGTTTCTCCGTAAGTGTTTAATAAAACAACAATGTTTTTTTTTAAAATTGTAATATTAAAATAAATTGGTTAAAGGTATTAAAAGGAGATACAAAATGGATTATTTAATAATGTTCAATTTAATACTTAATGTGCTTATATGTTTAAAATTGAAAACAACAATTCAAATTCACAGCAACCTACTCAAAATCCGTTAATAGTGTGACCAAAGGGGAAAGAAAATTGCACCAGAGATTTTTTATAGGATCGCTAGTAAATTAGATCACCCTTAGAATTAATAACTACCTTTAATATGTATGGCACGCTTTAACAGCATCGCTCTATCATTTCATTTATTTCTGCTTTATTTTCCCGAACATCTTTAATTTTTTTCTTTTAGTATATTTAGAGTGGGATTAGGAAATGAGTAAACTATAGATTTTAAGAAGATCGAGACAGTCTTAATATATTTGGAGCTGTTTGTTTGCATCTAGGAATATGGTACCATTGTCTGAAAAGATGTTAGAGCATAGGTCCCTCCTAGCAATGAAACTTTTGAAAGCGGCCAAGAAAGCATTAGTGGTGAGGTCTGAGGTCTACTTCCAGACGTATGGCCTTAACCGCCATACAAATACATACACAAATGTTTTATTTGTATTCCTTTGATCCTGTGCTGTCACATTTTTAGATTTATGGGACCAGCATAGTTCAAGAAGACATTTTAAAATGGTGGCGCTTGAGTCACTCGCTCAGATGGTAGATGTCCTATAACTTGTTTCAACGCCTTACTCATATACCGAATGCATTTTATGCATTAAAGCATTTTGCTTTTAATAACGTGAATGCCGTTAATTAAAAGGAAGTTTATGGAAGAATTCTCTCTGTTAAATGCTCCCTTTTTAGTAATATAATTGGGGGTTTACTGTGAAATGGAGTATGTGAGCCTTCGTTATCTATAAATGGAGATAACTTGTGCATTGTGCTAGATTTTATAATTACTTTATTTCAGTTTAATCGTTGTGATTTTTTCATGAAAAGTTCTTTGTTGCATACAACCAATTATTGTATGTAGTCTTTGCTACAGTAAAATCTTTGACAATAAATTTCCCTACGACTCTTGTCTTTTTATTTCTTCCCTACAAACCTTAGTCAATATGCGGTGACGCGTATTAATTTTCCAAATGATGACGACTGTACTTTTCATGGTTTTTCCAATACGTCATAGATTTGATTTTTATAGTATTTTTTTACCAAATCTAAAACATTTTCGTCCATTTGTTCATCTGCTGTTTCTATAGTAAGATGTTTTTTCTGGAATTGTACCCAGAACTTGGAAATGGCAACTTTTCACTTCTCTGTAGGCAGGTTACACTCTTGAAGCAGTACCAGAATCTCATTGGGATCGGAAGCCTCCGCTGGAATCTAGATCCTAGAACTCGGTTTGCCCGGGATCTGGTACCCTTTCACCCTTAAGACTAGCATCTGGCCAAATCTCTTCTAGGCGAGAAATCGCTCGTCAGGTCAGCAGAATGCTGATCCGCACAGGCAATGAGTTTGACGCGTCTTTGGTACCATCCTGCATATTGATAGACGGGTGCTTGTCCAGGGAACGTTTTCATAACTTCTCTCTAGACCTTTAATTCGATCCGCACCGTCCTCCAGTTCTCCTAGGAGATAGTGCCGTCCAGGTTGCTGAGGTCTACCACTGCCCAGAGAAGGTGGTCCTTCGCTACCTAATTGAAGGGTCTGCTGGGCTGAGGGAAGTTAAGGGTCTTAAGGGCCGGACCGGCTTTCGATCTCTTGAAAGGGGACAACTCATGCTCGTCTTGCGTTGGAACTGGATCCGACTTTGGAGACCTATGCTGATCAAAATTCCTTTGACCAAAGCTGTCTCCCCGTCAAGACTTCCACCGGGAGAGTATTAAGCTTCTAATAGAGTTTGAAGGTTGTACGTTTGTGTCGGAAGGTCAGGAGGGTTTAGCGTGCAGCCCAGGTGTTCTAGTATCGGTCTGAGGTGCCCCAAGAGGCGCTTTAGCAATACTACGTCTCGGTCTGGCCAGCGACGATCTGTCCTGCGCAACTTTTGCGGGCGCTGGAGAAGCAGCAAAAATGCATCCTGTTTTAGAAACGGACTCCGTAGATTGCTGTTATGGCACGTACACCGAAGTGTTATATGTGATTCCCCCAGTACGCACATGTAATCCCCCTATATATCCGCAGACTGATAGCCAGGCAAATAATATACTTTATTTGTTTTTCTCTCTTCTTCACATTATGATAATATAAAATTCTGTACATTAGAAATATATTACTGAGTGTAAAATCGTTCTGGGTTTTGATTTTGAATAAAATTATATTTGCAGGAAAATAGAAATATGGAATTAATTCAACAAGAAGCGAGAGCGGAGTTTACTGCTGGCGTTCTAGCTACTCAGATTGAAAAGCCAGTGGACAATACTACCACAATCCCATTTAATGAAAGCATACCGCTGAATAACACAAGAACAGATATACCTGTTTCAGAAGTATTTTTTAAAGGTGACCCTGATTTTATAGCGGACAATTTTTCAAATTTACCTCCACGTGAGCCCGTTGACTTAGAATTCAAAAATATTTGCTACACTGTAAAAATTGGTTTTCGAAAAGGTATGAAAATTTTAAGTTTTATTTAATTAAATTATATGTTACATATAATATTTGTTATATTATATTTCCTCTTTGGTTATTTTGATTTAAATACAATTATGGTATTTCAATATTTCTTTGGTCTTATAGGCAGTAAAGAAATTCTTCACAGTATCAATGGGAAATTTCCTGGAGGACAACTGATTGGAATTATGGGCCCATCAGGTGCTGGAAAATCAACATTATTAGATGTACTGTCTGGTTACAAGACGACAGGGGTTGAAGGATCCATATATACTAATGGTCGTAGAAGAGATCTTAGTAAGTGTATACAATCAAAACCATCTATTGAATATTTAAAACTTTAACTGAGAATATGACCTCAAAAATAAAATTCTAATATTAAAGATATAAAAGAGTTCCTCCTAAGTTTTGAAATATGTATGTTACAGTAGAACGCCGATTATCCGAATTAATTGGGACCGGGGTCGATTCGGATAATCGAAAATTCGGATAATCGGACATAGACTGGTAATAAAGAAAAGCGAAATGTCACACATACATAGAATAAACTTTATTAAGTTTAACAAACATGTAGTGTCTTGTCTCTAGCTTTCAACCATAACAGTTGAAATATATCTGGACTCCAGCGAGTTCCAACTTGTTACAACAAAACAAAACAAAAATTACATTACTTACTTACAGTACTTGGTTTTAATTTTTTATATTACGCTTAGGACCGATTCGGATAATTGGCGATTCGGTTAATCGGCGTTCGGATAATCGGCGTTCTACTGTATTTTATTAACTGTATTGATTTTACTTAGCTTCGAAAACGTTCTATTGGGTTTAGTGGGGACGCGTGGTGCCTTAGGCAAAAAAGGCAGAAAATATGAGCGTTGGAAAATCGTTGATATTTTTCCAAGCGCACCCAAATCCTGTATGGTTGAGTTTGGTAATTTGAAGAACGATTTATCGGAATTGAAATATATTTGAATTTTATAAATAAGAATCTGCCCTTAAGCTATTCTATAGTTTCAAGTTATTCAACATTTTTAGATAGTTTAAACCAATTAATGTACGAGTATAGTTTATAGTTTAAATGCATAGTTAATACTAGAACTACCAAAACCAGTCAATTTGACTGGTACTCAATTTCCTCCCTCATTTAATTATATATTTTTGGAATTCTCTTCTGATTTATGCTAAAGTTTAATAGAATTGAGAATTACGACATATTCAAAAACCTTTTTTCATTCATAATTATTAATTCAAATTTGGGCGTATTAAATTAAAGGTGCAGAAAGTTATTAAAATTACAGACTTGCGCGCCGGTAGTTCTAGTGTTAAAAAATTAGTTCAAATTTTGACCGAATTCTAACTATCGCGTTCCCACCCAAATTCATGAAGCACAAAATAATAATAAAATTTCATTCTACTATTCTAAAGAAGATGACACTACCTCGATCCCCTAAACATCCAAAAAAGGCGTCGGTCTTCGCGGACATTGTTCGATCCCTCTACCGACGCCAAGAGCACATGGAAAAAATTCGCGGTAGTTTCCAAATTCCAAATTATATCAGAAAACGACGAGTCCTAAGAAGTTGTCCTTTTGATTCACGACACATTTTACCAAATCTCCAAACAAATTATGTAAAATTTTTGAGTTGGTATTAAATTAACAGGACAAATGAGCCCTAGATCGCTTGCAAAGTATACGACGGGCCCCGAAGAACCGATAATTTACTACACTTTCGCCAGATTTTAATTAATATTTTTGACCTATATGGTGAAAGACTTTGCGGTCCTTGTGATTTTAATTTTATAGAATTAAAATGTCACTAGAATACAAAAAATCCCGTTTGATTTATTTTTTCTGGAGATGTAATTGCGCCGGCATACGTTTTGAAATAAATGTCGCGAACTGTTAGATCACCCATACACACATGCAAAAGTCCAGTAACAAGTTGCGGTAGCTTTCAAACTAAAGTTCATATCCCAAAATCCCTTCAAGATTACCCTAAGAAATTATCCTTTACTGCACTTTCGCTCAAAATGCATCGCCTGAGGTTCCTGTTGTTTTAATGTTTTGAAACTTAAATGGCGCTAGAGTGTAAATTTGATTTGCTTAAATTTGTATGGAGATCTGACGGCGCAATTATAGGATTTAGAATAAATATCGTGATCTGTTAAATTATTTACACACACATGCAAGAGTCTAGTAACAGCTTTTAAGTATAGTAGGTAATTTTAGGATACAGGCCTAAGTTTGAAAGCTTTCGCGAAATTTTTCCACGTTTAAGTCGGTGGCCATATGACTGAATGGGGTTAACCTGAAGCTCTCCGAGTATGTCAAGTATCTGGGTCTTGTTCTGGATATGCAGCTCAGCTGGAAAGAGAACATTCAGGAAAGGATACGCAATGCCATTGTAGCAGGTATTTCTGCAAAAAGGCTATTGGTAAAAGGTGGGAAATGAAACCACGTATTGTCCGATGGCTCTATATTGCAGTTATCAGCCCCATTCTTGTGTGTGGGTTCATGGTGTGATAGGAAGAGTTCAAAGAACAGCAGCAATGATTATAACTAGTGCCTTAAGAAACATCCCCTTCAAAGCACTTAACACTATTCTCTACCTCATGCCGGTGGAACTATTCGGCAGACACACCCCTGCCCTCACGTTCAACCATGGACGCGCTCTGAATACGGTACTCTAAAATTTTGGTACTAATATACCAAGGAATATTGATTATACCGTCCCCAAGCCTCTCTTCGATGTGAAATTTGACCACTCCATTCCTAATAGGCAGGAGTGGGAGGAGGGCTCCCTCCCTCCCTCAACAGGGAACGTCAGTACATTTCGATACGGATGGTTCTAAGCTGGATGGCAAGGTGGATGAAGGGGTATACTCGGAGTGTTTGAATCTCTGAACAACTTAGCTGAGCGCTTATAAATGTGCATCTCGTATGGGCACTGGGGCACAGCGAAATTCCGGGTAACTGTAAGGCCGATGAGCTGGCAAGGCTCGGCACTACCCTACCCGAATTGAATATCACCCACCAGCTGGGTATGCCATTGGCTGTAGGGAATCTAGACTTAAAAAGGGCTTCCTTAACTGCTGCGAACGGACGTTAGCAAGCAGAGCAGAATTTCCTGACCACGCGGCTGATTTGGCCTTCCTTGGACCTGAAGCGATCACTAAGGTTAATTTCGCTCAGGTGTAAGCACTGTTTACACTGGGCACTGCCTTAATGGTAGGCATGCCAGCAGACTTGACGTACCGTGCAGCGACTTCTGCAGAAGCTGCCGGAATGAGGAGGAGGAGGAGATTGCCGAGGCCCAACAAGTTAAAAAATAATTGAAATGTCATGATGGCTCGGCTATTGGTACTGATAATTCTGCTCATAAGATTCACTATGCTAAATACTTCCTTTCTCTTCAGACTATTTTGCTGTTTCTCTATATCACGGGTTGAGAAGTTCTCTCGTTCTCGTATTGAGCTGTCTATAGTTTATATTCGTACATTCTCCAATAGCCATTTTTCTTTTAGACGAGGATTTCCTGGCTTGCGTAAACCGTAGTTCATGGTTCGATTTTTACATATAAAAAAGCAGTGTATCATCAACAAATAAAATTCGGATTTTTTCAATATATTGAAAATATCAAATGTAGCGTCGTCAAATGTCAATATTTCGAAGAAAAAAGATGGACATACGTATGTATAGTTTCTATAAGCAAGTCATTTCGACTAAGCAGCAGAACACGGATGTTTTCGATACTGACGCGCAACTTTCGTATTAAAACATTTCTGCACGCATGCTAAGAAAGTATATGTTACCTACATATTATATGCTTAAGACTCCATCCGGTGCCTATCGATCTTTGAATATTTATCCCTTGTATTTTTTAATTTCTTGTTGTCTGTTGTGAAATTTCATTGTACATATTTAAAGAAGAATTCAATACAAATATAATTTTAGTATCGTAAACTAAATTACATATTTATTTTTACGAAAGTAAATGCCTACTACTTTACTACTTTAAATACCTAGATTACTTGAAAGTACGTGTATAAGATAATAAGTCAAGTAAATGTTACAGCTTTATTCTCTGCATAGCAAGTCAGAATACATTAAATGCTTCAAGTTGTTGCGAAGGTAACAAAGGTGGTGGAGTTGGAGTAATTTTTGCAGGATTTAGAGCTATTTAAAAATATAAAAAATTTGGAGAAACACATGGTTTCGGGCATATTTCGAACATTTGGCACTTGATCAACACAAATTAATTTAATTCCGAAAAATCAACTTAGAATAGTTGAAATTGAGATTTCTAAAACTTACGCTTAATGATAATAAAAAATAGTTCCATGGGGCCTCTAGTAGATCAGTTCTTAGCGCGCTGAAATACCATCTCAGAGGCTGTGGTAACCATGATCTCTGACAATGGGCAAAAAAATGGCCTAATCTAATTGGTTCCATTTTCTCATTGAGCCTACTTCATTAATCTCTCTTTTTAACCTCAATGAACGTCTATGTTTGGTTTTTACTGCTCAAATAACTAGTAAAAAAAACCCACTTGGAAATTTCTTATTTTGCTTTTAATATTTATGTATTAGGAATAAAATAAGCAAGGTAATTTATCAACTTTCTTTTTTTTGTGATATTTCCCAGCATCTTTTAGGCGGATGTCATGCTACATTACCCAGGACGATAGACTCCAGCCATTACTTACAGTAATGGAAAATATGAAAATAGCGGCTGCCTTAAAATTGGGACCTAATGTTCCAGAACATATTAAAGATTCAAGAGTATGTACAGAAACTAACTGCTATTGAACTTTCTTAAAAGTGTGATATTTATGTTGTTCCAGATTGAAGATATACTATTGCTGCTTGGGTTATATGAGCATGATCGAACTATGGCAAAAAGACTTTCCGGAGGGCAGAAGAAACGATTATCTATTGCGTTGGAAATGATTAATAATCCTACAATCATGTTTTTGGACGAACCAACTAGGTATGATAATATTCATTATTAATCACTTACCTAATTTTAGAATATTTCTAACAGCGGATTGGACAGTTATTCATGTAATAAGGTTGTAGGATTACTGAAGATATTAGCATCTCAGGGGAGAACTGTTATATGCACAATTCATCAACCGACGGCAAAATTGTTTCAAGAATTCGATCAAGTTTACATTCTCTCAGCTGGGCAAAATATATATCAAGGCAGTACCAAAAAGTTAGTACCATTCTTACAAGCAGTAAACTTGCCATGCCCAATGTATCACAATCCTGCCGATTATGGTAAGAAACAACTATATTCAATACATTATAAAATGATTTTCTAAAAACATATTGGTCTTTATTAAAATGAAAAATCAAAATGCAGAAAAAACTAAATCGAAAAGACAAATGAAACCATGGCAAAAAATATATGGAATATGTTCTCTCTACAGTTTAAGTTTTTTAATTAGATTCAATGCAACAAGACACAATTTTGAATGAAACATTTTTTATTAAGCATACATAAGTCCATGTGTATTTCTAAGCAATCTATAAAAATGGTAGGAACTGGCTTTCTAAAAATGATTTTGTTTCCATAACATATCTTTATTGATTTTTATCATTTGCAATTAACGTGAAAAAAAATTCGAAATTTTGTTAAAGTAAAATAAAAGTACGGAAAAATGTACCAAAGACTGGATATTCTATTGGATATTCCTAAGAATATTTCACGGTCAACTTTCCTATCTAAAATAAAGCGTAAAATTATATGCTTCCCATAAAGTAATTCATTTTTGATATTAAGAAAATAATTTTAGAAAGTGTCTAAAAACGAAGCCATAAATATACAACGCATCATATATGGATGCTTAAATTGTGAAGACAAAAACAAAGTGAAGTAAATCCGTTAAACTTTATCCGCAATTCGCTTGAAAAAAATTTCTCATTGTACGCAGTTCAGAATCAGAAATTTAATTAAAAAGTTTAAGATGTTTTCTATCTTATGGAAAAAGTTTAATATTTAATTTTTAGTTATTTCGTATTTTATGGTTTGTTATGATCTATCAACGTTAACACGCCAGTAAAGTTTAACATTTTTGTCATGGTGAAGTTAAAAAACGAACAGTGTTTGAAATTATTAAAAATTATTATCGCAAGTCTGATTCAGTGGTCGCAACTTTAAGGTCGCTTCCTTCAATTTTCGGTCATAATAATCGTCCCTCTAGACAGGTTGTGCATGCTATAATATAATTTGAGTCAAAATATTCACTATTGTGTTTATGTGCCAGAAAGACAAGGAACCGGTCGAAGTACTGAAAATACTGCAGCCAAAAGTACTTCAGGTGGAAATGAGTCAAATCAGGAATGAGCCGTTCCCAGGAATTGGGAATCTCTCAAACATTGTGGCGTAAAGGTCTTGGCGTACGCCATTACAAGATCAAATTAACTCAAGAATTAAAGCCTTTTGATCATTTAAAGTGCCGGAAATTCTCCCATTAGGCTCTGCTAAAGTTTGAAATTCGATTACCGTGATTGCATGCGAAGGTGCTTGGATTTGATTTGTTTGCTGTCCAAATAAGCATTAAGTTACTGTGTTGCAACCATTTGTACATTTATTTTGTGATATATGTAAGTTATTTGATAAACCATAATTTATGATTTAGAGACCCTAACTGTTATATTCATTGTAACGTCTACTACTGACTGTGATTTTTTTGCTCTACTATACGTGTTATTTGGTGTATCTGTTTTGTACTGTGGTGAGCTCTATTTTATATATTTATTTCGTGACTACTTTTCATTGCCTAAGCCTATCTAACTCAACTGCAACGTCATCGTCCAGACCTACGGCGACTGCTTTGAATACCAGTAGGTAATTAAGAATGTCGAGGGCATTTCTGACCTTTGCATCTAGATATGCTTGTCCTTGGTGACGTTAATCTTCCTGATATTAATTGGGAAAGTTATGATAACAATATTTTTTTTTGTTTCCATTAACTTGCCTTTGAGCGAGAGTTTGTCTAAGATATGTGCAACGTTGCAGTTTAGAGATGCAATGGTATATTAAACTCTAAACAAATTCTCCTGGACCTTGTGTGATTCGATCTTCAAAGATCTTCCAGTTCACCCAGTTTGGTAGCCACACTAGCATATTTTAATCCACCATCTGATACTGATAGATCTAGATTCTTTTCGCAATTAAAGAAAAGCTGATTTTGATACTATTAAATTTTATGTGTTGTTTTGATGGGAACTGATCATTTTATTTCTCTGGTTAATCGAAAATTTTCATCATTTGAGATAATTGAGAAATTGCAGGAACGTTAGTTGGCGTCAGTTTAGAGCTGGCAATGTTCGGACAGGCTATTTGTATTATCTGAATTGCAGAGGCAATTCAGTAATTATTCCAGGGTGGTATATCACCAGTATATTGATGGTGTGAAAAGTAACATTAAAACTAGTCTAAAAGAATTTTGGAACTTTATAAATACTAAACGGAATATTTATAACTACCTCTCTTAACACTTGGCAATAAAACCAGTGATCACTCTGCTGCTATTTTTAATTTATTTGCCTAGCTTTTTAGCAATTCGTACTGTGATGTCCGTGGTTTAGATTTAGATTATTTCTTGACTTAGATTTAGATTATAACTTGACTTGTATTCCCGCTCAATGTTTAAATATTATTATAGACGAATTTACTATTCTAAAGTATTTAAGCCAAATTAACGTGCAACTAAATATTAGCAAATGCAATTTTTTTCATTTACTACGAAGTCTTTTACTTTGGAGTACTCCTACAAAATCCTTGACGCACATTTATATCAGCAGGAAATCATTGTCGTTGAACTAGGACTGGCCAGTGATACCAAATTCTATTTTGTGCGCCATATTGACAATATGACTGCGCAAATTCTACCCTTGGTTTTGTAAAGATTTGGGCAAAAGATTTTAACGATCCCTATCTAAATATTAAAAACTTTGCCTGTGCCTTTGTACGTGCTATCTTGGAGTATGTTCATGCCCGATGTTGTTACCGGTCTAATAGATTCTTCAAAGGTTTTAAGTCTTATTAGTTTTATCTCACACACCCGAGCTACCAGAGGACAGAACTTTTTATACTCAATGTTCCACAGAACGGTCTACGGTACTTTTGAATTGGTTTCGTCCATGTCCAAAATTTACAACACTAGATTTTCTTCAGTCGACTTTCATTGCAGCAAAAATGTAATTAAAAAAACGTTATTTGACTGCTAGGAATCGTTTGAATCATTGTTCTTTCTTCTGTCAAGACCGGGTGTGGATGTCCATAGTTGGAGATGTAATTTAAAAATCATTGCTTACTCGCTAGGTATTCATTTGATCACTGTTCTCTTTTTTGTTAATATCAGATGGTGTAATCAACTTGTTGATGCTAATAAATAAATAAATAACAAAGAAAATCTTGAATTTCATTGAAAAGTTATCTTCACTCAATTTTGGTTTAATGGATTTGTCAGATATGAGTTATTGGCCAGCAACAAATCTACATGTGGTTCAATAGACCCCTTTATAACCACAAAAAGTTACCATGTGGTGTAGATCTCATGCCGGAGATGTGATTGGACCAAATTTTTTCGTCAATGAAAATGATCGCCATGTTACGGTCAATGGAGTTTGCTTTCGTGCCATGATGATGGATTTGACATTGATATGTGGTTCCAACAAGATCTTGCCACATGCTACATAGCTGGTCAAACAATTGATTTATTGAAGGGGAAATCCGGTCGAATTGATACCTCGCTCATGCAATTTAATGCCGTTATATTAATTTTTTTTGGCTTATGTTAAGTCGTTGGTTTATGCCAAAAAGCCAGCAACGTTAAAGGAGCTCAGGGATAATATCGAACGCGAAATTGCCAACATTCCGACCGGTATCTGTGAAAGAGTTGTAGAAAATTGGCTCCGATGCATCGAACGGTGCAAAATCGTTGTCTTTGTTGAAAATTCCTTTAAGCTACTTTATTCTATTTTATGAATATTATATAATTTTTCAAATAAATACAAACTCATTTTTGGGTTTTTTACCTGTTGGTTTTCCATTCGAATTTTAAGATAAATAAGCGTCATTTGCGGGAAATTTTGATTTATTTCTTTAATTTAAAGAAATCTGCAGCTGAAGTTCATTGATTACTTGTAGAAGTATATGGTGAGGCTGCTTTAGGAGCGCAAAAAATTAAACAGTAAAACAAATTGCCATAAAATACACCAATGGCAATCTCAATGTTATGTTCAAGAACAATATTCCAATTACGACTTGTCACTAAGTCATTAAGCCGAAAGTAATCATTTTTTAAAATAAAAAAAAATCAGTTGCCAAAAGTACAAGACTGTGTCGTCGTAGAATCTTAAAAGAATAGCACCTGAAAATACGGATGGTGGAATAACTTAGGAAGCAGGGGGAAGAAATATTTTACAGTCGAATGATGATCGGTGCTGAAAATCAAGTTCGATATTTTTCTAGAAATGTTAGTGCACTGTGTAATACCAGAAGAAGTTATATTATCAATGATATTCGAATAGAGATCTAGAACAGATGCGTATGAAGGTAAAAGTGCATTGTAAGAAGTATTTCATACAATCGATGACATGTATAAATCACTAAAGACCATTCCCTCGTCATGTTGGTTAAGGGAATAGGAAAGAAAGCTCGTATATATGAAAGAGGCGGCATATGCATATATATGGCCAGAGATGCTACCCACTTCCACTTCTTTTGGGTTAGTAGATTTATCTATGGAGCAGAGAATGGTAGAATGGTACTACAGATGATGGATAATACACCCCCGTGACGACCGTCAAAAGACCAATTTAGAGCCGAGAAGCTCAGCAACATTAACCAATTTGAATCATCAGACGGGGTAATCTGCAACCGGTTACTTCCTGTTATACCAAAGGCGGAATAATCCGCACGCGATCAATACAAAATTCAAAAGCTTCTCTTTAAAACAACAATTTATTTAAAGATGTGAGCAAATATGTTAAAGGATTTGCATAGCTAAGTTTCAGTCAAACAGATGACATTGAAGTAGGTCGAAATAAAGTTGACGCATTATGTTGTTGTTTGTCTTCCTTTCTTCTATTCAGTTATTTCACATTGGATTCGGTTAGCACTATTATATAGGGTGTTTCATTCCCACCATGCTAAAATGTGTGGAATGAAAGATCTGACATAGACAAACAAAAAATTGTATGGCAGGGGGCGAGTCATGTCAACCGTTTGGGAGGTTTGCAAGGTTATTCATAAATTCCAATTTTTCATTGATATTCACGTCACTATTTTATTTGTATGTTTTGATTTACTCAGTAAAACGACATCAAACTCATGCCCAAAATCTACTATCTTAATGTCCTTTCTAAAAATGTCAACAATATTGACCTACCATCACCCATTGTAGAAACACTCACTTCGGAAATAGGAAAATATTTTTCATTTTCTTAAAATTCACCTTTTTATCGAATTTTCTCCGAAATTCATGTAATTAATATACCTATGTATTATTTTTATTGAATTCCTTAAATACCATACCATTTGCAATACCCACTGTGAAATATTCTGTATAGCTCAATTGCCGATTGCGCAAAGGCATGCAAGGTGAATTTTAATATATGAACTGACGTGCAAGTCTTCTTGTAACCGAGAGTGGTAAAGGATATACCAATTATCACGGAAACAACATTGGCACCAGTATATATTATTTTCATAATATCTGTTTATATTAGGGCACTGTAGCACCATAGCATAAAAACAATTTATTAAAAAAAATTTTAAAACAGAAAAACTTGTCTAATGTAGGTCCAATTCTTTATTTATTTATTTATTTTATTATTTATTTTATTTTTTGTTTCGGCTAACTTACGAGTACATCAGCATGCTCAAGAGAAAATAAATAAAATGGAATTTTAATAGCCTGTGCATTAAATTAGATTTTAAGTAATATCTTTATCCATTTGCACTAGAATTTTTCCACATTGTTGTTCACGGCAACAAGGTTTTTTCTACCTTTTTTTATTTATTTGTTTTGGATCTAATGTTTTAAATTTATTTTTTTAAATTTCAGTTATTGAATTGGCTTGTGGTGAGTATGGCTTAGATAAAGTAAAACTGCTAGTAAAAGAAATGGGAAATGGAACTGTCCATCAGTGGTTTGAAGATCCTTTAAAAATATTAAAAGCTGAACAACTTATTCGAAAGTATCCTAAGCCACATAGATCAAAAACAAATACACTGGAAGATACCTCATTTAAAAATCAATTAAAGGTTTTACTAAAACGAGGAATCATAAAAGCAAAGAGGGACACAACTCTTACGCATCTTCGAATTGTTGTTAACATATTTTTAGCAATCATGTTAGGTTTCCTATATATTGATGCCGGAAATGAAGGATCACGTGTTTTGGACAACTATAATTTACTTTTTGCCATTTTGATACATCACTCTATGACAACGATGATGTTAACAGTTTTGACATGTAAATAGCAACATATTTTATTGTGATTTAAATTTTTTAATTTTTTATTTTCTTTGCAGTTCCAATGGAGATGTCCATCCTTCTAAAGGAACATTTTAATCGATGGTATTCATTGAAAGCTTACTACATTTCTGTGAACCTTTTGGATTTACCAATATCAGTAAGTAATAATTTTTTAGAGTAAGAATTACATTTGGAATCAAGTTTATATTAATACTGAACTCTTCTAATCTCAAATTTCGGCAAAAATGAGGCAAATTCTATGCAAAGGCACTATCTTAAATTTATATTTTTTGAACGCATAGGAGACTTTTTTAAATTTTGGTATAATTATATATCAAAAACTAATTGTTACTATTATATATTTATTAAAAATTGTATAAACATAATTCTTTTTTACAGATACTTTGTTGTTTAATTTTTACTGTGATGATATACTTCCTTAGTTATCAGCCAATGGAATGGTTTCGCTTTGGAATGTTTTTTGCGATAAGCTTATTGGTAGTTTTTGTTGGTCAAAGCCTTGGATTAATGATAGGTGGTTGGTTTGATGTAGTGGTAAGTAAATATAATCAAAAACATGTACATAATATTTTCTTACGTTTACTTTGTTATATTTATTTAGAACGGAACTTTTCTGGCACCAGTTTTGACAATTCCAATGATGATGTTTGCTGGATTCGGGGTGACATTGCGAGATCTCCCAAGTTATTTGAAATGGGGCAGCCATATTTCGTATCTACGCTATGGTCTTGAAGGGTTTGTTGGTGCTATATATGGCGAAGAACGAAATACCTTGGACTGCGAATTGGCTTCATATTGCCACTACCGGTAAAATAAAATAATTACGTAACGTTCTTTATTAGCATTTATATAACTGCAGATACCCACAAAAATTTTTATCTGAAATAACAATGCGCGGAGATCAATTCTGGAAAGACTGCTATGCTTTGGGTCTCTCAGTACTTGGGTTAAGAATTGCTGCATACTTTCTTTTAAAATGGAAACTTAATTCTGTGAAATAAATAAGCTTTATTACTTTGGTTGGTGAGAGCCAAAACCATATCACCTTTCTGTATTTTCGTATATTCGCAATAATAAATATGAACAAGTAAAAGTTATTATTTTTATTCTATTCTAGTCTATACTACAAGATGTTTATTAATTACTATTTTACCTCGAACCATCAGTGCTGATAATCTTATTATTCAATTTTAATATAATAATATCCACTACGTTTACCTACGTGTGACTGGATAGTATAATTATACAATCCCACAAAACAGCAAATATAATTTGAGCTCGGAATCAGACCAATCCTATAGTCAGGTGATTCTCATGCAAGCATTCTCATCTCAAGCAAAAAAAGTGAAATGTAAAATATGAATCGAACCGCTTGTATAATAAGAAATTTTATTCAACGAGATTGGCACACTAATAAGAATTTCATGCTTCTCTGATTCAAAGGGCTATTTCATTTCTCAAACGATTCATTCCGCTTTGTATTAGATGAAATATCATACGATTTAAAACATACATATATAATTCACGGTCCTCTTCAGCTCCACTAATGTTGAGATTTTGTACCTTGCCAAGATTTTTGGCTGAAGATACATATTAAAAGGAGTGGGACAAGATTTCAACATTAGCATGTTTCAAGAGGCTATATCAAGAAATATTAAAGAGATACTTTGCGTAATTGGAAGGAATTTATATTATGCTATATGTGTATAAAATTCTCTACAGAAGAAACAAATGAAAACGATTGCAAACAATTTTTTTGAAAGTAACTAGGATTTCTGGAAGTAGATAATCAGCATTGTAGATTGCACTCATGTAAATATAATAATCACTGCCGTCTTTAAGCATAAGCTGAAGAAGCGCGGGCTTGGGACCACCATCTCGAAGTAAAATATCTTGAAAACATTTGAAAAAATAAATATTTTTTTTGTTCATTGAATCTAGCAATATTATTAAATCTTACTGTAAGGGGTTATTAAACAAATAATAGTGAAATCGAGATGCACGAGTATTACAAATGTAAACTATTATTATTTGTAATACAGAGCCTTAAATTAAGTTATGTTAATGCTATCAACTGCTAGCAACTTAAAAAAACAGATGTAAAGACGTAGAAATGCTGAAGGTTAGGTTTCGTTGCTTCTTAAGGGGAGGTTCTCATCTAGCGCGCTAAAAAGTAGGTAAAGTTCGTGATTTATTTGAAGGAAAATGACAAGACATAGGGAAATGATATTTGGCAGTATCTTTTATTGTACATTTATCTGTACAAAAAAATTTTTTTATTCAAAAAAAAAAAAAAACAAAATGGTGCCCGTTATTCTGCTTCTCCGAAGGCATGTTTTTCGAAAATTGCCCAGTTGTGTACAATCTAGGGGTCGCAAATTGGCCTGAAATCAAATAATGATGACATTATTGTAAACTAGAATAAATTTGTCTCAGAAAGAGTGAACGACTTTCAAAAGAAATTTAAAATTGACGGAATGGCGCGATTTTGAAATTTTTGTGCCGTTTTTGGCTGTTTTTTTCATAGTTTATGACTAACAAAAAGGAGTTAATGTTAAAATTTTCAAAATGTGCTCCACTCTTTTTATGAAGAAAATTGTTTACTTTAATATGCACGAAACTAGAAGTTGATTGGTTGAACCGTTTTTGAGTTATCTTGTACACAAATTTGTAAAATCTTAAAAAACAAAGTTCTGAGATAATCGCGTTTGAAGTTTAAGTAACTTTTCGTCGACAATTTTTCGAATATAAACGAATTTTTCGTTTTGGGATTGCGTATATATAGGTTTTTGGGGTCGCTGAATCTAAATCTGAAATTTAGGGAACTAAAATCATCTATTCAATTTTGCTTCCTTCGGACAATAAGTTTTTTACCTATGCCGAACGCCGCGCCCGAGTCCCGACTCCGCGCGGCACAGGCTAAGAGCCTGAGCCTAAAGTGTCGGAAAGAATTGTGTAGAAAAGAGAAAATTGAATAAGATTTCTAAGAACCGCAGAAGAAATTGAAGAAGCAAAAACTGCGTGGTAATTTAGGTTTAGCTTTCCATCATGCATGGGAGTAATATCCTGTATTCACATAAGGATAAGCAAGCTAAATCAGCATAGTAAATAATATACATATCAATAGAAAAGGTAGTTTTAATTTTTTTTTATTTTTGTGAGAAAAATTAAGGGCGTTACAGGTAGATCAGTTGTTAACGCGCTGGCCCACCGTCCAAGAGGATATGGGTTCGAATCCCACGATAACCATGGTATTCTACTCTACGAACACAATGGGTCAATGAGTGCAATGGACAAAATGTCTGAGCGCTCGAGGCTACACGTCTCGCCCACTCCAATAATAATAATAATAAGGGCGTTACAACTGTGACGGGTAAAGAAATTATCGATTTTTATGGAATTTGTTTCTTAATTAATTACTATTATAGGATAGATGAACTATGTTTATACAAATTTAAAAATTATAAAGTTATAATATTCAAATTTGTGTGAGTACAGTCCATCCATCCTATTAAAAGAAGAAATATTCTTCATTAAAATTTTTGGGATTAGTATTTATTCTACATTCACTTGATGTGCTCATGTTTCACGGTTTAGAGAAATTACTATAATCGCTATAATAAATTTAGACAGAGCAGAAATATTGAGCTTTAGGTTTCGCATATCATTTCAAGCTACCTCTCGGACTCAGATCTCACTCCAGTGAGACTGAGATAAAGCTTTTCGCCTACGACCCATTGGCTGATATGCGAAATATTTTCAGTCTCAAATCTCAATCTTTTCAAGACTGATCTCAATTTTGTATGCAAAAAAATTTAGAGCTTAATCCCTTACTATGAGATCTATCTCAGGTTTAGAGCTTTAGCTCAGAACTAGTCAGAATCTTAATTTTGTCTCGCGTCATTGAACTATGACTTAAAAATATTTAATAATATAGTTAGCTAAAAATCGTTGAAAAAATTCCATATATAAATATAGGTTGTAAAGGTGCTATTGACTGTACGAATGTTTAAATAAAATAGCCGCCTTCTCGCAAAAATGAATGGATAAACCTGAAAGGATTCTTCTCCATTAATGTTCAGACAACATATGATGCCAATGAGCTTTTTACGAGTGTTTAGGACAGGTCCTGTAGATGATTCATGAATTTTTAAAAACACTGAGTTATGTATAGTTTTGCAAAGAAACATCTGGAATCTTTTAGATATTATGCAGACGGTTTACAAGTCAATTTTAATAATTTGCTTACAAAATGTTAACAAACTGCTCACAAATGGCTCTTTCATTATTCAAAAATATTTCGGACAACTAAAAATGAGATTTCCTTGTCTTCAATACAAGATGAGAGTGTCGCTGGATTTAATATGGTTACAAAGACGAAAGTGTTTGCAGAACAGGAGATAATGAAAAAGAAAATTTACCAGATTCTGGACTTTCGTTCGGCAACAAGGAATAAGAAGGCGTAACGGAATATACAAAATAATTCATAACAGAAATCATATTTCTAAAAACTTAAGCTTTTTTTTACAATATTATGAAAGAAAAGAAATAATTTATAATACAGTGAGAACATTTCCATTTCTACTTTCAATACAGTAACCTGCATATTCCATTCCTACTTTCAATACAGTAACCTGCATATTCTGTTTTAACTGAATTAATATTTGAAGTTATGTCGTACTGAGATTTTTGCTTTCTTTGGTTTCTTATTTATTTAAAACTTTGAAGTCTGTACTTTGTCTTAATTTTTTGGGTGGAGAAGGTATTTCCTCCAAATTATTCAAGCTGTTTTCAAAATATTCGCATGAATACTCAACGTTGAATGGCTTTTTCGTTTCTCTTCTTGGATGTATGTACAACTAAAATAACACCTAAAATATATAAATTTTGTATATTTCCCAGATATATTTTATATCTTGTATTTTACACAAAGCTGGATTTTTACCATCATATTCTATTAAGGCGAATAGCTCTTTTTCCAAGTCCTTCAATTTTATTACTTTATTTTCCCGTTTTATTTATACAAGGTGGCACAAAATTAATCACTTTATCGGAAGATGCTATAATTACTGCAAATGGCGTCGTACGTCAATCATATTTGACATTTGTGAACTACATAGCTGCAGAATATAAGCAGACAAGCAATGGAGCGCTATACACCGCAAGAGCGTGGAATAATTGTGTCCATTTTTTTGACTAATAATCGGTCGGTGGTGTTAGCGCAGCGTACATTTCGACGTCGATTTCTTAATCGTGTCGCGCGAACAGGGCAAACATTCCGCCTCTTAGCTGCTCGACTCGAACAGACGGGAATCACAAGAGACCTTGCAGGGCGTGGCCGCCACCGGACTGGTCGTTCTGCCGAGAATATCGCGGCTGTGGCTGTCGATGTCGCTGAGAACGAAGAAACATTAACCAGACGACGAGCCACGCCATTGGGCATCACCAGACGGATCCTACAGCGAATTAGTGAAAGACTTACACCTGTTCCCGTAGAAAAAGCAAACAGTGCAACAGTTAATGTCTGCTGGCCGTCAGTCACGTGTGAATTACTGTCAAGCCAATCTCAATCTCAACAACGAAGAGGACGACTTTGAGTCGAAAATCATCATGAGCGAAAAGGTACATTTCCCCTTAAGCGGTTACGTCAACAAACAAAACTTCCGGTATCTGGGGTACTGAAAATCCGCGTGTCATGCACGAAGAGCCATTACATCTACTCACAGCCACTGTGTGGTGCGGCGTTCACGAGGGATGAATGATGGGGCCGTATTTTTTTGAGAACGCCATTGGCAATACGGAAACTGTTACTTGCGAACGCTACAGGACCATGATAAACGACTTCTTACTACCACAATTGGAGGAGCGGGACTTGGTGAACATGTGGTTTCAACAAGACGGTGCAACCGCACACACAGCACGAGCACGTCGCGCAATATTCCGTTTTGGCGATTTGGCGTGGCCAGACTGATCGCCCGATTTAACCGCCCCAGACTTCTTTCTTTGGGGTTACTTGAAGTCGCGGGTTTATACCAACAAGCCTCAAACAATCGCAGTCCTTAAAGAGAATATTCGACAGGAATGTGAACAGTTATCACCGGAAATCTTGCGGACAGTCATGGAAAATGTGATAAAACGGGCACAAATGTGTATCAACACTGACGGCAGCCACTTGACGGATATCATCTTTTCCACTTAACAAAAAGAATTGTAAAGGTTCAAAGATAAAGATTTCCAAAACTCAAAATATTTTTTTTATTTAATAAAAAAGTTATACAAAAACAAAATTGAATGATTAATTTTGCGCCACTTTGTATTTACTTTTTCCTTTAGTCTATTTTTCAAGTTTATTGCTTTTTTTCGAGTTTGTTGTGAAGTTCATCTAATTCCAAACTTTTGTTTGTAATTTGAAATAACTTCTCAAAAAATGCCCTCTTTTTCTTTCTTCGTATGGTAATTACGACTTGCTTAATAATATTTTATTATTTTCTATAATGTGACAATAAATATGGTACTTTTAGCATTATTAAAAGCTTCGTCATCGCTGATCTCACCTTCACTTGAACTCATCTTACACTGAATGCAGTTCTGATAAAACTATTAGGTTTTATTATAATAATAATATTATTATTATTACATAGAATCTATTGTTCGTATCTGTCCACTATTTCCCGTTATCGGGAGAACGAAATTTTATTTTTGACTATATATATACATATAATGAAAACAAAAATTCGTCGTTCCGGTAACTTACTAATAAATGGTAAAATAACTACATAGAAATCTACCATATAAGAAAAATCGAGATCGGGGCAGCGCAATGAGACTGTACTTTCGCATCCCAAAATGAGCTTCATCTCATACTTAAATTTGTGAGCTCAGTCTTGCATCTCTATCTCAGAGACGAACTTCTACTTTTTCACAGACCAACCATTATGTTGGTACTTTGTTCTGGATATTGTAGATCATTTACGGCGGCTTTGAACCATTCATCTACAATTTTCGCGGCATGCTTAGGTTCGCCATTCTTCTGAGTGGCTGGGTACAACAATATCGGACTGATCAATGGCAGTTGGCAAATTATCCTGCAAAACTTTCAAGTACAGCTAGATTTTCATTTTGCCTTTGATTCGAACCAGGAGACCAATGCCGCTCCGTGTTATGGCGCTCTAAACTAAAAGATATCCACCGTAATGTTTCACTGTTTGGATAACGCCACGAGATTCTAACGAGGAAGGATCATGAGATCAGTAATGGTCATCGGTCTAAAACTTGTGGTATCATTTGACCACATCACCTAATAAGAATAAAACATTGGTCAGCACTTCTCAATTACGTTTTGCAAATCATCAACAGTCCAGGTATTATGACGCTGTAAAAAGTGTTTCCTAGTACTAACATAAGACTGATAAAACTGGTTTATTTTTTTCTCTTTGGTCTTCAGACCTACATTTTTTGCCTTCCTTGAAATTGCTAGTTTGGTTGGATCCCTTGTATCATGGTCTGCCAAAATTCTGTTTTTTCCCGTTTTTTGGCGTTGAAACCATTTCTTCATACTAATTTATAATATTTTTAAAGGTCCTCAGACCTTCCTTGTTTCTATCAATATTGACCCTGTAATGGTTGCTACGGCCATTGTACTGAAAGAGTGCGCTCTACATTTGATCGGACCCCTTTCCTCCATCTTTCAACCATCTATCACCCAGGGTTTTTCCCCGGCCAGGTGGAAAGACTCTTATATAATCTGGATAAAGAAAAAGGGTTGCAAGAGTGAGATCTCCAACTACCGTCCTATTACCAAACTCTCCTGCATACCTAAACTCTTTGAAAGCATCGTTTACGACAGCTTGTTCTTTCACTGTAAATTGATTTTTTCCCCGTCCCAGCATGGTTTCCTAAAGGGCAGATTGACGACCACCAATCTTACCGACTTCATCTCTAGAACACTGTGTGCTGTGGAGAATGGCGACGAGGTTGACGTCATCGCTAATGACTTCAGCAAGGCGTTCTGGCCATCAATGATGTCGAATGTGTTATTAAGCAGTCGGACATTTCTATATACGCCGACGATATGAAAATCTCCAAACGGATATCCTCTGCCTCGGATTCCCGACTGCTCCAGGATCACCTCTACAATTTGGTGCAATAAAAACTCTCTTGAGTTTAATGTCTCCAAATGCCAATCCATCACTTACTCCCATAGATGCCCCTCTTCTTCCCCCAGAGTTTATCGGCTGTATGATGAACCTATCCCCTTCGTATTCTCTCCTTGTGACAGCAAACTTAACTTTCGTAAACAAATTGACAGCGTGATTATTAGAGCCAATTCCGTGTTTGGCTTTGTGAAGCGTTGGTACAAGGAGTTCTTTGATCCCTACGTAGCCAAATCCCTCTTTGCTACCTTCATCAGGCATCTCCTTGAATATGCATGCCAAGTGTGGTCTCCAATTCAATCCAATAGCATCAATAGGGTTGAGGCTGTCCAGCGTAGGTTCCTTCGCTTCGCTTTACGTGACCTTCCCTGGTCTGACCATCAAAACCTTCCTCCCTATACCATATAAACCGCATCTTGGTTGATAAGCCTCTGTGGAAGCGGCGGGACCTTGCTGATATTACCCTCATTCATCAGCTGCTTATCGGTGAGATTGACTGTCCTTCTCTACTCCAGCGGATCTCCATCTACACCACTCCTCGTGACCTCCGTTCGGCCCCTCTCTTTCACCTTGCTTATTACCGTACCAACTATGAACTTTCTGAGCCTCTCACTGGAATGCTTCAGAAAGCCAACTCACATCCCTTTTTAGACTTCGACCTGAGTAAATCATTTCTCAGGAATGACCTTAATTGTCCCTCCTAATGTTGCCTGTTCCTTTATAATTTGCCTTCTTTTTTTTCTTAATTTGTTATTGTTTTTAATTTATTCTATTATTTAAGAAAACTTATTGTCAGTAGCTTGTATTAAGCCATTAATAATAATAAATAATGAGGATGTAATCGTACTCAATGAATAACATTTCAAATTTTAGCTGAATATACTGCTAATTGTCCTGCGACTCGTCTCGTGCTCGTATCAGGGTTTTGCCTGACTATGCGGATTATTTGCTGTTCGACGTCGGCAGACTCTTCTAAGATCTCTCCAGATCGCGATTCCTTGCTATTCGAAGTTATACTCTCTCTCTTACCCTCTACAAAGTTCGATAAAATATTTTATTTTGATATTCTCGACAGCATCTTTTTTTCCGGTTGTTACACCGTAAATAAAAATTATATCGGCATATTCCGTAAATTATTTCAGCTTCAGAACACCCGTAGTTATATATTAGTTTTTCAATTACGATCGATATTCTTTCAAACTGACCCACTTTCCATTCCATTTAAAATTTATGACTTATCTGCAGCAATAATTACCTAAAATTAAGTATCTGTGTACGCTAAGCAATCATTTCCAATCTTCTTCTTAGAAATATTGCTTGCTTTATGACTTTTCGAATAACAAGATCTAATACTAGACAGGGTTTTCTAAGGAACAGGATTTTCTACCTGTATTTAACCTGAAAATGTATATTTTTGGAAAGATGGGTAATTTTTTTTATATTAAACAATGGGTCTATTAATTACTTTAATTTTAGAGCAAATGTAAGAAAAGTATGAATTTTAGGAAAATAAAAAATATTTGATCTAGTTTGGAAGCTCAATCCTGTTGACATTTTTGGAAATGTCGCGGGGATAGTAGATTTCTGGCGTGAGTTTGCCTAGGCCATAACTTTCATTACATTTATTTTGACATACAATATATGAAACACCCTGTATATGGGAAATATTAGTGGCTAGTAAGCAAGGTTCAATGCATCGGTTTATATTATAATTCTATGCTGGGATGAAGAGAATAATAAGCATTTCAGAGATGCAGAGTGAATAAACGTGGATTCGTCTGATGAACTACAGCGTGTATGTAGTTATCATTGCAGCGTATATAATCTTGATACTACTGAATCTAAAACGGAAAAGTAATGTCGTAATCAAAGTTCATTAAGTACAAAATGTGTCACTTTCTATACAAGCCTAAAGCTCTAACCCATATGTAATTTTTAAAACAGCCTGAGGATAATTTTGCCATTAGATAAAGCAGCAAAGAACTACTGCTTCTCATACCTTATCGAAATGCCAATTAGAACGAAAGAGATAAGAATAGGCAGCCAAATATTCACATCTACAGCACTTACCAGGTGTAGAACTTAATTCCTGTGGGTTTTGTTAACAGATGGCATCACTGAAGTATATGTACATTGTTAATTCGACGTATTTCTATTGCTATTTCGTAGAGCTGTCAATAGGTTATCGCACGGCGTATGTTTTTTTTTCCTAGAAGTGAACTCTTCATTCTGTGTGTCAAGCGAAATATATATTATTTTGAGCCGGCCAAGGAGCATTTGCGGTACGCATTGCTTTGTTATATAATAAAAAAAAATTACAGCTGAGAGCCAGCGTTTTCTCCTCGAAACCTATAGCGACTTTGTGCCACACATTAACACCTGTGAGATGTGGTGTAAATATTTTAAAAGTGGTCAATTTGATGTAAAAGACAAGTAGCGTCCTGGGTAACCAAAAAAGTTCAAGGACGTAGAGTTAGAGGTTTTCCTGGCAGAAGATAGCGCGCAAACTCAACAGCAGGTGGCAGAACAGCTTAATGTTACACAGAGAGCCATCAGCAAACGTTAATTTTTCTTGGTATCAACATCACTGTTTTTCTTTTACCTTTTGATCTGCTCAACGCAGCGACATACAACTTGCGCCAAAAATCTAATATCCTGATGTCTTTTCCAAAAATGTCAACAAAGTTGACACATCACACCTTTTTCACGTTATTATCAATTTGTTTATGAAAATAACGTAACTAATACACTTATTTATTATTTTTATTTCCAAAAACGTGCAACAATTCCAGGTTAAATAGGGGGAGATAATTATGTTCCTTAGAAAACCTTGACTGGTATTTGCAAAAGTCGTAAAACAATCAGAATGTTTTTAAAATTATCGGGAATATTTGTTTACCATACAGAGGTAATTAGTTTTAATTATTGCTGAAGAAAAGTAAAAGACATTTACGGTGTAGTCGACAGAAAAGAGAAACTGTTCAGGTATACCAAAGGAGATTACCTAATCGACGGGTACCCTATAAAGGGGCATTTTCGCTAACTTACCAGATGTTAAACGAGATGGCCAAAGTTGAACAGCAAATAATTAGCATCGTCAGGCAAAATCCTGAAATGAGCACAAAACGAGTCGCAACACGATTAACAGTGTCTTCATATACAGTTTGGATGGTTCTTTATTGAGAAAGATCATATCCATGTCAACATATGAAAGTACAAGGACTTCTAGAAGGAGATTCCGAGAGAAAATTGGAGTTTTGCATGTGGCATCTGGAATGCTACATAGGGAGAGTGAGGGCCTTTATAGGCTGAATTTAGTGAACGGATAAATCACAATTCACTAAGAATGGTCTCACAAACGTCCACAACCTTGATACTTCAGATACCAAGGGCTGATACAAGGTTGTACAAAATGTATCATCCGATTTTCTGTTGTAATTCCAGAAGTAATTTAAAAAAATTGTTTTTACGGCATGTGTTTATTTAATAAATAAACTTCATTTTATAATGTTTCGAAAATGATATCTGATAAATGGCCGCCACAAGACTTGAAATGTTGGCTCTTTGTGTGGCATTTTGCATCACAGATGCAGATTCTCGACGTTAGATTGTCGATTTCTTGGTAAATGTTGCTCTTGAGAACCTGAACAGTTTGCGGCTTGTTTACGTAGACCAGCTCCTTTAAGTAACACCACAGTAAGAAGTCTGGAGTCGTCAGATAGAGCAATCTCGCTGGCCAACCAAAATCCTCAAATCGAGAAATCAAATGGCCTGGAAAAGTGTTCCTAAAAAGCTTCATGTTGTCGCGCGCTGGGTAGGCGGTGGTACCGTCTTGCTGGAACCACATATCCTCCAACTCGAATTCATCTAGTTTGAGTATTAATAACTCGTTAAACATGGTCCGGTACCGTTCCCCAATGATGGTTACCACGTATTGTCGTCTTCAAAAAATTATGTTTTGAGTAAACAGCGCACCATACGGTCACTTTTTGTGGATGAAATGGTGTCTCACGGAGAACCTAAGGCTTGTCGGTTGCCCAAAACTGTTTTTTTTATTTACATCTCTAGAGAGGTGGAAATGCGCCTCGTCGATCAATCATCAATTTCTCGAAAAAATAAGGCAGTTCATTATTCAGCTGCAACAATCTCTGACTGTATGCCATTCGGTTTTGGTCTCCAAATCGTTTAATCTTCAAATCGTTGGATAAAATTCTTTAACGTTTTCGCGTTGATGTTGATAGCTTCTTCTCGACACTGTACGTCACAGCTTGGATGTTCTCCAGTGAGCGGCTTGTGCGAGGCTGTCTAGGTGATTTCCGATCTCGGGTAGACCCAGTCTCTTCAAATCAAATCGAGTCGCCAGATGTTGAACTGTTTGAGCAGCAGGCGCCATACGGTTTGGATAATTGTTCCGAAATTTACGTTGAGTTCAAATTACTGAGGAATTACTCCGCAAAAACGTTGAATCAATTATTCCACGTTCTGATACCGTATACTTCTCTTTTTTATAACACAATAAATTTTATCACTGTCATCTCTTAAATGTAAAATAAAATCAATAATATTAACCGCCTAATGAAAAAGTTTTAGCGTCTTTCAATAGGGTGATACCCTTTGCGCCACTAATCAATCATTTTATAGGACCGCAATTGCTTAATGGTAAAATTTATGCTGATTTTTTGGGTTAATACATTGCCAGAACTACTTGAAGTCATCTCTTTGGATAATGCAAGACCAACACGATGAAGCGTCAAAATTAAATGAACAATTTCCTGAACGCTGAGTTAGACGAAGTGAGCCGATTCCTTGACCTGCTAGATCTCCATTGGTCTTTTTCTTATGGGGAACATATATGTAATGTATAATGTAATCTTTAACTTTTAGATGAAATAGATTTTGTCTGGAAAAATTTGTATATAAATTATAATAAATTAACTAAACATTGTAATAATTTTTACAATTAGTGAATTTCAAACTGAAAGTAAGATCATAATATAATTTATTAAAATTTCTTTTAAAATTTTAGCAATTTTTTGTTTGAGGTTTTACACATTTAAAGAAATTTGTAGTAAAATTTACTTTTATCTACAGTAAAATACACTTTCCTAAAATATATTTTATAGCATTTGCGATAATAGAAATTAATCGTTACTGTGATACATTTGATTATTTCTTTGTTGATATAATAAAAATATGTATGTCAATCCACTCGTAATATTTTCTGTAATAATGTTAACTGCATGCATTTAGCTGAATTTCGATTGCATTTTTAGTTGAAATGAAGAAAGAAAAGAAATATCTTATGCAAATGTTAGAATATATTAGACAATAACACCATAAAACGTATATCCACGCCAAAGATCAAGAATTACTAGATGTGACACTCGTGACGTAGCCCCTTATTTTTTTTCGACCTTGGTGCCGTTAGCCCACCGGCCTTGTAGATTTTGCTAAAAGTGGATAGTAATAAAGGGCTCACGCGTGAGAGAAAGACATAAATTTAGGGGGAGGCGGAACGAATATTAAAATCACGTTTCACCACCCAGAGCAGTGCACACGTTCGAATACGTTTGGCTCGCCTTTAAAAATGCACAGTGAAAAAATGTAAGCAGCCCGCATCAGTATACATGCTCTGAGTGTGCTATCTGCCTGTTCCCCAATCTCAATTCAGGATTTCCTTATGCTGAACATTGCCTGGGGACGGCACCAACACCATGCATGCAGAGGCACACAGCGAGCCCGACAGATTGGCCCGCCTTTAAAAATGCGTGATAAAAAAACGCTGCATTTTATTGCCTACACTGTAAGTGCTGAGATGAGAATTTTTGGATGCCTCTTTTTATCTCTTTCGTTCTTATTGGAATTTAGATAAGGCATAGGAAGCAGTAGTTCTTTGCTACTTTCTCTTATGGAAAAATTTTCCTCAGGCAGTTTTAGAACTTGCATATGGGTTAGAGCTTTAAGCTTGTATAGAGAGTGTCCCATCTAGTATTTCATGATCTTTGATCCACACACTATAAACCTCATGAATAAAACTTAAACAAAAAAATTCGAACGACATAAGTTTTTTTTACTATTATGTAGTGTAGCCGAAAGAATCCCTAAAATGCACTACTGCCAATTGCATTTCGAAGAAGAATCCCTATTCATTCGCAAACATTGTCTAAATACAAGATGTGACACTCTCTCTACAAGCCCAAAGCTCTAACCCATATGCAAGTTCCAAAATTGCCTGGGGAGAATTTTCCCATTAGAGAAAGCAGCAAAGAATTACTGCTTCCTATGCCTTATCTAAATACCAATAAGAACGAAAGAGATAAAAATAGGCATGCAAAAATTCTCATCTCAGCATTTACAGTGTAGGCAATAAAATGCAACGTTTTTTTATCACACATTTTTAAAGGCGGGCCAAACTGTCGGGCATGCTGTGTGCCTCTGCATGTATGGTGTTAGTGCTGTCCCCAGGGAATGTTCCAGCATAGGGAAATCCTGAATTAGAATGGGGAACAGGCAGGTACCACACTCCGAGCATATACACGGATGCGGGCTGTTTACATTTTTTCACTGTGCATTTTTAAAGGCGAGCCAAACGTCTTCGAACGTGTGGGCTGCTCTGGGCAAAGATTGTGAATTACTAGATGGGACACTCGTGACGTAGTCCCTTATCTTTTTTCGACCTTGGTCCCGTTAGCCCACCGGCCTTGCAGATTTTGCTAGAAGTGGATAGTAATAAAGGGCTCAGGCGTGAGAGAAAGACAAAAATTTAGGGGGAGGCGGAACGAAAATTAAAATCACGTTTCACCACCCAGAGCAGCGCACACATTCGAATACGTTTGACCCGCCTTTAAAAATGCACAGTAAAAAAATGTAAGCAGCCCGCATCCGTATATATGCTCTGAGTGTGCTACCTGCATGTTCCACGTTCTCAATTCAGAATTTCCCTATGCTGGAACATTGCCTAAGGACGGCACTAACACTATGCATGCAGAGGCACAGCGAGCCCAACAGATTGGCCTACCTTTAAAAATGCATGGCAAAAGAACGCTGCACATTATGGCCTACATTGTAAGTGCTGTAGATGAAAATATTTGGCTGCCTATTCTTATCTCTTTCGTCATTATTGGAATTTAGATAAGGCATTGGAAGCAGTAGTTCTTTGCTGCTTTATCTAATGGGAACATTTTCCCGTAATATTCTCTTTTGTTATCTCAGAAAGAAAAACATACAGGCTCCAAGAGTCGCTGTGGGGAAGAGAGAATACACTGACTGTATAAAGGTGTACAGACGAAAAAAAAAGCCGAATCATAGAATATTCGGCAACTTTTACCCAGCGCCCTTCGCTGGGCCCGTTGAATTTTGAGAATTTTTTAATATTTATTTATTATTCTAATTAATTTCATCATGGGTTTGCTGGGAATGAGGATAGCTTCCAATAGGGAAAATTATGTATAAATAAAAATGTTGGGAAATTGTGGAAAATTTGCATAACGAAAATCCATCAAGAATTACTACAAAATCTGAAGAGTTAATTCTGCGAATTTCAAAGCAAATAAAAGCAGAAATGGCGACGATCCAGGCTTTGCGGCGTTCCAGAGTACCGTCACTCTTGTATTTGTTCCTGAGTACGGTTCTGGAGCCAATGACTTTGCGGTTCGTAGGTCGGTCAACCACGTGCCAGGCGTTGTTTTCCAGCAGGCTCCGAGTTTCGGCGTTGATGGCCTCCATCCATTCCTCCTTTTCAGGACCAGAGATCGCATCAGAAAAAGGAATTTCGGAGCAGGACATGGCGAATTCAACATCCGGCCAGTCGGCATCTTCTTCGGAGCACATGGTGAGGCAGCTTGGTTCGTCACTTCCGGCGCACTTGGGTTCATCGAAACCGAGAAACGGTTCCTGTTCCTCGTCGTCCAGATCACGGGATTCAGGCGATTGCTCGTCGTCCTCCTGTTGCTCTGCGTCTGAGTGTTCCCCGTCGTGTCTCGTCGAGGAGTTTTTCTCGATGTAGTGATACTTTTTAGCTGGTCTGCCTCGTTTACCTGTCCTGACTTTGGATGGACGCCCTGGTCCTCGCTTCTGTGGAACGATGCTGTCTTCGGCCGTGACATTGAAGTCAGGTGGCGGATCAACATGTCGCCGGTTGTCAATTCTCGCCTGCTGCTGCACTGGAGTTGGAAGTGCAGCTTGAGGCGTGAAGTTGTCGCCCGGTGCGTTGTGTCCGATGTCCGAGACGTTGCCAGGGTTGTCGGGATCGAGGAGCCGAGTTTGTCCGGAGAGAGTGTCCTCGCTGATGATGTCGGATGATCTGCTGGTGGATGAAGCAAATTCCTCCAGGAATTTGACGTCTCGAGTGATTCGGATTCGGTGCTCACTCGGGATCCACACTCGGAAAGCTTTTGAGTCGTCAGAATATCCGACGAGTTTGCCTTCGATGCCTCTGGCGTCGAACTTGCCTTTTCCTTGTTGTTTGTCCAGGACAAAGACTTTGCATCCGAATGGCTTCAGGTAGGCGAGGTTGGTTCTGCGACCGGTGAGTTTCTCGTACCGGATGTCCTTGTCGAGACTCCTGGTTGGACATCTGTTCCGCACGTGGTTAGCAGCAGCGATGGCTTCAGCCCAAAAAGACGGAGACATGCCCGATTGCATGAGCATGCAACGAGCCATTTCCACGAAGGTTCTGTTTTTCCTCTCGGCGATTCCGTTTTGCTGCGGCGTGTGCGTACAGGTGAGTCTTCTCTGGATCCCGGCTTCCTTGAGGATGGCGTCCATACGGGAGTTGCAGTACTCGGTTCCGTTGTCAGATTGCAAGGCCTTAATCTTGTAGCCAGTTTGGTTCTCGATTTTGGCCTTGTATTCCAGGAAGACATCCGGTACTTGGTCCTTGCTGCGAAGGAAGTAGACGTCGGTCCATCGGCTGAATTCATCAGTAAAAGTGATGTATTGGGCGTGCCGTTGTGATGCAGTGCGCATCTTTCCACAAAGGTCGGTGTGCACGATTTCGAGAGGTCGAGTCGTTGTCGTCGTCCGTTTGGGGAAGGACAAGCGAGTCAACTTGCCTGAGATGTACGTAACACACGGCCCAGGATGGTCCACGTTGATGTCCTTGTCCGGGATGTAGCCAGCGTCCACCAACTCCTTGATGTCGGCGTAGTTGAGATGGCCAAGACGTTGATGCCACTTGACAGCTGCAGAGGAGCTGGTGTCAGCGGCGTGGGCACGTTGCGTATCCTGGTCCAGGTAGTAGAAGTTACCTTCTCGATGTGCCACAAGCCCGACGTTGTCCTGGTTGTCCTTGATGACGGCGCTCTTTGCGGTGAAGACCACGGTGTTGCCCTTGTCGACCAGCTTCGAGACGGAGAGCAAGTTGGTTCTCAGATCTGGAACCAGGTAGGTATCTTGAAGAACGATCGACTTTTCTTGTTTGCCCACCTGAGTTGAGATCCGGACGTTGCCCTTAGCGTTGATCGCTGTGGTACCGCTGCTGGCGAGACGAAGTCCGGATTGCACCGTTCGAGCACTGACGAAGAAAGTCTTGTCGTTGCACAAGTGTGATGTCGCTCCGCTGTCCAAACACCATCTGTCGGAAACGACCGAGGATTCGGCGCTGTGCGCGGAGTTGCGAGCATCGGCAAACTAGACGTTATCAATGGAGGACATATGGCCTTTCTCGCTGTCGGCCTTTTTCTTTTTGCGGCATTCTTCGATGACGTGTCCTCTGTTTTTGCAATATTTGCACCGCTCCTTGCTTTTGACGTGTTTTGCGGGTTTTTGAGCGTTTGACGGGTTGCCGGGCTTGTTGAACCTCTGTCCAGACTGCTGGTGTTTGACGAAGAAGGCGCCGTTGTCGTTGGTCCTATGTTTTTGTTTCCTGGCTTCGTCTTCTTCGAGGATTTTCACTCGAAGCGAATCAGCTGTCGGCAGTAAGTTCCGGATCTCCATTGCAACCCCAAAGTACTCGAAAGAGTCTGGAAGGGTGTTGAGAAGCATGATGGTGAGCAAGTCCCCGTCTATGTGCACGTTCATGGCCCGCAACTTGCTCACTGTGTAGAAGACCGAATTCAGATGCTCCCGCATGTCGTCTCCATCGCCGACCTTTCTGTGAAAAAGTTGCTTGAGGAGGGTTGCCTTTCGGTCCTTTGGAGGTGAAGGCATTGGTGAGCACGTCCCAAATGCCTTTGGACGTTAGGATGTCGTGAACTTGTGTCAGTTTGTCTGGGCTGATTGTTAAAATCAGAACTCCCCTGGCTTTGCGATCCTGCCTTGTCCATTCGGCGATGGCTGCTGCACGGGCTTGTTTGACATCGGCGGTAGCGTCTTCGACTTCTCAATATCATAATCCTAATATTACAGACGCTAAAAATGTATTATCCTAAATATCACAGACGCTGCACTACGACGCTAGCACCTTTTAATTTTATAAAAGTTTCAAAAGAAATGTTATTAGTTAAGCGCATATTGAGTACATATAGCGAAAATTAACGCAGGACGTAAAAAGTGTAGCCGGTGTTGTCTTACTTACCTATTAATTTAAATGTTTCACTGGGAAACATTATTTGTATACTACATATTATCAAAATGAATTCTGGATGTGGAAGCGTGGGTTTGCCAGAAATCCTCCTTATTCCTGCTGAAATATTTTTTGACTACGGTCGTAAAGTAACAACATTATCGCCATAAAGAGCATAGATCCCCTTACCGACGGCCTTCTCTTTTTGGTACTTCTTTCTCCAACTACGTACGTTCTCATAACGGATAGGTGAATCGTATGTCCTGAATAGATGAAATGCTCTAATTTTAGAGAATGAATTGAGTAGGAGTCAAGAAAGTTTTAAACGCCAAAGATTGGTAGAGATACGTCGACACTGAGAGAAAAGTCATTTTTCAATTTGGCAAAATACGTATACTTGTACGAATCTATTATTTTGAAATACAAAATAAAGTTATGGAGATTTTTGTAATTTAATTGTGACCGTAGTAGCGTTTTAGAAGTTGTATTATCAAATGAAAATAAAAATAAAATATGTTAATTATACAAATTATATAATTATATATCTTAATAAATCTACTAACGGAATACTATGAAATTACAAAAAGAAATGTAGAAGTAAAGGAAGATTGGTTTTAGGTTCATAAGTATGAAAATTTCAATTTTCAATTAAATTCTATATTTGAGACTTTCGAAATTAACCCTTTGCACTCGAAGATTTTTTCACCAACGTTTATTTATACATTGTTGAGGTGACTGAGAGTCACCCCTCGAGTGCAAAGGGTTATTTTTAAAAGATAGTAGTTAAAATGTACATCATTGGCTTGCATGAATTGATTTTGGAGCCCCAGAAAACCATGTAATTCCTGTTCTGTTAGTGGAAAGAAATTTTTAATTGACATCATCAGTTTAGGTAGTAACACAATAAAAATAAATTTTTAATTAGTAAGAGCGTTTTATTTAAATTATGTTTTTTGACATGCACATACATATTTAGGTTTATTTATATATAAATTTGTTGATTTAATAACTATAGACAAGTACAGATGTACTATACCTATACCTATACCTATACATACATAGGGTATAAATGCATTAAAGGCAAACAAGCAAGCTGGAGATGTCGGAAAATATATAGCTGTAAAATTGGATTTAAATTCCAATGTATGAAAATAGCAATAACTGAAAGAAACATCAGTGTATCGAATTGTTTAAGATGAATAACAAAAACAATAAGAAACACTTTCTTATCATTTACTATAATGCTTTGATTTTAAGAGGCCGAACAACACCATTGTTTGCAGTCGTCAAATAAGTGTTACTTTTGTATTCAACTTCTTTATAAGTAATAACATCAACAGGTTAACCATATTGAATTGAAAGTTTTGGTAATTCGAAATTGTGCTGAATCCCTTAATGTCAATAAAATTCAATTGCTTAAATACTTGAGAAGTAAATTCAGATCTAAATCCTTCTTCATATTGAACCAAAAGAAGAAGAAGACAAAGTTAAAGACGCATTTATACTTAGAGAAAGCGGGGTATTAACTCTTGAAGAAATAGAACTACAATAAAGTTTAGCTTTTCTTGAATTGGTTCACATTTTTTTATTACTGTTTGATAGTAGATTAAAAAATTATACATATTTGGGTTTAAGAGTAGGTCCAGATAGAGATACGTATAATTTACGATGAGCACTTTTCGACTTCCGTAGTACTTCCAAATCCGGGATAGTAAAAATCGTTTTCATTGTGGTATTTATTATTTCAATTATAATGCACAGAAATTGGCATTGACGCTTATTTCTAGGTATTAAGTCCCCTAATAGTAATGGAAGAAAATATACATAGCATTGTAATGATGATTTAGGCTTTTGAGAATCAAGAGGCTAAGAAAATTTCATATTTCAGTTTCTCCATATTGGAAAAGCCCTTTTGTGCTTTTGATGAAATTAATCAATATTAATATTATTTTTTTAATATCAAGTATATAATTATCCGTTAAATGAAAACTCTTTATTTGTTAAAAACGCAAGGTTTTTTTATTTCAGTTATTTGTAAATCATTTATTTTCATATTAGCTTCAGTTCTTGTTTTTACTTTACTTTTTGTATATAAACGACAACATTTATTTGCCACGAAATATTAAAAAAAAACCCATTATGCTATTCAAGTCTAAATTATCGTCTAAAGTTAACTCTAAAATAAAGCGATTTTTAAATATTCCTTTTGTTGTTAAAATCTCTATACCTCCTTCTTCTAAGAATTTTGGACGACTATATTGGGGCACTACCGAAAATATATAATATGCTGCACATATTGACACTGCATGACTTCCAAGTGGATTATTTATTCCATAGTTGTCTAAATAGAGGAAATATGGTATTACATACGGGTAGGGTAAAATTAACAATTTTTGCTTAAAAATTTCACCGCATATGAAATTGCTAATATCTTTACCATTCTTATGTAATTCCATAAATTCAAGTGTGGCTTTCAATATGTTGGACAATTCGAAAAAAGTTTTTATTTGAAATTTTAATATCATTAAAAGAAATTTACTGAGATATTGAGAGAGCGTTGGACCTTTTAATATTCCTTCAAATATGTTGTCACCGATTATGAACATCTTGGGCGCTTTATAAAAATTTTGATTTCGGAGTACCTTTAAAAAACGATGCTCGGTCTTTATGTCTGAAAAGAGATTTTTACAAAATTTGATGACTGCTTTGACTTTAAATGTTTACTTAGATTTTCTGCAACAACGAACTCTTCATCACATATGAAGTTGCTTTTTTATAAGTTCCCTAAAACTTTGAAAAAATATTTAATATGCAACTTATTAAACAAATAAACTTTTAATACCATACACAATATAAAAAGTTAATGACCAGATAGCGAACCAAGAAAAACAAGGTGTAGTATACTCATAAAAGGTTGATTGTGCAAACTGTGACACAAAAGTTATATAAATGGAAAACAATCAATATCAGGGTTGACATCACACACCTTGACCACAGCACACATCTTTTCCTTTGACCATGCTAAGATAATCTACATGGAAATAGAAAAAAACGCGAAATGAAGGAAGCATGCCACATATATATTAACAGAGATCATCTCGTAAACTTGAAAATTGATACAGAATTACTCAATCAAGAGTACAAACACATTATACCTAGTCGTGCTATAAATTCTGTCACACAATTTCTAATGCGCGCTTTCTCAGAAATTAGCCTGGAATTGTACCGTTATGTTGCACTTTGTAACAAATGAACTGTACGGCGTAATATTCCGATCAGTTTGGTGATAGTCTTTGACTCGTAATCATGGAGTGGGGAGTAAATCGCTGTAATAGCACTCCATAAGTGTGGAAAAAATGCTTCTGAAATTTTGAATTGTTGAAACCGCTAAAAATAGCAAAAGGATTCATTTATCGTGCCATAGAACGATTTAATGAAACCTTAGGCATATATGATAGAGCAAGGACCGATCGTCCACGTACCGTTAGAACAGTCAGTGCCATCAAAACTTTCCGAGAGCGCATCCGTAGAAATCCTTAGAAAGGCTTATCGTCGGTCATCAGCCCACATGTTGACTCCACGGTTAAAGAAAATAAGATTGGAAAGATGCAAGAGTCTCTTGCTTTGGCACGTAACCTATGGTCATGAGAACATCCTCTTTACCGACGAAAAAATTTTTACTGTGGAGCAAGTCTTTAATAAACAAAATGATAAGGTTTATGCAACATCATCAGAAGAAGCTAAAAAAAACGATTCCCAGGGTGCAACGAGGCCATCATCCAGCTTTTGTAATGGTTTGGTGGGGTGTATCCCATAAAGGTGTCACAACACTCCATTTTTGCGAAAAAGGTGTCAAAACCGGTGCGGTGGTTTATCAAACCAACGTGCTGGAAGGTGTGGTGAAACCTTTATCGCAAACTCTCTTCGGTGGACAACACTGGGTCTTCCAGCAAGACTCTGCTCCTGCTCACAAAGCAAAAAGCACACAGGAGTGGCTTCGCAACAACATTCCTGATTTTATTGCACAAGAAGATTGGCCATTCGGGAGCCCATTTAATTTATTTAAATCCGCTGGATTATGCATTATGGACAGAGTTAGAGAACAAGGCCTGTAAAACTCCCCACCGAAATTTGGACAGTCTGAAAAAATCGTTGGTGATAGCAGCAAATGAAATGTCGTTGAATACCGTGCGTGCCGCTATAGACCAGTGGCCACAACGTTTAAAAGCTTGTATAAAAGCTAAAGGAGGTCATTTCGAGTAAAGCTTTTATTAATTAATTAACAACTCGAACATTCGCCCAAATAACACTGATACAGGAACCATGGATATGCAGAGAGCGTATCTGCTGTCTTGGTATTGGGGGCAACTCTTTTACTTCGAAAGAACGGAATGACCGCGAGCATGCGTGTTCGTATCGAAAACAATTGAGGCTACGATGTTAAGACAATTTTGCAGCCAAGACAACGTCGCGGTGAAAGTATCCTACAAGATTTCGGGGGCTATGCATGAGGCCGTTATTGTCTCAGTCTATTTACCCTACGACTCCATTAGTCCACCTCCCTCACGAGAACTTATGGAAATTGTAAGATACACAGAATCTAATAATTTAGGTCTGGTGATTGGATGCGATGGGGTAGCAGTAAATGAAATACTAAAGGGGAAAAATTATTAGATTTCATTCTGTCGCACTATCTCGTGGTTAACAATGTGGGCAACGATCCAGCCTTTGTCACGAGTAGGCGACAGGAGGTAATTGACCTGACACTTACCAATAGGAAGATGTCTAACTTCATTACTAACTGGCGAATTCTAGATGAAGAATCTCTCTCGGACCATAGATACCTAAATTACAGGATAGCCATTGATGACATATACATCCCGGCTGGACGTAATCCAAGGAAAACTGATTGGGACAGGTACAAACAAATTCTTTCGAAGAAAGAAATCCATGAACCGAAGCTTCGATCAACTAAGGACATTGAGGATGAGACTCAGAAATTGAGTCGGACCTTGATAGATTCTTTTGAGAGGGCTTGTCCCGTTAGAAACAACCGATGCGTCAAAAGCGTCCCCTGGTGGAACAGCAATATCTCAAGGCTCAGGAAGAATACCAGGAAGCTTCTGAATAGGGCACTAAAAACTCAAAAAGAAGATGACTGGATGGCCTATCGAACCCTACAGCGCGAATATAAGTATGAGATAAGAACTTCCAAGGTCTCATCTTATAGAAGATACTGTGAGGAACTGGTAGGAATGAGACAAACAGCTAGGTTATATAGAGTCTTTCAGAAGGACAACATGAACAAAGTGAATTCCTTCCGCAAACCTGACGGCGGATATACGGGTTCCAAACAGGAAGCCTTTGAGATCCTAGTTCAAACCCACTTTCCAGGCACTCACAAGATTGAAATGAATCAAAGTTTAGAAAGGTATCCAGAAAGGGTAGCCATTTCTAGACAGAACAGATATATAGCATCCAAAGTTGTGACGGAAGAGAAGATCGAATATGCTTTGTCCTTCTTCGAAAACTACAAGACCCTAGGTCTGGATGGTATATACCCGGCTATTCTAAAAGCAGGAGGCCATTCCTTAGTTTCAGCACTAAAGTAGATATTTAGGGCCTGTTGGCGTAAGATCAGAGTAGTTTTTATTCTCAAACCAGGCAAGGAAGACTATGCTCTGGCGAAAAGTTTCAGACCAATTAGCCTGACATCTTTCCTGTTGAAATGCCTGGAACGTTTGGTAGAAAAATACATCAGAGGAGAAATGTTGAGACGGCGTCCCCCTAATGAGCACCAGCACCTGTGCGTCCGCATTGCACGATCTAGTCTCTAAGATAGAAAGTCCTTCGGACGAGAGGCTCTACGCTTTCGGGGTTTTTGTTGACAATGAGAGAGCCTTGGACAATGCCACGTTCCCATCGATGTGCATTGCTGCCACCGCATTTGGTGTAGATACCATGCTTGTAAGGTGGATCTACTCTATCCTATCTCAGAGACTACTTTTCTTAGAATGCGACACCGATACGGTAATGAAAGTAGAGAAAGCCTCTGGGACCGCATCCCATTGTTGGTGTCAGCTTTGCAAACTTCAAAAACTGGATAACTAGATCCATGGACTCAATACATGGTCAGAGATGGTCCAGCATATCAAGCTGTAAATTCACCAAATGGTTCATTGGTCGTCCAGACAGTAACAATGCAAAACTTCTACTTGTCTTCGGCAGGAAAGATTGCAGAACGCTTGGTCACAGGACATAACACATGCGGCAAGCATCTGAACACCCTAGGGATTATCAGCAATTCAGCGTGTCTTTCATGTGAGGAGGACGAGGACAGTACGGAGCACTTCCTCTGTAACTGCCCGGACTTCTCGCGCGAGCGCATGACGACGTTTAACGCTGATGTAATGGGAATGGAAGACTTCAATTCTCAATATCTATCTTTGTTGTTAGTTTCGTCAAGATGACTAAAAAATTCGGATAGGGTAGGGGACGAGTGCAATGGACCGTGATCTGAGCGCTCGAGGCTGACGCCTCCCCCTTTCTTTCTAATAATAATCGTTATAGGAAAAGGATACTTAGGCTTGCTGTGGGATGCTTTTCCTCTTTTGAGATATAGACTACCTTATCTCTGCCTAAGATGCAGGGATGTTCGTTAGACGCAGACAAGCCTCAAAGATGCATATCAGTCAAGGGATTAGCAGTTTAGAGGCTCTTTGAAGCTCCGTCAGTATAACGCCATGCACTCCAGGGGATTTGAAGGACTTAAAGTTGTTTCTAGCCCAGTTCAGCCTCTTCCTACTCAGAATTTCTCGTGAAATTTCATTGAGAATGAGGGCTGCCATAGTTTCACTGGTCTGCGCCGAAGTATATCCAGGAAAATGTGTTTCGGTCAGCAACTCCAGGGTCTCCAAGTACGAAGAGCTCCAATTTCCATTACTTTTTTGTAGGAGACTGGGTGTGCTGGGGGATGAGGAAAGAATCTTTCGAAGTCGATTGGCCTCGGCCATTCCTTCTACACTGCAGCAGAAATTTGTCCATGAGGGGTTTAACCTTCCTTATTAGATTATTGAAGGTTCTACTACTATCCTTGTAGGATATCCATTCAGTCAGATTAAATAACCTGCGGCATCCCTAGCGGTCGCGATCTCAGTGGACCAGCAAGGAGGTCTAAGCTTCCCCCTAGGTCTCGTGATGCAGTACAAGAAGCCCTTCGTCTTGTTGCGCACTTTGGTGAGGGTCTGCACCACTCTGTTTAAATCATGCATAGAATAGTTAACACTGCTTTGGAGTTGTGTAGATTAATCTGCTCTCCCCTGAAGTAGGCGCTACTGGGTCGGGGGTGTCCGCGTGGGTTTTGTCAGAACTACCTCAAAGGGGGTAACCGCTCTATCACCTTTCCCGTCCCCTTGGTAGACCGTCAGGTAAATAAAGCCGAAGGCGTTCTTAACCATCCCCTTGGACTCCGATAATAACAGTAGTGACTCCTCGTTAAGGATGACGACTGCCAATTTCAATTGTCCTTTAGCATCAGCGATCTGGGCATCTTTTCAGTCCTGTGTATGCCGTGGAGGGTTTAGCACGCCGCCCTAGTTTTGCAGTAGCGGGCTGAGGTACTCCAAGAGGCGGTTTGGCAAATCTACGCCCTGGTCTGGCCAGTGACTAGCTGCTCTGCGCAATTTTTCCGGGCGCTGGAGTAGTAGCAGTACTGTATCCTGTTTTAGAAACGGACTCCGCAATGGGAACCTTGGGAGTGGCGGAGTCGGTACTGGCCGTAGGAGTGGAGGGTTGGGTAATGACCAACCAAAGATTTCTTGGCCTCTGCGGCCGTACGCCTCTACTGAAACAACTGTTTCTTGCGACTATTTTCTCGATGAAGCGATACTCGTGGTCTACTCCGTGCTCTCTGTGAAAATATGTCCACCATGCAGCGTCACTTACATGCCAAGTCCTTGGTTACGACCTGAATGGGGCGGGTATTAGAAAGGCTCAGTTAGAACCTGACCTTCTTGATCATTATATTTATAATATCTAACTTTTTTCCTGTTAAAGGCTACTCAATTTATTTTTATTTTTATAATGCCTAGCTTTTTGCTACTTAATTTATTTTTCTAAAAAATTGTGATTTCGTTATTTATTTTTTGGAACTTTATTAACTTTTAAGACATGTAAAAAAGGTAATTTTTAATTAATACTATGTGTAAAACATTTTTAATCTGTACAATTATCAGCTCCTGATGAAGGGTACACATCAAGACCCGAAACGTCGAGCCATAAAATAAAACACCTAATTCCAAAATGTTGTTTTTTACAAATCCGCCATGCTGTTTTGTAACAATGTAAATATTTAATTCTGGAGGGAACGGCAGAGACAAGTATATAAAATAATGTTATTGCCATTTTCTTTTCGTGGAGACCAATTTGACCCCACAAAACATAAACATTTTTACGGGAGTGAAAAAAAAGATTATATTTTATTTTGTTACAAAAAAAAATGTCGAAATAATACTTAATTCAGGCCTAATAGCTCAAAATTTCCCAAACTCTTTTGTTGCTATGCAAATTTTTAAACTTTTACCAGTGAGCTACAATACAAATTTCATTCTAAAAAAACACCAGCCGCGTGTTCCCATGGGACGACCGTAGCAGCAAAAGGATTAAAAACACATATAGTTTTTTTCCAATTTATCTTTTAAAACAGGTTATAGTTCAGCTAATTCTCACTCAATACGCAAGTAATATAACTTGACCCCTAAAAGTTGAAAAATCTCCCCATGTAAATTGTTTTACTAATATTATTAAATAATCGAATTACTGGTAACACTGATTTTTCCTGTAATCATATATAATAGGGATACCGTTAAAATTTTAATAAAGTTCACTTTTGTTATGTACTTCGTTCGCTGCACAAAAAAGAAAACTGATTTGGGGTGATATTTCACCCATGATGTGTAAGTTTTAAAAATTACTTCGTTTAGATTTAATTTGCCGTTAAGGACTGCAGTTATATTTTCTGTTTCTAGTAATCTAATAATTATTTTAGAAGTGTTTTTATTCATTTTATTTTATTTATTTTATTGCCGTGAAGATAATTTTATAATATGACGTGCGAAAAAAAACATGAAAAGGACAAAATTATGCTAGAAACGGATGAGTTTAGCGAGGACAATGTAAGCGATAATGAAGAAGACAATGTAGAAGACGATGATGTGGAGAATGATTATGTAGACTTAATTGATAATGACATGAAAGAAAGTTCTAAAATTTTTAATGATGGAGAAATGCCTATCATTCGCCCTAGTAACCATAAAAGAATTCGTGTAATTATTTCCAGTTCAGATGAGGATGAGCTTCCTCAGCAATTTCGTAGAAAGAAAGCTAAATAAAATAATGATATGATATGTGGTTTAATAAATAGCCTAATACCTCTATAATTTTCCCTAAGGAAGATATTCTAAAAAGTAAAAATAACTATAAATGGTAAACAAAGATGCCAACTGTACGTAAAATTGCTAGGAATGTGATAGAATTGATTCCTGGAGCAAACGGTAAGGAAAAAAATAGTTAGAAATTCTTTAAAAGTTTGAAGTTTATTTTTTGACAACGAAATGTTAAATGAAATTACAACTTATATTTATATATATTGCCGAGTCTAGGTAGTACAGTTGTACCTAGTCGTGTCATAAATTCTGTCACAACTTTAAAGAAGCATGAAATCTAAGCAATTAAAGATAATATGCTTATTCCAATGAAATTTATTTTAATAAGATATTGTTAATTAATTAATAAAAGCTTTACTCGAAATGACCTCCTTTAGCTTTTATACAAGCTTTTAAACGTTGTGGCCACTGGTCTATAGCGGCACGCACGGTATTCAACGACATTTCATTTGTTGCTATCACCAACGATTTTTTCAGACTGTCCAAATTGCGGTGGGGAGTTCTACAGGCCTTGTTCTCTAACTCTGTCCATAATGCATAATCCAGCGATTATATTACGATTTTCTTTTACTCCCCACTTCATGATTACGAGTCAAAGACTGTCACCAAACTGATCGGAATATTACGCCGTACAAAGTGCAACATAACGGTACAATTCCAGGCTAATTTCTGAGAAAGCGCGCATTAAAAATTGTGTGACAGAATTTATGGCAAGACTAGGTACATATATTGTTGCATAAGAGAATTGAACTTATAACAAATTCCTTACGATTTGATGACCGAACAAGAGACGCTCGTAAAATTACAGATCCATTCACCCATATAAGATCACTGTGGGAAAAATTTATTCAACACTGCAAAGACCGTCTTGTAAATTTACAATCAATGAGCTTTTCCTAATAACCTACTTTTCCTAAGCTGTTATAAAAAGGAAAATAATTTAATTTTTGGTGTCGGGCAATCAATATTATCGATCACTTGACAAAATCATTATACTTTGTTTTATTAAAATGTTAAATTGTTTATGTTACTTGTAAAATTAATTTATTATTTTCAATTAAAAATTAACAATTTGCAACGTAAAAAATGGAATGTTTTAATTAACACTGAAACGATGAAGTATACTACACGTTTGGTAATGAAAGAAAAATTCAGATAGGAAAGTTTTGTAGCGTATTTCTTATTCCTCTGTCAGAAGGAAAATTAATGTATGTATTTGAACAAAACACAAAATTATTATTTTTATTATTTTCAATTTAAAGGAAAATTAAATGCAATCAATATAAAATAATTATTAATTACAGACTCCCTGTTGTGGTAAATTTTACAAATGCCGATACTGTCATGATGAGAATGAGGCGCATCACTTCGATAGAAAAACGTTAACAGAATTAATTTGCACAGAATGTGATACTCGACAGAAAGTTCAAGCTGATTGTGAAAAATGCGGAGTACGCTTTGGAAAGGTGAGAGAATAGAAAAATAAGTATTATGGTACGATTTTACAACAATTATTTTTAATAGTTATAATTACACATGTACACCTGCCCCTCAATTTACGTGAAGTGTGGGTATGTGGATTTAATTTACGTAAATAAAAATCGTGTAAATAAAGTTTGTAAAAACCAAAAAAATTAATGAAATGTTGGTTTTGAATTTCAGTAAAAGTTTTAGAAATATAATAAATCCATATGAACATATTTATTGCACAAAAAAAAATTATAATATTTCAGAAAATAGGAATTCGTAAGTTTTATTCGATGTCACAATCACCGGTGTAATTTAAAGGAATTAACCTTTTCTTTTTTATTGGCATAAACTCATCATCTTCATTGCTTGAAATATTTGGAAGTTCAACTTCATTTTCGTTGTGAAGGTTAATTTCTTCAAAAGAGTTTGTTTCACTATTTTCTGTTACTAAGTTTTCATAAATTTATGTTATTCATTGCGACATTTCATTAAATTTTGATAGAATTTTAAGGCTCGTTGAATATTTGGATCAATGTCTATAACGGCACTTTCCAATTTTTTGGCTAATTCAAGACCTTTACAGAAATTTTCTGCATTGAATAAATCTGTTTCTTCGTACTCGCTGTTACATTCATCATGAGGTTGGGCTTTAGATATATATGGCAATATTTATTAACTCAGTATCAGTTATCATGATCTGTTAGTAATTTATTAATGTCACCCTCGTTTAAATTGGCAAAGTATCCGGTTTATTACTCGTGTGATAAATTAATAACACTGGATTTTCCTTTTTCAGTTATCGGAACAGTGTTGCCTGGTAACTATTTGTGGTAATATTGCTTTCGAGCAAGCATTTAGAGTTTAACGTTTTGAATCACTTAATGATAAAGCAATATTCTTAACAAAATTTAAAATATTATATTGTTTCGAAGCTTCTGAAATTGTTAAAGATTCATCATTTTCTATTTTATTAAAAATATCCTTGAAAGTATGTTTGATATAATTAATTTTAAAAGTAGCCTTGAACTATAAGCTGGATCGAAGCACTTGTATTTGGTGGTAAAAATATTATATATATATAATATTATAATATATATATTTATATATTATAAATATATTTGGGTGCTCTAAGTTGGATGGATGCCATGGTGCATTATCTTATATCAGTAATATTTTCAAAGGAAGATTCTTTTCCCACATGTAATTTTCGATTTCTGCGAAAGACCGCACCAGTCATCTATGCAATTTTGTTTGCCATCCAATGTACGGATACATTTATAGTAAGTCTGTCCGTTTCATTGCTCGTGGCCGATTTATAAGTAATGGCTTCATAAAGTAATCCCCTGACGCATTAGAGCAAAGTAGTAATGCGATCTTTGATGACCTTAAAGCCACTAACATTTTAGGTTACAAAAGTTCTGTTGGGGATCTTCTCCCAGAAAAGTACTGTCTCATCGGCATTAAATACCTGATCTGAAACATATCCATTTTCTTCAATTATTTTAATAGTTTTTGGTGAAAATTCTTCAGCTGCACATTTGTCAGAAGACGCAGCTTCACCTTAGAATTAGAGATTCTGTAGTGAATATAATTTTTTGAAGTTTTAAAATCATCCTTTACTTGCAGAAAAGGTGCCTCTTTTAGCAATTGATGAAGCTTGTTCTTTTGACCTGTTAAAAATATGCACAGCCTTTTCTCTTATTATTAAACTATTCATGGGTATTCTTTTGCATGTTGTCTTGAATCCAAATCATCAGTGATTTCTCCATATTTTCTATTTCAGTGATTCTTGTATACGATGAGCACTGTAAACTTGATCAGGTTCCAGAGGCCACACTACTTCTAATGCTATCCTTCTTTTTTGTAACTGCCTCTGCCTGTGACAGAGGATTTATTTATGCCATATGCATTAGCAATCGATGTAACTTTTTCTCCTTCTTCAAGTTGATTCAAAATTTTCATTTTAATATCTGAAGACATTGAATCTATCTTTCTTCATGCTATTAAAATTTTATTAAACATAACTGGGTTAAAAAATATAAATTATAAATCTAAATAGTACATATAGTAAAAAGATTACTTGCTTAAGTTTGACTGATTCCAATATCTAAATAATTATTTTTAATATACTTTATATCAAGGTTAACACCTTATATCGAGCTTTTTTTTATACAAATACACATATAATGACTAGTACAATGTGATATGTATGTAGTTATAACGCTACTTACGAAGTGTTTTTAAAGTAATATATGTGCATAAATTCTATTTAAAACTATTTGCGAATTATTGTATAACTACTGAAATTTTTAGTTACAATAGCAATTGGGTTGAATTTATGTAATGATTGCATAAAATTGTTAATTTTACCGTCAGTATCATGTCAAGTGTAATTGGAAAAGTTGGGAAAGTGGAAAATTATAATTTTTCATCGAAATAAATTGGAAGTTAACAGGATATTCTTAATGCAATGCAGGACTTTGAAATGGCAACCTAAAATCTGTCGCTGTCTCTTTTACTGTTATTATATTGCTCTTGATCAATATTGTTAGGATATATTAGTAGATGCTCCGAGAACTACCTAGATAGCTGCTTCGAGAACTACCAAATTTAATTTAATTTGGCATTCTAATTTAACCCTTACAGTATATTTGTCTCATATGCAACTTGTTTGATGACGAAGAAAAAAGCCAGTATCATTGTGATGGCTGCGGAATTTGCCGAATAGGAGGTAGGGACAAATTTTTCCACTGCGAAGTTTGCAATATGTGCCTTCCTATTCAGCTAAAAATTGATGGTCACCGTGTAAGTATTTCATGCACCATACTAGTCCTATGTTCTCGTATGTATATGCTTCTATTGTTTGGCTATTAAAAAAAAACGTTGCATTTTATTTTTATTTTTTTCAGTGCGTTGAAAATATTTCTAGGGGAAATTGTCCTGTATGTTTAGGAGACATTCATACATCAAGAATACCATGTCATATTCCGGACTGTGGTCATTTGTTGCATAAAATGTGTTTTGACCAGCTAGTAAGTTTTCGGTTTCATTATCTTTTTGTTGTAATTATTTAAAATATTATAATTATTTATTTATTAATAAAATATTTTTTTGTTTATATTTTAAAAGCTAGCATCTGGCCATTATGTATGTCCTACTTGCCAAACATCTATAATTGATATGACAAAAATGTGGGAATATCTTGACATGCAAGCACGTATCATGCCTAAACCATTTGAGAACCATATAGTACATATATTATGTAATGATTGCCATAAAGTATGTATTTTTTGATATTGCGTGAAACATATTAGGAGTATATGCACACTTTTAGACCTCCAAAGTAAAATATCATTTCATTGGACTTAAATGTTCTCATTGTGGTGGATACAATACGTCTCAAAATATTAAAAGACCAAGAGCTTGGTCAACAGGTACAAATATATACTTCAGGGTGCAGCAAAATTACTGCAAATAGAATTTTTAGCCATATTTTTATTTAAAAAATAACAAAAACCAATAGTGTAGAATGTAAATTTGGTTTCTTTTTAATAATATATTAAGTTGGTTCTAAATTGGTCGTCATCAACGTGGATGCATAGCCCCAAATATTTCTGGCGCTATGCAATCCTAGTCTGGGATTTGCGGTGTAAGATAACGGACGATGGCCCCGTACTTTACAAACTAAATCTTGTCGTTTTGGTGAATGCGGGTTTTTGCATAGTGAACAACTTCTCATCAGCGAAGAGAATCCATTTCCAACAAGAACCTCAGTGTCTAGCCAAAAATTAAAGAGACGTTTCAGACTCTGCATTCACCATTATTGCGGTTTTTCGAAATCAGCTTAATACGATTATATTATTAACAAAAAATTAAACTTACAATCTGCGTAGTAGATTTGATAAATTTTTTTTTCTTTAAAAAGTAATATGGCTGAAAATGCTAACCGCCGTCAGCTTGCAACAACCTATAAATTGCAACACACTAATATATTTACTATTTATAAAATACATTCTTTATATTATTTTAGAAAACAATTCTACTTCGGCCTAACGAATGAACTCATTGAAATCTATGGACCAAACGTTAATGCAATAAGTATGTACTTTGGTATTTGAAAATATATCGACTAAACTCTAATAACTTGTGACTTGACTCTTTGTTGATCCCAAATATCAAATTATTAAAAATTTCTATTATAGTGTGATCGAAATTCGCCTTTAAAATATAGCGAGCATCTCCGTTTGCGGGACTGTACGCACGTATAATAGATTGTACGATACAAATTACAATTCTGAATTACTTGCCTTGGTTGTTTTTCTATACCGTCGATATTTTAACACTGCAATCTCTCTAGCAATCTCCCAGGTAGCTGTAGCATCTCGTCAACCACAGAAACAATTATGATCACGTGGCAAAATTAGCTCCAAATATACATTTCAAAAGAATCCAAATTGCACAGAATCTGTTACTGTCTTAGAATTACGTAAGTTTCTTGGGATCTTATTTTCAATAGTGTTTACCATTACCCAGGCGTCAGGTTATACTGGTCGAATAACGTGAAATTTGAACCAATAGAGTAAAACCATGAAAGGGAACAGAATCGGAAAAATTTTCGTACATGAATGATGATACCGAACATTTGTCATCTAATCATCCTCAACACGACAGACTTCATAAAGTCAGGTCCTCTGAATAAAAGATTCATTAGTATATAATTTGACCATCATCTATCATTGGACGAGCAAATGTGTGTCGCCAAAATAGGTAAATTTGTCGTATTTGCCCAACAAACTCCACAAATGGGTGTTTAAATTATATGTGTAGCACAACATAGCACATTGTTATGAGTCTAATGTACAAATGCTGTTAACCTATGAGGGTATGAACTTCGTGGCTACAAGCTGGAAGGACAATACGCAAGTATTATTGTTAACTGCTTATGTTGGTTCCGAACCAGCAGAGACCATCATCCGATATGACATAAAACTAAAAAGGAATATTCAAGTACCATGCCATCGAGTCATCAACGAATATAATGCCCACATAGGGGCATTGATCTGATGGATAGTTTCTTTCGTCGATACTGTTATTCGTATAAAATACGAAAGAAAACAATGAGACTGTTCTATCAATATTGGATATGACAGTAATTAATATTTGGGTCTTATATAAAAAGGTTAGTATCAAAAAAAGAACAACCCAGAAAAGCATTATGAAGTTAGTCGACTTCAGAACCGAACTAGCTGACACCTTGTGTCGGTACAAAAGTCGAACAGATAATAAGCGAAGAAAACAAACAATCCACCAAGATTCTACTACACAAGCAACCCCTAAAAGGCTACGAGCTGGTGTACAAGTAATACCTTGGACTGACATTGTACGTTCTGCAGATGTTAGGCAAAAAATAAATGTAATTGTAGAAACCATGGATGTGTAACAAATGCAAGGCTTCCTTATGTGACAACAACAAAAACTAGTGTTTTGCCATGTTTTACGCCCAATGGTTAGTGTGATAATCGAACGTATTTTATGCAAATACTTATTTTCCTATGTTAGTGAACAAAAGCCGAATAGCTACTTTAAAAGACTAATTGATTTTTTTTTTAAGAATTAAACCTTAATGCCTAATGCGGCGACATGTTTTCCCGTCACATTTAATTCATCCTTTGCTACACTGACCCCCAGTTAATCAAAGCTCTTATAAAACGTGTCGTTTATTGGTACATACTATGAAAAATTCACGCTCTAACTCCTAATCGCTTGGCCCTTTGCTGATAATTCTTTGTTTGTATAATTCAAATCCTTCATTTGACTTATTTCGGCTTACGCTATATAAAACACCAACAACAACATAATGTTTTGTTTAAGGTCATTGTTAAATATCAAATCAAAGCTAATAAGGCGAGCTAATGCGAGAGACAAAATAATTCTCAAAATAATTTTCGCCGGCTGTACAAGCCCTACCGCAGCGAGATAAAGCATAAACTTGTGCTGGGTATAAGTCCTTTATGTTTATATATTCTTCGATATGACATAGCTAAAGATTTAGAATATTTCATATTAGCTAAAACACTTAATTACCTTAATAAACTTCTATTATAATAAATAAGTGGTTCTATTGATAAGAAGCATATACATATGACTATAATATTGGGAGGAAGAGTAGGGTGCCGCTCAGGAAATACTAACCTTAAATTATTTCTGCAAATTTTTATCTACACGGTTTAAAATTGAGAAATCTATCGAAGATACTATAATACTTAATACTACTTATATTACTTAAAATATACTTCTTACCGGGAAATGTTTAGTACAGTTCCGGAACCTCCTAGCGCTCGAGAAGAAAACCAATCCAGTTCAAGGCCGGAAACACGGCACAGTTTCTTCCATGTTATGCAACCAGCTCTTAAGCGCGGATGGAGTTTGGTGGCGAGGTCTGACAAGGATAAAATGAGATTCGATTTTGTATTTTAGGATTAAAAACAAATGCCTTGTTTATTTCAATTTTAGTAAGACACGGTGAAGTTGTCGCGAGATTTTGAAAGTGTTGGCCAACCAGGTCATTTCCTGCCTGCTATCCTCGAGGAAAAAGAATCCCTGAGGCTTGGAGACGGCTTTTTAGCTGAAAAAGCCAGTATAGGTAATTCTTAAGAGGCCGCAACTCAACCTTACAGGTAGGCTCTGTGGGAGAAGGTAATGGACGGGAAAAGGTAAAGGAAAGGGAACTCTAACTAGGATGGGAAGGAAAAGGGAGTAACAAGGGTGTGTCCACATCATAACTAAGCAGAGGCGGCGACATTAACGTGTCCAGGGAAACTGGTCGGATGCTTTATTAAGGCGACGTAATTAATTGAAAGAATCTCCACTGCGGATTGCCGTGTAAAAGTTCAAATTCAAATGAAGTTTGAATATCAGGGATAATTCCAAAAAAAGATTAGTTTAATCGTCACACTTTGATAACTTTAGCATGAAACGGGCTAATTAATTTTCCCTGTAAGGTTTTCGATTCGTACAGCGAATTATCTTTCTTGGCCCAAACACGGCATATGACAATTTTTTTCTGAAAGTTTCTTCTATAAATTTCTTGTCCTATCCTGAACTCTACTGGTTTATATCACAAATTCTATTGTCTCACTCATCTATCGAAAGCCTTACTTAAGTTTACTTGTGCCTATAAATGTATTAGTCGAAGTTTATAGGATGTATCCATATCGATAGATTCGTTCACCCCTTATAGTTGTTGGCGCAAGGCATAGTCTGACCCATGCTCAATCATGTTAATACCGAACAAAGTTTTAAACGAGGAGAATCTTGTGGCTTAGTGGATCGAACTACGCAGCGAGCTGGCAATTCAACTCAATTTCTCATCCCATTTAGTGTGTTCATCTCGTATATACGCTTGTATTCCAGCCAAAATGGATTGGTTTACTCATACACGCACAGAAACGTTGGCTTAAGGCGAATACGGCGTAAGAAGATGATGCATACCATATCTTTTCAAGTGATTTTGAAATTGAACCGAACGGAATTGTGTCCCATTATGAGTCACCACGATTTCAGGGATTCCGAATAGATGTAAAATTGTTCTTCGACATACCATACGTACAGATGTTAAAGGTACTAGGTTTTCGAAAAGGTTTCAGCAGAGGGTATTTTGGAAAATGATGTAGAGCGTTCAATGTACGAGTACAGACTTTACCTTTTTTGATTCTTGGGTAAGGGCCCAGGAGGTCGAGATAGATTAGTTGCCACGGCCGATCAGTCTTACCCTGTGTGCCCTTGAGTGGTCTTAAGCTGGTACAGGATGATTTTACCTCTTTAAAAGAATTTCGCAAGAAAGTGTGTACGCTCGTGTTTCCACGGCTATGCCGGGCCAAAAGAAATGTCGGCGAAGTCTTTCTAATGTTTTACCGATTCCACCAAGGGCTGCCAAAAGTGAATCGTCAATCTCAATACGTTCTTTTAATTCTTTATATTCAGAAGAGTAGAAGTGTGGTGCGTGAAGATCAGTTTTAGGACCAGGGTATTCTACAAAGCTAGCGTTAATTTGATCACAGGACTCGTGAGAAGGCGTCTGGCACAACATTTAGTGTTTCTTTACAGAATCCGATACTGAATTTGAAGTCTTATTATTTTAAACTTCATCGGGTCAGACGGAAATAGAACCGAAGCGACTTGGTTTGGCTACGAAAAGTGACATCTAAGACAGTATGATCGGTACTTCGGGCTTGGCCTCGTTGGCCATCTCTATTACGGAACGATATTTAGTGTAATGAATTTTCCCGTTGAACAGCGCCGCCCTCCCGCCTCTGCCCAAGTATAGTCTTGAAATTTTTTTTTGCGATTTAGGGCCGATATGAAGATTCTCTCCCGAGCAGTTTGATATTCTTTTAATCGTAGGTTTACGAGGGCAAACCACTGGCACGAGAATTAGGATTTTAGCGGGCTTTTTAGGCCTCGTTAAAATCATAACTGCTCGACAGGTGGTCACATGTGACTCAGCACTTCCACTCTCTGACACAAAAACATCTTCTAAGGTAACTACGAGTATATCAACGACATCTGAATTAGATAATTGGGACATATCCGGTATTTGAACGTGAAAAACGGGTAATTCTACAGCGACTGGGGGCATCTCGGGGTTTCAAATGATGGCCGCGGAGGGAAGGGAAGTGTCTCTTTCGCTGTTAGCGTCGCTTGTTGAATTTGAGAGTTGTTGGTAATGTTCTCGACAGCGAGGTTTGATCGTCTTAATCGTCATAATCGTCTTGACCGTATTGACCGTCTTGATCGTCTTGATCCTCTTGATCCTCTTGATCTTGAGACCGCTCTCTTGTGATTTGCACTTCCCTCACCAATGCACGCAATTGGCCAATAGTATGCACCGATACTATTGATACTGCAATTGAAGACAAATCTGTTCTTGAATATACGAGGTCAGACTGACCTTCACCGTCTCGACAAATTCGGTTTCGGACATAGCTGGTTTCGGAAAGAGATTAGAGCTTGGTAGTATGACACAAAAGTCTTGCCGGGATGCTGTTTCTTGCCCAGCCTCTGCCCGCGGATACCCACATCTCTTGGCTTGTCACCCCAATTAGCTATCAACACGACTCTACTATTTTCCCAGGTTAGATTGACTGTACATTGTAAGAATGCCCAATACCAATTTATGAAAGAATCACTCAACAGTAATTATGGACGAGTAATGAAAAGTCGCTACGAATGGTATAATGGGTTAATGTCTCCACTCTGAAAATAAACTCCTCCCCTATTAAGCGTTTTTTGTCACCATCGCACTGCAATTTTCAATTACGGATTGGACTGCTGCAGCGTCGATGGGTGGAATATTGTCCCGGAGGATAAAATATAGGTGAAGAAGGTCTGCTAAGCACGGCATTTTGTAAACCAGGACCCTCTAGTCGACTCGTAGATGGAATTTAGGGCGCTATGGGCGGAGAAGAAGTTATAAAGCTAGGTTTCGAGATATGTATCTCGAGACAGGTGTTCTTTAATTTCTTTTACTCCTGTCGCAACTTCGTCTCGAACAACACTTAAAATTTGTTGGTGAAGGCCGGCTAATAAGGAGTGAGTAGTAATCCACTTCGAATCTGCTAGGAAAATTTTAACCATTCAGACGTTTTAGGGAGATTTAACGGGAATTGAATCAAGGTTGGTGGTGCCGGAAGATTTAACGATCGACCTGGGATGGGCATGTCTATCTCCTGATTCCAGAGTTGTTCCACAGGAGTAGGCTCCATCGTGTGCTGTCCGCAAATCGGATTTGCGCATCTGCCCGTGCGTCGTCCGGCACCTCAGAAGGAAACAATTATCGGTTCATTTTTCGCTTGTAGCGATTCTTCGGAGACACGCCGTCTTTTTCGGCATCATGTTACACGGAATACGCCCCTTCATTAACCCATTTATACTGACGAAAACAGAAATGCGTCCCACAAGGTATATTCTAAAACGCGACACCTCAAATTTCGATGAGAAACTCTCAAAAACAAACAAAAAATCGAAAACAGATGAGAAAGAAATTGTATGTTCCAAATCCAAAATGAATTCAATAAAGTCTGTTGAGAGTATTAATTATTCGTCTTATTATGTACATTTAACTACGACTCAATAGAAATGAATATTATATGACTTACTTTAAATTATTTACAATTTTTTCAAAATTTAAAATTTTCGAAATTACTTACGCGAATTACATAATATAAATATAAAAATATAAATTCAGCTCAACTAATGTATTACATCTATGATTATATATATAAAATAATCTGATTTGCTTTGAAAAAATGAAGTGTTGAAATTTTAAAATTTAATATCTCCGAAACTAGAGGCGTCCGACAAAAATTTTGTGCACATTTTAAGTCCAAAAGATTGTTTCTACAAAGTTTCTTAAAAATCCGTTTCCGTATTCTTGACGTGTTCGTAGATTTTTATTATTTATAAATTTTTTTTTTATTTCTGTCTTATCCTTAGTTCATTTATTTAGTTTTTTTTAATTTTTCGTTAATTTTATTTATTTTCTTCATATAAATCTTTCTTTCTTCGACCCTACCTTAATTTTTCCCTTATTTTTTTTCGAAGGTTCAATAGTTTGCGGAAAAGAATGCCGTCGTAATAAATTAACACCTAGATTTAAGAAGAATATACATAGTTAAGAAAAATTGAAAAGTAACACTTTTGACTAACACCAACCAAAAAATTCACAAATCAAATCAAAGAAGAAACGTAAATTTCAACCATAATTTGAACCCAGAAGATAGAGGTACAGGACCTGACCACTAAAAAAGGACTAGGGTATTACCATTGGAACTCGATACTGCTAGGACTAGACGAACTTACAATAACTTGATACACATAGTACAACTCGACGACTACAGACAAAACATAGAAAAAATCAAAGATTCACTGAAATCACTAAAAAGTACGGACGGACTGACTAACTCAGTAGAATTAACAAAATTTAAAATAAAAGTATTAGAAAATAGATTGCATTCCTTACCACCTAAATTAAGAAATAAAGACGGTTTAATTGACGGACTCGGGTCAGTTATAAAAGCAATTACCGGTAACATGGATGAAAATTATGCTAAAAGGTTGAGCGGTGAGTTGGAACTATAATATCAAACGAGAGAGCCTTTTTTAAGATAAATCGCCAAACTTAAATTAACGGAAAAATGATTGAAAGATTTGATAACGTAACCAAGCACATAAATAACCAACCAATTTTAATCAAACAGCATTTGGAAGAATTTCAAGACCAGTTGAGAAATAAAATTAGAAGTGAAAATTCAGCCTTAGATTGATTCAGTTTCTTAACCAAACTAATTACAATATCGACCGCTTAAACATGAGTAGTATATGTTGACTGGGGACCAAAAATGTATGAGGTGCGATAGTGACAGGGAATTGGTTGACTGGAGGTTCATGACGGGTTTGCACTGTGGGTTAGGGTGCTTGGGTGGGAAAAGGATGGGGTGTTCTCTTTCGTGTAGAGCTTTTGCAGAGATCTGGAAAATTGCAGCGGGTTTGCACCGTGCATTTGATTTGGTACTAGGTGCGTGCGGGAGGTGAGTGTTTCTTTTTGGCTGGAAGGTGGTGTGGTGAGCTTGCGGTGGGAGAGAGCAGAGATACTTGCGTGCGGTGGGTAAGAAGCGCTCGCAAGATGATAATGTGCGATCAGAACATGTTTGGAAAAGGAGAAAATGTTGACTAGCGTGAAGTTGTATGGGGGGGACAAGTGCAGTGAATCGAAAAGAGCTTGCAGAGCACGTGGTGCGGAATTTATGTTCTTGTACTCCTCAATGCGTGCGGGGGGTAAACCTGAAATAAGCTACACGCAAGACCCGGGCGAGTTTATATTACATATTTACCAAGGAAAAAAAACTTCAGAAAATGTCGTTTTAAAATATAAGGACTATGAATCAGTTGAAGCATTTGTTGATGACATCATCGGGCAAATTCCTAGGAAAAAAAGAAAACATATTGTTATACAGAATTCAATCGATAATTACACACACCCTGCCCTAAGCGTTAAAAAAGCTCGATATAAAGCTGAAAAAGGTACCAGCGGAAAAGCACATAATGTAAGGGTCACGGAAAAACCAGGAAAATCCCGCTTGGTCTTGAATAAGTAAATTAAAGATTATAGCATATCTTCTCAGCAGCACGGGTGTTTGTAAGGACGAGCAGCATTATGATAATCTGCAAATAGCGTCGAATGTCTGTGGTAATAAATAACTCAGACGGATCGGCACAGAGTTTTGTTCGTAATTAAGTGCTAAAAGGGAAAAACAATAACTGAACCCCTTTTGACAAGTACGATTCACATTTTGTGCAATTCCAAGAAGGGAAGCATAGGTTCCCTGTGCATGGCCATAAAGCCCTTCGCACATGTGCAACGAACAAATAGGAAACAGGCACCTTCTTAATTGAACATGTCCTAGCATGCGCATAATTTGGGCGCCAAAGGATTTATGGTAATTAGGACCAGGTTAGAGGTATAAGAGGTTAGGCAGATTCGGGAATGGGGGTCATTATTATCGCGGTACTCGTTACTTGAGCACCATCGGGCGTGCTGCTGAGTTGAGTCCTGCTGCGGTTTTGAATTCAAGAGTATTAGTCTTTACAGTCCAGGTGTGGGGTATTTACCCGAAATTTTAGTGGAAGTGACCAGAGAATTAAGTGATTTGTGAATTTGATTGAGGAGTTACATAGTTTTGGTGATTAAACATAGAATTGTGAGTGGATTGTGAGTAAAGTGGCAAATTACATAACATAAGTAAACAAAGTGTGTGCTAAACATGAGTGAAAATAGTGAACAAATTTTTGAGTGCAGTGCTAGTGACGTGGAAATAACGCCGCATCAGCATGGGGAGCAGGGAGGAGCAGAGCCAGCAAGGAGGTCGAACGGCTGCACTGGGAAATCTCACTGCTTAAAAGGGAGCTCGAAATGTTAAAATCATCTACAGGTGGTAGAGTTAACATTAGTGCAAGTGAGTCTATTCAATCCAATAATAGTGCGGGGGATACAGGACAGTTGAAAGTGAGTATGACGGAACTGTCCTCACTCATTCCTGTGTTTGATCCCTCGAAACCCATGAGTTGTGCCAAGAGTTGGGTGGAAAACGTGGAACAACTGGCTCAAATTTATTCCTGGACGGATAAAATGTTAATATTATACGCATCACTTCGGTTAAGTGGTGCTGCGAGGTATTGGTATCAAGGGCAATCGAAAATGGTTAATTGGAGCGAATTTAAAAATCGCTTCTGTGGAAGTTTTCCGAGTAGTAAAACCGATTCCTCAGTTTTACTAGACATCATGCGAAGGAAGAAAAGGTCAGAGGAATGCGTAGAAGAGTACTTTTATCACATAGTCTCTTTGGCCAATTCCATTAACTTAACCGAAAAAGATACAATGGCACACATCATATCTGGTCTAGGAGATCGGGGCATGATAGATATGTTGACCGCAGCGAATCATTCCGATTTAAATGAACTTTTAGTTCAAATAAAAAAAATCGATGAAATGAGGCAACGGGAAAAGCATCGGCAAATTTTATCACCTGAGAGTTATCGAGGGCACAAAAGGACTTTTAATTTTAATGACAGTGGAAGACAACAAATGAAGTTCCGCCGGGTAACTGATGCGGTAAAAACAGAGGCAAATAATTCCGAGAAGAATGTGAAGTATTTCCGGTGTGGGAAACAAGGAAATTTCGCGAACCGTTGTAGGAATGCTCTGACTGAGAGGAAATGCTTTAAATGTAATCAGACGAGACATTTGGCAAAAGACTGCAACACGAATAATACTTCAAATGTTCGGCGAATTTCTAGAGACACGATAGAACAAGATGAATATCACAAACAAGTATTCATAGATGGGGTACAAATTACCGCTTTTCTTGATATGGGCAGCGAGTGCACTACACTCAAAGAGGAATTGGTTACAGAAAAGAAATGGAAGATGGAAAAATGTGACATCACTCTAAGAGGGTTTGCAGGAGGACAATGTCAAGTTCTTGGTAAATTAAGGAAGACTATCATGGTTGATAACGTTGACCTTCTAGACGTGGAAATTATGGTTGTTTATTTATTTATTTATTTAATTCGCTTAATACAAGCTACGTAACAAAAACAAAAACAATTAAAGCTATAATTAAATTAAACTTATAAGCTAGGGAGACAGCAGTAAGGGAAGGCAGGATTAAAATTAAGTAAGCTAAGGAAAGGGAAAGGGGCCTAGAACAACAATTCAAGAGGAACTGTGGTGGAATTCGTTCCTAAGGGACGATTTAGAGAGATGGAAGTCGAAGGAGGGAAGGGAGTTGGCCATTCGAAGCATACGGGTGAGAGGCTCGGCAAGTCCGTAGTTGGTGCGGTGGTAAGCAGGGCGAAAGAGAGGGGCCGACCTGACATAGCGGGGGTTGGTGTAGAAGGAAATCCGCTGAAGCAGAGAAGGACAATCAATCTCCCCAGAAAGCAGCTGATGGATGAATGTAATATCAGCGAGGTCGCGCCGCTTCCATAAGGGCTGCAAGTCAATAAGCATCAAGCGGTTTTCGTATGAGGGAAGATACAGACGGTCAGCCCAGGGAAGCTCACGTAAAGCAAACCGAAGGAACCTACGCTGAACAGCTTCAATCCTGTTGATGCTTGTAGATTGGTATGGAGACCAAACTTGGCAAGCGTACTCGAGAAGAGGCCTGACGAAGGAGACGTAGAGGGATTTGGCAACATAGGGATCAAGGAACTCCTTAGACCAGCGCTTAACAAAGCCAAGTGCAGAGTTGGCTCTAGCAACTACACTGTCAATGTGATCACGAAAATTAAGTTCGCTATCACAAATGACACCAAGGTCGCGAAGAGAGGAAACATAGGGGATAGTTTCATCAGATAACTGGTAAACTCTGCGGGGAGAGGAAGGGCGTCTGCGGGAAAAAGTAATAGATTGGCATTTGGAGACATTAAGCGCAAGAGAGTTTTTGTGGCACCATATATTAAAGTTGTCAAGGTCGTCTTGAAGGAGTCGGGAGTCCGTGGGAGAAGATATCCGTTTAGTGATTTTCATGTCGTCGGCGTAGATAAAAAGATCCGAGTGCTTAATAATACACTCAACATCATTAATAGCCAGAATGAAAAGCAACGGACCTAAATGGCTTCCCTGGGGAACACCAGAATTGGCCACGAAAGGGTTAGAGGATGAGGAACAGAAGAGAACCTTGTACTGGCGTTGATAAAGGTATGACTTCAACCAGGATAGAAAAGGCTGATTGAATCCAAGGTAGCTGAGTTTGAAGATAATTAGTTTATGTGAGATTTTGTCGAACGCCTTACTGAAGTCAGTAGTGATGACGTCGACCTCCTCACCGTTTTCCATGGCACATAGTGTTTTAGAGACGAAGTCGGTAAGGTTAGTAGTAGTTGACCTGCCTTTAAGGAAACCGTGCTGTGAGGGGGAAAATAAGGATTTACAATGAAAGAATAAACAATCGTATACAATTTTTTCGAAGAGTTTGGGTATGCAGGAGAGCTTCGCTATAGGACGGTAGTTGGAGATATCACTCTTACAGCCCTTTTTATGAATGGGGATGATGAAGGAATCTTTCCACCTAGAGGGGAAGATACCTTGGGCAATAGAAAGTTGAAAGATGTGGGTAAGAGGTTCAATCAAGTGTTGAGCACACTTTTTCAGAACGATGGCAGGGACTCCGTCAGGACCTGGGTTGTGATCATCAGCAAGAGTGTTGATGGAAGCAGCAACTACTGATGAGTCAATGATGACAGATGCTAGGGTAGTCTGTGGGCAAGAGCGCATGAAGTGGAAGTAGGTAGCATCAGGCTCGGGAGAATGCTCACTGAAGGATTGACTGAAGTGTTTAGCGAAAAGATTAGCGATTACGCGAGGGTCGGAGGAAGATGTGTCGTCAAGTTTAAGTGTTGAAGGATAGCCGCTGGATTTTCTTTTGACGTTAATGAATTTGTAAAAGCGTTTAGGATCTGAGCGAAGAGTTGACTGCATATGTTCCAAATATTCGAGGTAAGAGGATTGGCTGCGTTCAGAGAACAGGGAAGCCACAGAGAGGTAATTGGACAGGTCGGGATCCGATCGAGTTAAGAGATAGGCCTGCCACAATTTGTTTCTCTTGTTTCGAAGAGAGCGAAGTTCTTGTACCAAGGGGGAGATGAGGCATGATCTCTACGAGGTTGGAAGGGAATAGACTGAGCTAAACAAGTAAATAGTTCGGTGTAGAAAGAGTCTACGACATCTTCAACAGAAAGCAGTGAAACAGTTGAGAGGGAATGAAGGGACGATTGATCAAGTAGGTGATTTAATTTGCTAAAATCCCCTGCTCGGAAGTTGAGAGAGTAGGACGATTCGGAGTGAATATGAGGAAGGGGGGGTTCAAGAGAAAAAGTGAGGAAGAGTGGGGGGTGATACTGGTCCAGTGTGGAGAGGAGATGAGCACTCTCGATGACAACCGAGTTGACAGGATCGGAAGCAAAAATCAAATCTAACTGCCTACCCAGATTGTTGGTTACACCACTAATCTGGTAGAGACCAGAGTCAGAGACGCGGTCAGTGAAGAAAGTCTCTTTATCAGATAGGGTGTTGAGAGGGACATAATGGAGTTCGTCATCAGACCGGATCCATTGAAGGCGGGGGAGATTAAAGTCGCCAAGAACGAAGACTTCATCATTTGGACCAAGACTATTGAAGCGTGAATCAATCACATCGGTGGCAATTTTATACGTCTCAAGCGGCTGGGAGGGACGAATATAGACACAGAGTATATACAAGAATTTAGAAGTTAGAGAAATTTTGATGCAGACGAAATTACAATTAGAGGTGTTAGAGGAAGTAAAAAGGCAAGCGCCGAAACGATTGCGAACAGCAAGGAGGACGCCGCGGCCAGTAGGAGCTAAGTCATTATCGCTGGTGTCAGCACGAAAAACAGTGAAGTCTGCAGAAAATAATTCATTGCTATTTACGCTAGCAATTAAGTTGGTTTCTGTGAGCGCAAAAATGTCGTAAGGGAAGAGGAAGGAATTATGGAAAACTGAGTGAGTTTTGGAGCGCAGGCCTCTAACGTTTTGGTAATATATGGAAAGACAGCTAGGGGGACGGGCTTTGGTAGAAGAGGGTGGGGAACGGGAAGAGGAATGAGTGCTGGCAGCGTTAGGAACTAAAATAATTTTTGTGATCAGCGCGGGATTTCTGAAGGTGGGAGACACGCCGAGAGCTAAGATAGGAAGCGAAGGAAGTTAAATCGGTTGATACTTTATCCGGAGTAATGCCAAATTCAGCGTGGTATTTGAAAAAGAGCTCGCGAAGGGCAGTGAGGTCGGTAGGGAGGCCCTCCTGGTGAATCGAAACCAACACACTAGTTTTAGTTTTGCCGTCAATACAGACGGAGTCTGGTTTGTCATGGAGGTAGGCAAGGAGAAGGCGAACGTTAGCGTGGATTCTATGGTCACGCAAACGTGATAACAGATAACGTCCTTCAGTTGTTCCTGCGGATTTCATGGTGAGTTTAACAATAGGGGGGAGGAGAGGGTCAATGAATGAAGGTCTGGAGGGCGGATTGGAAGGGAGGGGGTCCGGATTGGCGGGGGGAGGGGCCACGGAAGAAGAGGACGAAGAGGGAGGAAGGACGGAGGGGGGCGGAATGACTGGTTGTGAAGGAACTAAAGTATGGGATTTGACAAAATTAGGGTATTTGGGAGGGGTGGAAAAGTTAAAGTTAGGGAAGAGGCTGGTCTTGTACTGCCAGTTGGGATCAGCGGTAGAAACATTGGCAAGATTGGGAGGGTAAGAACGACGTTTGGTCGGATTATTGGAACCTATAGATTTGTGGGAGGGTAATTTAGGGCTAGTAGTGGGTTTAGAAGGGACAGAGGGACCAGAGTTAGGCTTAGGTTTAGCATGAGGGCTAGGGTTGGTCTTAGCTTTGGTAATGTGATTAGCGTTAGACTTAAGTTTAGCATTAGGGCTAGGGTTAGTCTTAGCTTTAGAAATGTTACTATGACTAGGGTTAGGCTTAAAGCTAACAGATTTGGAGATCCATTTCGATATGCTAATATTACCGTAGCTAACGGGGCGGGAGAAGAGCCACTCGTATTTGCAGTGGAGAGTCACCTTAAATTTGGATGGCCCTCCAGCATGGGACGGGTGGAGTTTCTCACAGACAATCGGTGTGATCGAGAAGTATCTTGCAAAGAAGGTGCGGATCCAGGTCACATCTGCGAGGTGGGGGGCGCCAGCCACAAGGAGCACTGAGGAAGTCTCGGAGGCAGCGACGTTGCCACGGTGGAGTTTCACCAGCCTAGAACTCCATTCCTTTTCGGTCCAGAGAGTGCCGAATTTAGACACTGGGGGGACCAAATCACAAGCAGAGGTTTGAACAGAAACGGAAGAAGTAGATGGAGGAGGGCGAAGCACGGACTTAGTGATGTCGACGATGGTAGGGCTGGGATTCGGCGTAGCAGCAGTCTGAGTAGGCGCGGAGGTCGTGGCAGAAAGTGTGGGCACACGGTCCAGAGCAGCTGATGGCGGAAACGCTTGTCGGTCCTACAGCGGACGATCGAGAGGGCGAGCGAAGATCAGCGGAGATGGAGCCAAGGAGCGCAGCGTTGGCAGACACGGCCGCAGAGCAAGAGCCGAGGTCATTCCTAATTAGCTTCACTGAGCGGCGAACATCGTCGACGGCAGGCAGAACAGCCGCGGGGAGATCGGCTACAGAGAACGCCGAGTAGAGGTCGTCCAGGGTTCGCGCCACGGTAGATATTTTAGTAAATATCGAGTGAGACTTCTCAAGAAGAGACTCGGTTTTTCTATTAATTTTATCAAGACTTGCATTTATCGACGTGAATTCGTCAGGGACGGTCTGAGAGCATGAGCAATTACCCAGCATGGACTGCACCTTAGCAGCGAGGAGAGATTGCTCGCTTAAGAGGTTGTCGGAAATAGTCGCCAGTGCACGAAGAACGTGACACGGCTTGATGTCGGAGCACTCGTTGCACGTAGAGAGCCCAGCAGATGAAGATGATCGCGCGCCACGCTTTAGGCAAGCAGCATAGAAAGACAGCCTGCAAACCCCGTCACATTCGATCAAATCGCCAGAGAGAGACCCATTGCATACTTTGCAGGCGCTCATCGTAAAACTCGTAGTAGGCAACGAAGTGATGTCACAGTTGAAATCCGGAAGTATTCGAAGCAGCACAGCAAGCAAGGTGATTACACCGCAGGAAATGAGATCGACGAAGTCGGCAGAAATTGGTCAACAACACGAGTGATCACACCAAAGAAAAACAATTAGGTCACACCGGCCAGCTGCGAAGGGTGAAACAATCTAGGCGATTACACAACAGAAATAAACAATGAACTGCGGGAGGTAAAGAAAAACGCGACTGCACCGCACGAAGGTAAGTAATTAATTGTAGACAATAACGTGCAAATAACTCCTATGATATTAGGGAAAGATGCGATGGCCTAACATTAAAATATTGAAATCATGGAAAACTTTTCACTTACAGCAAAACCCAACTTGGTCGAATGTGATGGAAATAAACAAAATGGAATTAATCAGACAAAATGAAATACGAGCTAATAAATATATCGGTCAAAAAGATATTAGTCGTCTGGAGGAATTGCTGAATAAATATCGTTGTTGTTTTGCGAAAAATACGTCGGAGCTTGGGATGACTAGTTTGATTGAAATGAAAATAGAGCTTAACAACTCGAAACCCATTACATATAGACCATATAAAGTTGCATATGGATTAAAGCCTGTACTAAATAAAACAATTGAGGAATTGTTGGAGAATGATATTATTCGATACTCTACTTCCGAATATGCTAGTCCAGTATTATTCGTACCGAAAAAGAATGGCGAATACCGCATGTGCATAGACTATCGCAAACTCAATAGTATAACGAAACGTGAACATTTCCCCACTCCAAACATTGAGGAGACGCTTAACTCATTGGCAGATGTTAAATATTTTACATCTTTAGATTTTATGAGTGGATACCATCAGATACCCATTGAAGAGTCGAGCCGGAAATATACAGCATTTATCACTTCAGATGGGCATTATGAGTTTAAACGGGTTCCCTTTGGACTTACTAATTCACCTGCCGTTTTCATGCGAATGATGCAGAAATTAATTAGACAAATCGATACGAGAGAAGGTGGTAAAATTGTTGTATACATGGACGACGTTCTAGTGGCTACTAATACTATAGAAGATGGATTCAACCTGCTGACGAGAATACTTCAGCAGCTTAAGGAAAATAATCTCACCTTGAATTTAGAAAAGTGCAAATTTTTTGACAATGAAATATCTTTTCTGGGCCATGTAATATCAGGAAATGGTATAAGACCAGGGGAAGCGAAAACTGAAGCGATTGCGAACTACAAGGTACCAGAAAATCAGAAGGAGGTGCGACAGTTTCTAGGATTGGCGGGGTACTTCCGGAGATTTATTAGAGACTTCGCGGAGATAGCAAGACCTTTAAATTGTTTGTTGAAAAGGAAAACGGAGTTTTTATGGACCGCAGAAGCTGGAAAATCGTTTGAGACGATAAAAGAATTGTTGAAAAAAAGACCAATACTCGTATTATATGATCCAAAACTGGAACACGAAGTTCACACTGATGCTAGTAGTTTTGGATTGGCAGGCATCTTAATGCAAGTGGATGCAAACGGCACAACGAAACCGGTCTCCTACTTTAGTAGAGCTACAACGGACTGTGAGAATAAATGTCATAGCTACGAACTTGAAGCTTTGGCAGTGGTTGAAAGTCTAGAACGCTTTAAACATTATTTGCTATATAAGAAGTTCAAAGTGCTTACAGATTGCAATTCACTTAAGCTGACACAGGAGAAAAGGAATTTAATCCCAAGAATAGCTAGATGATGGTTAAAACTCTTAGAATTTGATTTTGAACTTGTGTATCGGCCCGCGAGACAGCTAGCTCATGTGGATGCTCTAAGTCGAGCACCAGGAGGTGAACCTAAGGAAGCAGAAACTGTAGCTGCGAAGGTCCTAGCCATTACCTTACCCAATGAAGACTGGATCTCAACACTACAGTCCCGAGACAAATACCTACAGCATATAAAGGAGGTTCTAGGAGGAAATGTCACAAGTGGTGATGATGTGAACGGTATCAAGGGAAGTTATATCCTTAGAGGTGGGCGGATTTAAAAAAAAACAGATGAAGGTGACCGTTTTGTGGTACCACGTGGTATTACATGGCGTATAATGAAGATGTCTCACGATGACATGGGACATTGTGGATGGAAAAGAACTGTAGAGAACATGAAGAAGTTATTCTGGTTCCCGAAAATGAAACAGGCAGCCCAAAAATATGTCAAGTCGTGTGTAGACTGTTTGTTCCATAAGCGAGGCCCAGACGAGTCAAATTACAAGATATATACTCCGAAACGAGAAGCCATACCATTTCACACTGTGCACATGGACTATTTGGGTCCATTTCCCAGAAGTAGGAAGGATAATGAACATCTGGTTGGGATAATAGATACGTTCACTAAGTTTATAGTTATCAGACCAACACGGGCAACAACAACGACATCAGCTATAACGACGATGGACGAAATAGTGCAGTATTTTGGTGTTCCTTATAAAATGGTTACGGATAGAGGTGCAGCGTTTACTTCGAAAGAATTCACGAAATATTGCAATGATAACGATATAAAACATGTACTCACGGCTGTACAAACACCAAGGGCTAATGGCCAAATTGAACGTTATTTTCGTACCATCCGCACAGCTATAGCAACGATGTGTCAGGATCCAGATGGATATGGACTGGGACGATAGCTCGGACAGTAGCGGAGATTCAAGAGAATGGTTGTGTCATATGAAGATTAAATAAAGTGGGCAAGTGGTGTAGCTGTTGGCAAGGAAATGGTAATTTCTTACAGAAGTATAATGAAAAGAGAGAAAGGGGTTGGAGTGCTGGATTACCCATTAGGCCGGACTAGGCCATGGCCTAGGGCCCCCGACGGGCAGGGGCCCCCACGAAAATCTGATATGAATTTTTTTTAATGTAATTTTTAATTTCAAGTTAATTTTTTTCTTTTTTTTACATTTTAATTTTTTTCCAACCAATTTATTTATCATATTAATATGTATTTTTAAACGCAAAATATTAAAAAATGTTTATTCATTTATTCTTTCGATTGTTATTTCATATGATGATTCGAATTTCAATTCGCGCGCTAAAGACCCGAAAAAACTATTTTGATTGTTTTATTGTGTTTACAACCTTTAAATGATATGAATAAGCTGTTTAAATTCTATAAATGCATAAATAAAGAATAATTTTACAATTATTAAAAAAAAGGGGGCCCCAAAATTTGAATGGCCTAGGGCCCCCATTTGGGTTAATCCGGCACTCGGTTGGTGGTGTAACTAACAAAGGAAGGGAAATGTGGTATTGGATTGGTAAATACCACCTAAAGCTGGTGGAAGTAACTAGCGAAGGTTAGTGGTGTAACTAACTAAGGAAATGTGGTATTGGATTGGTAAATACCACCTAAAGCTGGTGGAAGTAACTAGCGAAGGTTAGTGGTGTAACTAATTAAGGAAATGTGGTATTGGATTGGTGAATACCACCTAAAGCTGGTGGAAGTAACTAGCGAGGGTTAGTGTTGTAACTAACTAAGGAAATGTGGTATTGGATTAGTAAATACCACTTGAAGCTAGTGGAGTAACTAGCCTGAGTACATATCAAATGGGATCTATGTGGGTGGTGTAACTAGGGAACACTGGGGACAGTGTTGTCGTCGGTTGGCCGAACTGTAAGGGTCACGGAAAAACCAGGAAAATCCCGCTTGGTCTTGAATAAGTAAATTAAAGATTATAGCATATCTTCTCAGCAGCACGGGTGTTTGTAAGGACGAGCAGCATTATGATAATCTGCAAATAGCGTCGAATGTCTGTGGTAATAAATAACTCAGACGGATCGGCACAGAGTTTTGTTCGTAATTAAGTGCTAAAAGGGAAAAACAATAACTGAACCCCTTTTGACAAGTACGATTCACATTTTGTGCAATTCCAAGAAGGGAAGCATAGGTTCCCTGTGCATGGCCATAAAGCCCTTCGCACATGTGCAACGAACAAATAGGAAACAGGCACCTTCTTAATTGAACATGTCCTAGCATGCGCATAATTTAGGCGCCAAAGGATTTATGGTAATTAGGACCAGGTTAGAGGTATAAGAGGTTAGGCAGATTCGGGAATGGGGGTCATTATTATCGCGGTACTCGTTACTTGAGCACCATCGGGCGTGCTGCTGAGTTGAGTCCTGCTGCGGTTTTGAATTCAAGAGTATTAGTCTTTACAATAATATGTTCGAATTACGGCTAGAAGACTTGCAAGTAACAATAAAAATAAAAAAACCACTGCCATCGCACCTTAATGTTAAAGATCTTATCACACTTTTAATATCAAATGTGCATTTTGACGATGAAACAATTAGCTCGCAAGAAAAACAGAAAAAGAAATTAAAGATACGATTAAATAAATTTTAAATAGGTTGAAAAAAGACTCACTAAATGCAAAAACACCTGATCAGCGACAAATTGCTAAAGATAGTGATGTCTTGGATGTACCATATGAAAAACAGAGTTCGGGGGAATACTTAACAACACCGGTCACTATTAACACCAATATAAGCAATTTGTCAGACCTGTTTACGGATATATTTCTTCAGACCCCCGAAGAAAAACGTAAGCCTGATGCAATACTTTCAGAAATAAAGGAATCATTCAACACTGCTGGACTACGTCAAGAGCATATGACAATCATTGACAAAATTAACGGTCTGGAAAGCACAGTCAATGAACTAATACAAAGGTTCCCCCGAGAATCTACGGAGATATCAAAAAGATGTTATGATAAAAACCTAATTTTCATTTACACCGATATTATTAAACCAAGAATTATTGGCAATAAATTAGTTCGATACTTACGAGTGATACCGACACAATCGTGCGAGGGTGTATTAAGATTTGAACATGTAGAATACTGTCCTATCGAGAAAACATTTATAGAAGGTATTTCTATAAAAATAACTGATGGGTGAGTTGATCAATTTTAAATCAAGTTATACGCCGACTTATGTGATACTTCATTTTAAAACAAAATAAACTATAAATATATGTGCACCCCCCAGCCAGTTTCCAATTTGATAGCGCTTTTCTTGACTTTAGCCCTTACTAAAAATGAATTCGTATTATACACGATACTATTTACTTCAAATTAACGGTAATTTGTCGGATATAGGAGAATTGTACCGAGCTCCGCTTACTTACCAGCAAGGAAGAGGCATTGGTAGTTTTTTCAGCGGGCTATTTCGCTATTTACAGCCATTAGTTGCTTCAGGAGCCAAAGTTATAAAACAGCAAGCACTGAAAACTGGAAAAGCAATACTGTAAGAAATTGGTAGTAAGCCGGTTAAGGATATTTTAAAAGACCAGGGAAAAGCCGCTGTACAAGACCTAGCACAAAAGGGTATAAATAAACTCTTCGATAATATGGGCGGTGCAGGTATAAATAATCGCACGATTAAGAGCTAATCCATTTACGGCGTTACGCTTAACCAAGTCTCCTAAACGAAAAAGACGCTCAAAACAAACAAACCGGGCTACGAAAAAAACAGCAAACAAGAAGAAAAAATCTATAAAAGGCAAACGCGGCTTTCGTAAACGAACATTGGATATCTTTGATAAATAAATAAAATGTCTACGTATAGCGAGTGCAAGAAATCCGAGCTGGACCTTTTTTCTACGCCGGCTGTTCAAAGTAATATTTTAAAAACCGAAGAAGTAGCATACAAGCCTATAGCCTCATTAGATAACTCATCAGTTTTGGAATTTGTCTCGCTGGGTCATGGAGATACATATCGAGACTTGTCAAGTATATACCTACGTTTAAAAGTGCAACTAATTAAATTTAAAGACGGAAAAGAAGAACTTTATTCCGGGAACGATGTTACCGTAACTGCCTCAGATGGCTCCATGAAGACTGTGACTGATGAAAGTCCCGGGGTTGTCAATAACGTGCTTCACTCGCTCTTTCGTCAGTGCACTATTTACCTAAATGGGAGGCCGGTTGTTCAAACTGACAATAATTACAACTATAGGGCATATATTGAAAATTTGTTAAATTATGGAAAAGATGCGGCATCGACACATTTAGAATCTGTTGGCTGGTATATCGATGAAGACAATATAGAGGTAGTTCAAAGCCCCGAACAAAATATAGGCTACTTAGCAAGACAAAAACTTTTTAATAAGAGCAACGTTGTCGAGCTAATGGGAAAAATATACGCTGATATGTTTAACCAAGACAAATTATTAATGAATGGTGTAGATCTGCGCGTTGTGTTATCACTTGAAAAGCCCGAATTTTACCTTTTATCAAAAGATGATGACAACTCCCCACGAATTAATATTGTAGAGGCCACTATGTACATGAATCACGCGACTATTAATCCCAACATCATGCTGGCTCATGAAACCGTTTTACAACGGTCAAATGCTGTATACCCATACAAACGAGTCGAAGTTAAAACATATACTATACCAGCAAACACATACACATTATCCTTAGACAATATTATCATAGGACAATTACCAAATTTATTAGTGTTTGGTATGGTTGATAACGATGCATATACAGGAACTCGAACAAAAAATGCCTACAATTTTAAGGGCAGGTGCTCATTCAAAATTTTGAAATTTTCGATTTTTTTTTTTTGATTTTCTTCAAGAACAATGTTTCAAGAATATTGTTTTCCAATTTTATGCCGATCCGAGCAATAGAACCGATTCTACAGCTCGTTGAACGCAGCGGTGTCCCAATCGCAGCGAATTTTGACGCGACGTGATCTTTACGCGGTTTAGGATTTCGGGCGCGAGGTGACTTTTACAAGATTTGAAAAGCTTGGCTTCGCTTTATCAGCACTAAATTGTGGGAACGGCAATCGTCGGGATTTGCACATGTAACTCCCCCTCCCTTTGATTCAACATTACTCCTGAAATGTTGTCCTTGATTACATTACTCTTTCTCTTTCTTTTTATTACTATTAGTACAATTGAAATTGAAGCTAAGACTATTGCTATTATAGAAAATGAGGTATATGTTATGGCTTTCGTTTCAAATTCTATGTATTTTATGAGTTCTCTGTTTTTAATTGCATTTAAGTGTAGTTTGTCGATTGTTATATTTCTGATAATTTTTGTTACATTAAGATTGAATGAGGGTAATACTACGTGCTCTCTATATTCCTCAATTTTATTGGCAAATTTGTTATTATTTATTTTAACTTCACAGTTATTGAATTTTATAATGTTACTTCCTCTTATTGTTATGTCCTGATCAATACAATTTTGGTTAATTTTTGTTGCCAATAAATTTGTGGTTACAATGATGTTTTCGTTTATTAAGTATATGGATTCTAGTTTGTTTATTCTGAACAAGCATACATTGTTTTCCTTTAGTAAATTTTTAATACAATCGTTATCTGGATATTTACGATTTTTCTTCACAATTATTTCGTCAGTATTTTCGTATACATTATTTGCGTTTATGATAACATTCTTTATATTTGCGTCAAGCTCTTCATGAAATTTATTTGGACACGGAATTATTAAGGCATTGAAATATTTTTCTACGGTAAAATTTGGTATCATTATAGCAAGAATAATGAGATTATTTCCAAAAAGTACAGTGCTTTTAAGGTATGGCATGGTATCAACAGTTATTTTAAGTTTTTGAATTTCTTCCTTCGTGAGTAAATTATGTGCAAGGACGTTTAGTCTGCTTAACAAAATTATGTCTTCTATTTTTTCTATTTGCTTGTTGGCTGTGGAGATATCGGCATACATTTGTAAAACTAACTTAGATTTCTCTGCAGCAAGCATTATTTTGTTAGTCTTATTTTCTATATCGGAAAGGTATTCGTTTAGCTTTTGTTGTTGTTTGTTTATGTGGTCTGAAATTTCTTTCAGATTTCTAATTAGATTATTGTTAATTTGAATTTGCTTATTTAATTGTTCCGTCATTTGTTTTCCGTTTGTGTCCAAGTTTGTAAGATGTCTGTTAATTTCTTCGCAGTCCTCGTCGTCCATAGTACCTGCTAGTATTTTAAGACCTTTTCCTAATATGTTAATTAGTCCACGTTTGGATCGCTTTGATTCGTATGCGTTTGGAAGCAATGTATTGTAGTTGTTCTGAAGCAGTGTCAATTCTCTGTATAGTAATTGGTATTCACTTTCGCTTGTGTCTAGTTTTAGTGAGTTTAAATTGTAGTATAATGTATTTATTAATTCCTCGTAGTCGGTCAGATTAATGATGTGCAGCAACTTTGTGTAGTTGTCTACTATTTTCCTTTCGCTGGTTCGTACTACGGAAAAGCCCGAGTTATTTTCGGTTGAAGTTATTTGTATAGATTGCGAAGAGACTAGGGCAATGCATATCGTAAGCAGTAGAAAAATGTGGGTTCTTTTCTGAAACGAAAATTTATATGTGTTTATGTAGTAATTATGAGATGATGATACGATGCTACAAATGCACTTATCTAAACAAATGTAATGTGGTGGGTATCGATTTTATTTATAGGACTTATATGGCAGATCACCTGTACAATTATCCAGTAATTGCGAGAGAGCCAGATATTGTTCCATTTTAAGTTACCTGTCTTTACTTGTGCTTGGAACGTTAGGGTCATTATTGCCGACTAGCTTTTTCTTTCTTACTCTGCCCGAATAATCTCGACTGGTTTGTTTGCGGTCAAATTGTACATTTTCTATAGGCTTTTGATATTTGTATTTTCTTTTCACAATTTGCCTATCTCGTTTGTAGCCTTTTTCATCCGTAAAATAAGTCTTACCTCTATTAGTGACCTTTTTAATTATATATTTTGGAAGGCCCTTTAGGTTGTGGAATCCGAGATTCTTTACGAGCTCGCGTTCTCCATATTCTTCAGGGTTTACGCGATTAGTATTCATCTTATTTATACGTTCTATTTTATTGTTGTGAATTTTTTGTTGAAGTGTGTTCCATTCTAAACTGCTAAAATTAGAATGTAGCAGTGTATTCGGCTTGTATTTTGTAGTTGAATGAACTGTGTCGTTGTAAATTTCGACAGCTTTATGCACGAGCGTTTTTTCGTCTATATCCTTGTTCTCTTTGCTAAGTTTGAATAACCTCATGTGTTCATTAAGTGTAGAATGAAATCTTTCAATATCGGAGTTTCCGGTATGGGTATTCGGGGAGGTGAAATGATATGTTATATTTTTTGAGTTTAAGAAGTCTCTTATATATGCCGTATTAAATTCATTATCTGCTATTAAATTCTGGGGTTTTCCTAAAATTGCGAATCTTTCTTGTAATACATTTACAATAGAAGTTGAGTTTCTGTCTGCGATAAAATGTATAGATACATGTTTTGTTAGTTTATCTATACAGGTAAGGAACATTGAATTCTTGTTAGGGAACCAAATGTCTACATGTACTACCTGATTCGGTTTGCTCGGCGTTTCTGAAATCATAAATTTCGGTTTGATCGGTTTCCTATCGTATTTACACATATTGCAGATTATGCAGTTGTTGACGTATTTGTGGATTTCCGTTTGGAGATTCGGGAAGTAATACTCATTTTTCATTTCCGCATACATTTCTTGTATGCCCCTATGATTTTTTGAAGTGTGAATGTTGTCGATAATTTCTAGAAGGTCTTCCTTATTCTCAATCTCCTGGAGGAATCTTGTGCACCTTAGAATTTTAATATTCGGTGAATTTGAGAAATATTTTACAATAGTATCTTGGAATTTAATGAATAATGCATCACATTCAGAATATACTCCTATAAATCCTCTTGATGGTAAATATTCTCTCAATATTTCTAAAATGTAATTCTCCTTATAGTCCTTTAGTGTGATAACTAGTCTTCTTTTCTTTTCATATGGCAACTTACTTTCATTAGAGTTTGCTTCTCCGAGTTTTAGTATGATTTGGGTTTTAAATATGTTTAGTGGCCGTTCCGATATATATATGTGATCGTTGCTGTTTTCTCGACTACTATGTATAGTGGCTGCATCGGAACTAGTTTCGTTCACATCTGAATTGTGAACTTCAATGCGGCTTAGATAGTCCGCTACATAGTTCTCCTTTCCCTTTATGAACTGGATGTCATAATCGTATTCATTTAGTTGCAACTTCCATCGTTGCAACTTGGGATTAGGTTCTTTTAGCGAGTTTACCCAGATCAATGGTCTGTGATCTGTTTTAATAGTGAACTTTCTCCCGAAAAGATACGGACGAAAGTATTTAACTGACCATACTATTGACAGCAATTCTTTTTCAATTGTGCTGTAGTTGGTTTCGTGATTATTTAGGGTCCGCGATGCGTAAGCGATCGGGTGGTCATTTTGGGACAAAACAGCCCCTATCGCCGCATTGCTGGCATCAGTAGTAAGAGTAAACTTTTTTGAAAAATCTGGGTAAGCAAGTACAGGACTATTGGTAATGATTTCCTTTAATTTATTAAAAGCTTCGGAGTACGATTTATCATGAGGATTAAGTTTGGTATTCTTTTTAAGGAATTTGGTTATTGGCAGGGCTACTTTTGAATAGTCTTTTATAAACTTTCTGTAGTAGCCTGTCATTCCCAAAAACGACTTAATTTGTTTTATAGTTTTGGGTAACTCAATTTTCTTTATGGTTTCGATCTTTTTGGGATTCGGTTTGATTCCTTGTGTCGATATTATGTGTCCTAGATACTCCGTCTCTTTTTTTAGGAAATTACATTTGTCGATTTGTACTTTCATATTATATTCAACCAGCCGTTTGAAAATTTTGCTAATAGAGTCGATATGCTCTTGTAGTGACGTTGAGAATATTAAAATATCGTCCATATACACTACGCAAATATTGTTGATATAGTCGTGCAAGACTTCGTTCATCATTCGTTGAAATGATGCTGGGGCATTTTTCAACCCAAACGGCATACGGGTAAACTCGTAGTGCCCGTTAGATGTTGAAAAAGCCGTTTTACGCATATCTTCTTTGTTTATCGGGATTTGGTGAAATCCCTTTGCGAGGTCGAGCGTAGTGAAATACTGCGCTCGGCCCAATTTGTCGAATATACCCTCAATGTTGGGGATTGGATATCGATCATCTATGGTATTGTCGTTAAGCTTTCTATAATCAACGACAATTCTCCACTTCGGCTTGTTGGAGTTGTCTAATTTTTTGGGTACGACCCATATAGGTGCGCTGTATGGGCTCGTAGAGTTCCTTATTATGCCGGAATCTAGCATTTCCTTAATCTGTCGATTAACTTCTTCCCGATGTATTTCCGGGTATCTGTATGACTTTGAAAAAATAGGAATGTCGTTTTTGGTGATAATCTTATGTGTATATTTAACTACGGATGTTAGATTATCGCCTTCTTTATAAAATATTTTTTTATATCGCCCGATTACATCTCTTAACGATTTTATTTCTTCATCGTTTAGATCTGTGACGTTAACTTTTCCCATGATATCGGTTATTTCCGGGTAATTGGAATTTATTTCGAAGATTTGGTTGCAGAAATTTTGTATTTCTGTCTCCGATAGTTGTCTTTGCGACTCACTGAATATTAAGGGTAACGTGGCTTCATTTGTGGTTAACTGCGAATTTTTATAATCTATTTTGGCTTCTAGGGGTTTTAAAACATTATTTCCTAATATTCCATCGAAGTCGCTTTTTATATCTGCTTCTAGCATTTCTATCTTTATCGAAGCGCGTTTGAATTCCTTAAATAGAGGTATAGTTATTTTGGAATCGATTTTTGCATCAGAGTTTATTGTTTTCAGGAGCATTGGTTTTTCGAGAAAGGTTTTGAAAGAGTGATGGAACAATCCCTTTTGAATCAAGGAAGTTCCTGCTCCAGAGTCAATCAATAACTTAATGGGTCTCGATTTCGTTTGGACTATTATGCAGGGAAGAGCTCTGAGGCCTGAGATTGAAAATTTGTGACGTTAATTGCGTCAACCTCCATAGGTTCTGGCTGTTGCTCTTGTTGTCTGGGATAGTTATTCGATCTTTGATCAGTATTATTATTTTGTCTGAAATTTCCCGAAGTGTTACGTCTGACATTTGAACTTGAGTTGTCATTTCTAAAGTTTCCAGAGTTGTTACGTAGGTAATGATTTGTGTTATTCTGCCTAGAGTTTGTTGAGTTATTTTGTTTTGAGTTAACTGAATTTCTATTTGGATAGTTCGGGTTATACGTATACCTATTATCTGAAATTTGTTCGTTTGGGTTGCGGTAAGTTCTGTCTTGGTATGCCTGCGTTGGTGTCGTATTCTGTTTGCTAGGATTTGCGAATTTATTTCGTCTATTTACAAATGTATAGTTTTTTGCTCTATAGCTTTTATAGAAATAATCTGTTTCGACTAAAATTTCCTTAGCTTTCCTGAGGGATTCCGGGTTTCTAGCATTAAGGATAAGTTTCGGTTCGTTAGGTAGTTTGTTAGTAAATATTTTTAGAACCATGCTCTCATTTTTCTTACTATTGTACCAGTCAAGATTATTATCATTTGTTTTCATATTAAGATTGCTTAAAAGTTCTAAGATTTTATCATAAAATTGTCCGATTGTATCTTCGATTTCTAAAGTCTTAATTTTAAAAAGTATGTTTTCGATACTGTCTTGAATACAGAAATTTTCTTGTAAGATGGTTTTTATTTCGGCCCAAGTTATTGGGTTACCGTTATTAATTAGAACAATATTAGCTCTATCTATAACCTTTTCTCTTATTTTAATGTTTACTAGTATTTTAATATTATTCTCCAGAGTCGTTGTGAACAGCATGATCTGGTCCACGTGTTTTATAAATACCTCAAGCTCGTCGGGTTTGCCTGAAAACGGGGGAAGTCCTTTAAGTAAGTCAAATATGTTTGCTGTCGTTGCCATCGTGATCTTTGTTGGGTGTTCCTCGTTGTTTCTGGTGGAGAGTTTCTCTAAGCTGGACACTAATTCGTCGATTATATTCATTCACATGTGCAGCTTTATATTTTGCATTTGATTAATTTTATTTATAGGGCTTATGACTGTTCTAAAGACGAGTTTTTATTTTGGTACATAAATTCACTGAGAGGTTATCTTTTTTAATTAGTATATATATTAATTTATACGTATTTTTCTTGTTTTAAACACGAAATCACTGTTTTAAATTAACTCTTTCTTTTTTTTTTTTTTTTTCAAAACACCAAATGATTGATGTTTTAGAATCACTATTTGTAATTAATTCTCTCACTAAGTGATTGATTTTCAAAATCACTGTTTCGAAATCACTCTTTTCGTATTTTTCTTGTTTTTTTTTTTTTTTTTTTTTTTTTTTCTTTTTTTGAACTGATGTGGCTAACACCGACTGCGCCAGTAAAACATTTAAGATCGGTTTAGAAGATCTTTATTTAACGAGTCGCTTTTCAAGACTGACTTTACAAAATTTTTGAACTTAGCAAGTTAAGATAGTGCTTTAGGAAAATGTCTTGGGAAACAGTTGCATGTGCAGATCTCAGAGTTGCATTTCTTAGAATTTTGACGCGGCGTGATCTTTACGCGGTTTAGGATTTCGGGCGCGAGGTGACTTTTACAAGATTTGAAAAGCTTGGCTTCGCTTTATCAGCACTAAATTGTGGGAACGGCAATCGTCGGGATTTGCACATGTAACTAGCGGGGCGCTCGCTCGCCTCTCCATTTCATTTTTGGTCCGCCATATTGGATCCACCATTTTGAATTTTAAAAAAATAATTCCAGATTCGGATTCAGCAACTCAAAAACCATAAAGAACTATAGTTTTGTTATAAAAATCGAAACGGAAGTTGAATTATATTTACCAAACTTAACGAAAAATGTAGTAAAAATCACGAAAAATGAACCGAATCTTTCAAGTCGATTTACGGAAAATCAATTTTTTGACACTTTGCGCCAAGTTTACTCGAAAACGGCTGAACCGATTTACTTCTAGTTTGCTGCATTCGAAAGTAAACATTTTTGAAAGGGGGTTATACCAACAAAATATGAAAAATTATTATGTTAACTATTTTTTACAAGCAATAATTCACGAAAAAAAGCCTTAAAAAAAGCACTTAATTTGTAAGCGCTCGCAATTTGTCAATTTTTAACTTTTTGAAAATATGTTAGGTATAACCCCCTTTCCATTTATTGTAGAATGACCTACAATTTTTGAATTTTTGATTTTAGATCGATTTCGGCCCAGAATCGTGGCAAGAAGTTGACAATATTTTTCAAACACGCTCTACGCGGAAGCCCATCACAGCCGCCATTTTGTTTTTTTTTTTGGAAAAAAAAATCTAAAAGTACAATTAAATGTACAATAAAAAAATATACAAAAAAGAATTTTTATACCTTTATTCGTTTTCCTAAAAAAAAATGCCAAAGTGTACCTACTTTTTCGTCGATTGAATGAGAACCTGCTCTTAAACATAATAACATCACAAGATTTAATTTATCAGTAAATGGTGTCCAAATACCTAACCAGCCTATAGAATTTGATTATTCAAAGGGACAGCCTATTAGTACAAGAGGATATATCTCCTTGTTCAAAGGAACTGGAATACATTATTTCGATAAAGGACATCAGATTTCAAAAAAATTCTTTGACAACGGCTGTTTTCTTCTTGCTTTTGATTTAACTTCTGACCGTTCATATAATTCAACCTGTGGAAATCTATTAAACCAAGGTACGGTTAGAATTGAAGGAAGATTTAGGGAGGCTTTGAAGACAACAGTAACCTGTATCGTGTATGCTGAATATGACGGTAGTGTGGAAATCGATAAAGATAGGAACGTATACATAAGCTTCTAAAAAACTTATATATATAAGATGATGAAATTTCAAATTATTCACAGTACATTTACAGTGACACCAGTTATAATGAGTTGCTTGATAAATGTAGAGTACTTTTCTGGAGGCTGTTTAACCTTCTTGAAAAAGGTTTCTTTTGCGGGATTCACTGCACAAAGTAAATTATTTACAAAGGAGATTATCTTCAAATACCCTACGTCAGCTCCAGGATGTCTCGACCAATCAAATAAATTGGGAAACATTGAACTTAGACGTCTAGATGAAGAGCTAATAAAAACATTAGCAAAATTTACTACAATACTTGTTTGCGATGCGTCAACCAAGGAATTTATAAATAACTATGTTACAACCTATACCAAGGTTATTGACGTAGGGACTGCAATCCTGGATTCGGAACAAGAATGAACACGATCAATCTTACAACGGCACTAGCAAATAACCCTACTACAAAAAAGTTTTTTAGAGGAGTATTTGCTTGTGACCGTCTGCCAAAAGAAATAAAAAAAACCCGCATGTGTCATAGCTAATACGGATCCTGCAAGAAAGAGCGGCACTCACTGGGTTGCATTTTACATTCCAAAAAAAGGCCCTGCAGAATACTCTGACTCATATGGTAAACCTCCCAATAACAGGTTTTTTCGCAACTTCTTACATACCAATTCAGATGTGTTTGTAAATAATAAAAAACGGTTGCAAGGCGCACTTTCATCTACCTGTGGACATTATTGCTGTGTGTATCTGTATTTTCGATGTAAAGGAAAAAGATTAAAACAATTTCTGAAACAATTCTCTTTCAATAATTTTATATTAAATGATAATAAAGTTGCAAATTTATATCGCAAAATATACTTGAAAAAATATTTAAAATCTGGTGGGGGTCAATATAACCAGTTATGTACACCAGAAGATAAGAGTATAAATACGAGATACTGAAGATGTACATTTAATGTTAAAGTATAAGCGTCCGCTTCAAGATGGAACCAGCGCCTAAAGTTAAAAAGTCTAAACGGTTTAGTGCAAAGAGATGAGAAGTAGAAGAGTTTAAAGTGATGGACGCAAAATCCAAAAATGGAAAACTTAGGTCGATACGGAAAAAAACCAAAAAGGGATCAGAAGTTCCGGGCGAAAATCTTTTGCTAAACTATACATATCATCTGGATCATCACCATAATCAGAAGGTTGTCCTCGGATTTGATACGACCTCATTTGAGGCAAAGATAGTCTTCCACCGCCATGGTCTCGCATCTGTGTCAACATTTTACTCTGGATGGCTGCAAGTTTACAAACATCTAACCAAACTAAAAGACGAGGTTATTCCAGATATGTTCCTGCCAAACCAAGAAGTACTTCAGACGAAATACACCATCCCCGTTGGTTCAGCTGACTCTTAATGAGCTCTATAACTTGATTGATATGCAGGATTTCTTCAAAATTGTAATGTTCTACAATAACAATGCAGCCGAAAGTGTGAAGGAGTACTATAAGCAATATTGTGAGAAGTGTAAAACCAAAAATTTAATTTTGTTGTCACACGAAGACTTTTTTATACCGTCTAGAACCTCTTATGTGCATTTAAATTATTCTAGACTTTTCTTTGAAATACCCTTGTATTACAGTACCAATATTCTTTTTGATGTAATAACCGTATAATAAAATGCTTTTTAAATAAAAACACACTAAGTTGTTTGTTTTTATTCTATAATTTTATTAATCAACATATATAGGTATATATTTATACAATTTTGCAAAGCGCAACGGACAAAAGATACATTGTTGTGGATTGAAAATTAACAAGCTCGCTTAATCTAGGTATTTCCAAAAGTTCTATTATTTTAGAAGTCGGGCAGTATTTCCTAATGAAGGATGCCTTTACCTCACCTTTCACGTATACTGTTGCATTCTCAAATTTTGAAAAAACTTCAGCCAGGTTGTTATAGTTAAAGGTCCCACCACACCAATGTAGATCGTTAATATTTTCCACATCATACTTGTTCTGTTTCCTTGCTTTTGATGATAACTCCTGGTAGGGGTAAGGCGGCATAAAGTGGTAAACCTTCGGACAGATGGTTCCAAAAGTAAGAACTGCCAGTTCTTTAATAAAGTATTGACCATTGTTCCCGCACACAAACTGGATGTCCATAATAAATTTATCCATATTATCGGTTGGAGCAAAAATTCGGAATGTGCTAGAACCATGCGCGTATGATTATATATGTTTTTTCACTTCAGTAAATTACGAATTTCATCGCTGTAGTCGCAGCCGGTACAGTCAATGTAGTCATTTTTATTAGAATTTGCGAAATCTTCGAAATCCTTATAAAACGGCATTTGATAACCGCCTATTGAAATTTCCTCAGGGAGGAAGTATCGTAAGTCGCAGAGGTAGCCGTCTAAGTTGACACATAAGTGTAGGTTACAGAAAAGTTCCAGGTCAATTTTATCAGTCAAATATAAATCACATATGTAACTCTTTCACCCCCGACCGCAAGTTATGTTAAGCATGGTAAAATAACTAGCTCTCCCCTTTCAACCAACCGCCCCAACAACAAAATCCTTGTTTTTTTCTTTACACCTCCAAACAAGCGCGACCAGGACGTGTCTCAACAACACACCGAATCACTTCCTGATTTTCAACGGCAAGGACGATGCAAAAGGAGGATTTTTAAAATTAAAATTTATAATTAAAACGGAAAATTATTATTTTATTTCAAAGATTTGTATCTAAAGCAAATATGAAAAGCTGCTAACAAATTTTCTTGTACTCAAGATTTATCCACAAATATAAAAAGTTATTAACAATTTTGTTTTACTCAACATTTACCCGCACACCTCAATTTTTAATAGGTCAACTTTCCCCTTTACAAATTAAGTTCATCAAACTTACTGCATCGCATTCATTTAGCATTTTGTTAATCCTTTTTGGGCTAGACTTTCAGCAGAATAAGTGAGTGCATCTACGTTATGCATACAAAATATCCACCACCACATGACATCGGCTCATACGTACCTCACCATGTGCGTTTTGTTTACAAAAATTACTCTAAAAATGTTATATGTAAAACAAAAATAAAAAGATGTTAACAGTTTTATAATTCTGTCATTTACCTTTGCATCCCACCTTTATCACAGAAACTTTAATTTTTTAATTTTTTTCCTAGTGTTTTGGGTTGTTTTTTTTCAGCAAAGGGGAATTGCATCCACCGTATGCATGTATCCCGTTCACCAAGCTATCTTCAGTTCTTTGCTCGTCTTCTTCTTTTACGAAAACGTGTTTTGATCGCGCATTGCCATCGTACAAGCATTCAGTTCTTTGCTATTTTGGTCGTCTTCTTCTTTTACGAAAACGTGTTTTGATCGCACATTGCCATCGTACAAGCAAAGCTCTTTGCCCTGGCGGGCGCACCGCACCACGTGCTCTTTTCGATTCACTGCACTTGTCCCCCCCATACAACTTCACGCTAGTCAACATTTTCTCCTTTTCCAAACATGTTCTGATCGCACATTATCATCTTGCGAACGCTTCTTACCCACCGCACGCAAGTATCTTTGCTCTCTCCCACCGCAAGCTCACCACAACCACCTTCCAGCCAGAAAGAAACACTCACCTCCCGCACGCACCTAGTACCAAATCAAATGCACGGTGCAAACCCGCTGCAATTTTCCAGATCTCTGCAAAAGCTCTACACGAAAGAGAACACCCCATCCTTTTCCCACCCAAGCACTCTAACCCACAGTGCAAACCCGTCATGAACCTCCAGTCAACCAATTCCCTGTCACTATCGCACCTCATACATTTTTGGTCCCCAGTCAACATATACTACTAACATGCACCTTAAAAGCATTGCAGAAACTGTCACGCTAGCGAAATTAAACATCATTTCTAAACATATATTAAGTCCTCAACTATATGAGAAATAATCTGTTAATATCCAATTAGATGAAAATATTTATGAATTTCCAAGCATATTTGAATTGCATTCTCCAAGCATATTTGAATTGCACAAATAGTATCTTCAATATCCAAATACCGGTCATACCCAAAGATTGCTACTCCCTTTTCTACACCATTTCCCTACCAATTCATAACAAAATAATAAATTTCAAACCTTATATCCTTATTAATTCAAATTATATTCAGTTTCTCAACACGAAATGCAACAACATCGAGAAAATATTCTACTGCCACGAGACCTTCCGAGAAGAGACCAGAGACTCCAGATGTATCGGCAACCTAATCACCTGCTAGTTGGGAACTTCAAGAAGAAACCACCACAACAGAAATTATCCAAGCAGAACCCAACCACGTGTTTCTCATAAATATACCAGAATCAGTCTTCAACACCATATGTGGACCAACAAAGCAGAAGATCAACGCAACGGTGCTCATCCATTTCGAAATCACCTACGAAGCGAAAGAAAATACGTTCTGAGACAAGATTAGCATCTTCCTAAAATTTTCAACAATATTAACGAACAAGAGCCTACACTTGGACGAGCTTAAACCCTACATCTTCAGCAGAGAATCAATTTTCGACCTTCTAAATTTCCACATGCACTAAATAAATCTCCACACGATTATATCAATAACAATGATTATCCTGGCCATCATACTGATGACATAGCTGTCAAAAGGAAAACCAACAACACCTATAATCTCAAGGACCTCAACAACAAACCCTATCAAGCTGAACGATACTTCTTCTTCCGACCCTCGTGCAATAGCTAATCTCATTGCTCATCACTTTAGTCAATCCTTCAGTGAGCATAATTCCGAGCCCGACGCTAACTATTTCTACTTCATGGACTCTCGTTCTCAGACCTCCCTTGTTTCTATCAATATTGACTAGCTACCGCTATTTATGCCCTTCCTGATGATCATAACCCAAGCCCTGACGGTATTCCGGCCACCGTACTGAAAGAGTGCGCTCTTGACTTGATTGGGCCCCTGATCTCACTCTTTCAACAATCTATTTCCCGGCCAGATGAGATCTCCAACTACCGTCCCATTGCCAAACTCTCCTGCATACCTAAACTCTTTGAAAGTATCGTTTACGACTGCTTGTTCTTTCACTGTAAATTGATTTTTTCTCTGTTCCAGCGTGGTTTCCTAAAGGGCAGATCGACTACCACCAACCTTACCGACTTCATATCTGGAACACTGTATGCTCTAGACGAAGTTGACGTCATTGCTACTGACTTCAGCAAGTCGTTTGATAAAACCTCTCATTCTCACCACACTGCCTTGGCTTCAATCAGCTGTTTAGTTCCTGCATAAAGTCTTATCTGAAACAACGCCAGCACAGGGTCCTTTTCTGTTCCTCTTCCTCCAACTCTTTTGTGGCCAACTCGGGGACTCCCCAGGGTAACCACTTAGGGCCGTTGCTTTTCGTTCTGGCCATCAATGATGTCGAATGTATTATTCAGCACTCGGACATTTCTATATACGCCGACGATATGAAAATCTCCAAACGGATATCCTCTACCTCTGACTCCCGACTGCTGCAGGTTGACCTCGACAATTTTAGCATTTGGTGTAATAAAAACTCTCTTCAGCTTAATGTCTCCAAATGCCACTCCATCACTTACTCCCGCAGACGCCCCTCTTCTTCCCCCAAGAGCTTATCGGCTGTCTGATGAACCTATCCCCTTCGTATCCTCTCCGCGATCTAGGCGTCATTTGTAATAGCGAACTTAACTTTAGTGAACACATTGACAGCGTGATTGCTAGAGGCAACTCCGTGCTTGGCTTTGTGAAGCGTTGGTCCAAGAAGTTCCTTGATCCCTACGTAGCCAAATGCTTCTTTGGTACCTTCGTCAGGCCTCTCCTTAAATATGCTTGCCTAGTGTGGTCACTATTTCAATCCAATCGAGTCAATAGGATTGAGGCTGTCGAGCGTAGGTTCCTTCGCTTCGTTTTACGTGACCTTCCCTGGTCTGACCCTCAAACCCTTCCCCCCCTACGAAAATCCCTTTTGCTGATCAACTTGCAGCCCCTGTGGAAGGGACCTTGCTAATGTTACCTTCATTCATCAGCTGTTTACCGGTGAGATTGACTGTCCTTTCCTACTCTAGCGGATCTCCATCTAACACCAATCTTCGTAACCTCCGTTCGGTACCTCTCTTTCGCCCTGTTTATCACCGTACCAACTATGGACTTTCTGAGCCTCTCACCCGTATGCTTCGGAAAGCCAATTGCCACCCCTTTTTTGATTTCCACCTGAGAATCTTCTCTCAGGAATGCCTTTAATTTCTCCTAATGTTGCCTGTTTTTTTCTTTTCTCTCTTCTCTCTCTTGTTACGTGCTCTCTCCCATTATCATTCCCGTACTTTAATTTTAATCTTTTTTGTTAATTAGTTCTTAAATTTATTGTAGCTTGTAATTATTGACAAATAAAAAAAAAAAACCATCAGCAGCTACACCAGTCATCGCTTCGTCCATCGAACATATAAGAATTCAGTTCTCTGGCCGACGCTCAATTCTGAGGGGGGAGGAGTTAATATTAAACACTATTATAATACTAAAATTCGCTTAATTGTTACTTTCATATTTTTTGCTACTTAATCAATTTCATAAATTAATCTCATGTAAAATAGTTCACACATTTTTCTTAAACTTAAATTCATTCACCTTAGATCTAATTACATTGTCGCGTTTAGCTAGCTTACCTATTCAGTTACCTTTCTAGACGTAGCGTAAACAAAATGTTGGATATAAAAATAACCAGTAACCTTTGTAAAACAGTCCATTGGAATCAGTCTCGCTCTTGTTGTTCAAGAGCCAAGACCAAACATTTTTACGAAATGCCCAGAAGGGAACTTAGAAACACCAATATTATTTTCTACATGAGAAAAATAAGAAATGAAAATGAAAAATGTAAAAGAAATAGAAGTACTAAAATACCATAAACGATTGAATATGGGAGTAGGGATTGGATCATTTTCAATAAGTCTCACATTAGTAATTATAGTTTGTGTGTTCTAAAACAGAAAACACGAAAATTAAACTGAATAAAAGGATTCAGGAGAATCCAAAATCTAATGGGGGAGGAATTATATTACCTTGCCTCAGTTAAAACACTAGACTAAAAAATTGCCCTGTTTCTATGAAACAGAAGAAAGAATTAATAGACAAAATCTCTATACGAACCTGATCCATCGAAACGGTCCTACATTCTTTAAAGCATAAAGTAACTTTGACTTATATAGAAAGAAATCTAGATAATTGTGATTGATTAAGCGCAATCTCAGGTAAGTTATTCAATGGATTAATTTATGTAAATACTTGTTATTGTTATGTGAAAATCCGATTTATTTAAAAAATGCACCTTATAATGACAGAAAGTTGTTTAGGGGCATAAATGTTTGTTTTGGCTTAATTAACTGCATTAAATTTGCATTAGGATGATTCTTTTCTGTGGCTTTTATTATTTATCTATGTTATTGCTTCGAATAACATGAATTTAGACTTTTTTAGCTTGAATGTATTGTTGTAGTTGTAACTATCAAAATATAAACAATTCATATTGGATGCAATTTAATTTCGTTAACTTATCAATATGCTTAATACTACTCCAGGTGCGGTAAATTATTTTTAATTAATTTTCAAAAATCGTAATTTTAATTCACATATTTTGAAGTTTCCCAAACACAGGGTGATTCATAAATTCAAGTTTTTCATAATATATATTTTGTTCTACTCAGTGCAGCAAAATTAAACTCGCGTCAAAGATCTACTATCCTAAAGTCCTTATCTTAAAATTAAGCAATCTTGATCTACAACCTACCACCTAACAAATACACTCACTTTCAAAATCGAAAAAAAATGTTTTTAATAGCTCCCTATAAGAAAAAGTTCAATGGAATAGGGCCTGGAGATCTAGAAGACCAAGGAGGTTTATCTCGTCCAATTCAGCACTCAGAAAATTTTTTATTTAATTTTAGCTTCGCATTGTTTCCAGTATGCACTGGTGTTCCATTGTGTTGGTAAAATATTTACCTCCAAGGAGATGCCTTCAATTAGCTCTGCAAAGTATTCTCCAAAAATCCACGTTTTCTTTAGAAAGACCTTCGATTTAGGAATCTTTTTTGGTATTGACGTACAGCCTATATTTTATTTCCGACGACTGCACTATACCGTACATGTAAATTATATCGATTCTCAAAATTGAATTCGATAATTTTTTAATTATTTCAGCTTAGAACACAATTAGTTATCGATTGGTTTCAATATCGACAATAATCAAAATTAATTACATGTGTATGTTAAACAAGTATTTCCGATAATGTGTAGGATATTTTGTTCGTTTTATGAGTTTTGCAATTACAGTGCAATAAAACAATACAATACCAATAAAATTCGAATTTCAGATTCAGCATGTAACTGCTTGGTTGAGATAGTCCCCTCTGACATATAATTTCTTATTTGTTTAGGTCAGATCTTTCATTCCACTTATTTTGGCCTATGTATGGAACACCCAGTATAATAATGTCAGAAGACTCTCGTTACCATCTCTTTATAAAGTCCAATAAAAAGACCAAATCAATTTTTAGGCCAAATTAATACTGATGACAATGACGGCGAATACCAGGACGCTGATGATAGGGAAAATCGAAACGAATAGCGGTTTTACTGAAATTAATTCAGGGAAAAATAATTTTTTTTTATATATATACCTATACGGTATAATAGCTGATGACGATCGTCAGAACATCGAGAAACATATACAAACCATAGACAGTAGGTAAAAACAATATCATAGGCCAAAGTAATAAACAGATATATATCAATGACCGCTTTAACAGGACTTTTGTAATTCTGAAAGGAAAAATATAGGATAGTGAGAAAATAACGGAACAGCTCAATAATGTAAATTAGGAAAACAGAAAAATACTTTTAAAATAATTAAATTAGAGTTAGTCTTAAAAATAAAAATTAGAAAAGACGATTTAGAACATATCCAAAATAATATAGCTTCAAGTAGATTAGGAATAATAGTATAAACTCACGATCGACCGAAGAATTAAGTAAATACGAAATGAACCTAGAAAATTACAAAATATCAAACTTGGAACATCTTTGCTATCAAAATACCCAGGGATATGTTAAAAAGGAAATTAGACTTTATTACACCGACAAAAGTAAAGATCTAGATGAATTAGTGATAAAGGAACAATAAATTGTAAAACTAAATAATACTGCATACAAATATGTCAATGGCTCAAACTATAAAAATTAAAAGAACTTAATTTTTATTATTTACTCAAATAACTAACCAACCATGCAAGTTTTGGCAACAAAATAATGTACTGGAGGTCAAAGAGAGTTCAATTGCAAAAGAACGTCAAAAGATAATTAGTTCTAGTTCGGGAATTGGAAAATAAAAGTTTGTGCGGTGTAAAAGTTAAGTTTAAGTAACAAGTTTGTGCGGTGTAAAAGTTTAGTTTCACAGTTTGTGCGGGGTGAAAGTTGAATTTTGCAAGATCTTTTAATTTTTTTATTTAAAAATTCTGTAAGAGCTTACGTTAGTCGCACGGCGAGCCCGCATTAGTGCTATACAACTCACGCGGAACGTGATATATTGGCGACCGCTAGCTCTATAGTCTCCGATCACCTTCCAGTTCACCCATGCAGCCAGATTCTCCGTCGCAAGGAAGACGTCAACAATCGTTCCAGGATGCCGAAAGGTGAACGTCGAGCCGGTGTTTAAGCTTAACACAAGAAATAATAACAATGATAATAAGACGTGAAAATAAAGCACTAATAGTAAACAACACTAATAATATCAAACAAAAAATACTAATTAATAAAACAGTGAAATAAAAAGCAGAGGTAGTAAAGAACTTGTTCTAAGAAGGAAGATATAGGTCGTTTCCGGGTAATAATTTACTCAGTTGAGAATCAAAGGAGGTAAGGGAGTTGGCTTTCCGAAGCATTCGAATGAAAGGTTTAGTAAGGCCATAGTTGATGCGGTGGAAGACATTGTGAAGGAGGGGAACTGATCTGAGGTTACGGGGTTTAGTTTATTGAGAAATTTGTTGTAGCAATGTAGGACAATCAATTTCGCCGGATAGCAACTGATAAATGAAGGTGATATCAGCACAGTCATGTTGCTTCCACAAGGGTTGCAAGTCGATCAGCTTCAGGTGGATAATAGAGAGGATCCAGACGATCATTGAAGCTCTTCATATCGTGAGCATAAATAAAATCATCGGAGTGTTTACTTATACATGCGAAATCATTAATACCCAGAATAAAAATAAACTGAGGCATCCTGAAATTAAGTATGAAAACACTGAAAATCACCGAACAGAAGATAATTATATAATAATAATAGCATCATGCTCGAGGGTTGAATGCAGAGGTTTTTAAATGTTGACGAATAGGTAAAAGCGTTTAGGAGCAGCGTTGATTCCATACGACTGAGATTGTCGAGGTAAGAGGATTCGGAGAACAGATTGGAGCGGGATCACTCAAAAAATCTGAGAATCAGTTGTAATGGAGTTATGTTACGATTGGCCAATTAGGTGATTTAATTTCCTTAGATATAATCTATTATCGTTGTCTATCAAGTTTATCAGATTATCTAATATTATGCCGCTAATCTGACAGAGATCAAAGTTGGGGGCACGGTCGTTGAAAAATGTTTTTTTGTAAGAGAGGGATTCGTAGAGGTATAGTGAAGTTTGTCTTCAAATCGAATTCATTGAAGGCGAGGGAGATTAAAAATCACTAAGGACTACGACTTCATTATGTTATCCTAAAATATTAAAAAGGAAATCCATCTCGTCGGTCGCGTTTATAGACCTCGACCAGTTGAAATGCGGTATACAAACAAAGTTTGTACAAGAGTTTGAGGGTTAAGGTAATTTTGATGCAGATGAATTCGTAGCCTGAGGAATTAGATGTGAAAAGGCGGACGCCAAGATGATTATACACAGCCACGGCCTGTAGGGCTGAAGTCATGATCACAGACGTCAGCGTAAGGCAGTGAAATTGGTAGAAAATAATTCATTACTTTTTACGCTGGGAACGACATTGCTTTCAGTTAGGGTAAATGTCGTATGGAAATATAGGGGAATTCTGGAAAACTGTGCAAGTTTCGGTGGGTAAACCTCTGACATTTTGGTAGTACAAAGAAAGAGTGCTATTGGTAGTAGAAGAGGATTAATGAAAGAAGGATGTGCTAGGTATACTAGAGGGAGCTGGATGAGGTGTACTGAGGTTAGAAGAGAGTTGGTCCAAAGAAGGCGAAGATAAAGCAAGAGTGGAATTAGATGTGTTGGCAAAGAAAGAATTAATACGTATTAAGTGCGTTTAGAATTAGGCGTATACTTTGCTTAGTTATGACTACTTTTAGAGTTAAACGCCGTGCTTTATAAAGCTTTAGATGCATCATGCAACACAATTTGCCTTTTTAAAAAATCTACTTTAAGAACAGTACATGCACAGTAATTCTGATAAAATGTAGTAAAACTCAAAAACGCTGTTGCATTATTTTAGACGCAATAGACTTGATGAACCTATTAACAATTTTCAATAACTTTTTGTGCAATTGTTTTGTACCCAGAGGATTTTTGTTAAATGGTAATCAAAACGTTTTGGAACGAAGGTTTTCAAAACGGAAATTACAAGAAAGATTGGTACTATGTCGTTAGAAATTATTTGTAAGACCGTAAAAACTATGGTTCTACAACCTATACCGGGAGAAAACCAATTCTCGCGATCTAAAACGAAATCTCAACATTACCAAGGAGATCATGCAAAAGCCACCACGTCTTGAGCCGCATCACAAGCTTGTACCTCTCCCGTTTGCATGTGCTCATAGGTATTGCACAAAAATGTAATCAGGTATGCGTAAAATAACTTGAGGTGTTTCTTGGAATAATCCATCATTAATTCTTTAAGGAATTTTTCAGATGAGAAAAAGTTCAACCTCCACCGTCCAGGTGGCTTGTGGGGATACTGGCGGGAACTACGAAGAGAGCCCCTATATTTTTAAACAAGAAATTTCGGATACTGTTCCTTAATGAGCTGCGTTTAATAGTCGTGAATTAGCCTTTTTAGATGTTAATGCTACTCATTAACCAATGAAGGTGTTGCACATTATTTCGGACATCGGATATTAGGTGTTTCGCCAAATCTCTGTTGGATGATGAAAGGTTGTTCTTCGAAATAAACTCAATGAAGTTCCGAATAGAAGAAGCCTTTATTATTTGAAAGTAAAGTTACTTGCTTGATAGTACAATTGAGAATTACATAGCTTGCTTTTCCAGTGGGAGTGCAACACAAATTTTGCGACAATTACCTGTAGCGTCGCGCTCCCACGGGCGCATGCCCTAAACCAGGCCTGGCCAACCCAAATTGCTCTACGGGCCAACTTTTTTATCGAAAATGTTCAGCAGGCTATATATTATATGAAAAAAACAATTTTTATTGAACCATTTATTTGTATTATTTCATACATACTCGGACATTTATTTAAATTATTTCAAGAAAAACATTTATTTTTATATTTACAATATATTTTTTTTTTAATGTTTCAAGAACCTTTTTTATATTTATTATTTCGATACATACTTAAATATAAAATTTATTAATGAGATATTTGCTTTTGTTTGCGATCACTCAATGTTTTTAAATTACATCAGTTTTGATACTTGCACATCGATTTGGCTTTCAAGATTTTCATCTGTTAATGAAGCGCAAAATTTATGTTTGGGAAAAAAAAGCTTCACAAACATATGTAATTTTTGATGTCGTTTTATGAGCCTGCTTCAACTAATTGTTGAAAATTAATTATTTCCATCTGCAAACAGCTGCGACAGTGGAAACGTCTACTTGAAATGGTGATATTTAGTAAGTTCTGAGAATCGATGATTAAATTCAGCTGAAAGTTTTTTAATTTTATCAGCGTACTTTGAAAAATTAGTAGTTTGACTGCTCTTAAATTCTTTTAATGACGAAAAATGGTGAAGATTATTATTTTTCAGTTGGGACTTAAATAAAATTAGCTCGATTTGGAATGCTTTGATATGATCACAAGCATTAATAATTAAATTATCTTGCCCTTGTAACTTTTATTATTTAGCTAGTTAATGATTTCGGTTACAAATACTAAGAAGCACAGGTCCAACAACCACATTTCATTATTTAGATTTGAAACTGGAGTTCCCTCTTCAGCCAAAATGTTTTTAATTTCCATCCGTAGTTCAAAAAATCTTTTTAAACATGTTCCACGACTCAACCATCTAACCTTGGTAAAATAGACAATATCACCGTATTCCAAACTTAAATCGTTAAGGTATGGTTTGTATTGGCGATGCTGAAGCGCATGCGATCGAATATAGTTAACTGCTTTTATTACATCCATGACATGATTCATGGACAATACTTGCGCACATAAATTTTGTTGAATTTGTCAGTGTATTACAAATATTTCACTAGTTTTGACAGATTTAGCTTCCAGTTCATTCATAAAAAACACACAGACTCCTTTATTTTTATCATCATCAATCATAGCCGGCACACCATCCGTTGTCGTAATCATTTATTTGCAGTGAGATATACAATATATCTATTAATTTACAAAGGAAAAATCAATAACTAATAAAGATTAGAGAGTTGAAAGCTAATTAGATTTTTTAATTGTTGGCAAGTTAAATTAAAATCAAAAACATTATGATGCAAATTTAACGAAATGGCGATAGATGTGACTGGTTCATGCGTTCCGTAGTTAGCGCGATGATAAGGCACATTTGTTATTCTATATTGACTCTGAGACCAGAGCGAGGAACAGATAACGTAAACATAGACAACAGTTGCAGACAGTCACAATCAGCACTTAAAATCTTGGAGCCTAGAGCGATCCCGGAGATCATACGTCTATCAGATAGAGCATCCATAGAAATAAGTTTCAAGCGATCTTTGTAAGGGGGTAAGCGAAGGGGATCAGCCCATGGTAAACCATTGAGGGCGAATCCCAAAAATGTTCCCTGCACAGACTCAATGCGGTCAGAGTGGAATTTGTAATATTCCAAAATGGGTCGAATAAATGTAGTATATAGAGTTCTTGTGACATAAGGATCATCAAAAATCTTAGACCACCTCTTAACAAATCCCAATAGTGAGTTGGTCCTATTAATAATTATATTTATGTGTTAGTCAAAGATAAACTTAGAATTAAAAGTAACACCCAGGACTTTCACCTCTTTAAGACGAGAGAGTTCACTATCACACACAAAATATTGGTAACCAATTAGAGTCCTACTTCGCGTAAAAGGCACCAATGTGCATTTACTCACGTTTAACGATAAATAGTTTGAGGCACACCACATACAGAAATTGTTTAAGTGGTTGTTAAGTAAAATGCAGTCCTTAAGACAACAAATAGAGCTAAAGATTTTACCATCATCAGCGTATAAGAGAATGTTAGAATGAGATAAGACAGCACTCGCGTCATTTACAAATAAAATAAACAGCAGAGGTCCTAAGTGACTACCCTGCGGAACCCCAGAGGTGTTATGTATAAGTTAGGTGGTGAAAACGCACCTCGAAAGGATACAATCTGAAAACGATCACTTAAGTAGGATGATATCCATTTCAAAAAGACCTCGGGAAAACCAAATTTTGCTAGTTTAAAGATCAAAGCCTGATGGCTAATCCTATCAAAGGCTTTACTGAAATCGGTGTAAATGTAACTTGACCACCACGTTCAATCTCGTTGATACAAAAAGAAGAGAAGCATAGGAGATTTGGAACTGTTGACCTTCCCTTTACAAAACCATGTTGCCATTCACTTATTATAGATTTGCAGTGAAAGTACAGGGTTTTCCATTTTTAAATTCCGAAAATAAATCAAAACAAAACACACTTAGAATTCGAATTTTGATTGAACTTTTATTTCAAAATGAAGTTTGGTTTATGCCATTATATGTGAAACACAACATCATTTAAATGGCCACCTAGGGCTTCCTCGCAAACCTTGATCCGAAACAGGTAATTTTCGATGACTTTTCGGCACATATGGGGCGGTATTTCGGCCATAACTTGACGAATGTTGTCTTTCAAGTGCTCAAGAGTTTGCGGAGAGTCGGCATAGACACGGTCTTTAGCGTAACCCCACAAAAAAAAATCTAGCGGGTTTAAATCGCACGATCTCGACGGCCAATTGGCATCACCAAAACGCAAAATTATGCGTCCTTCAAATTTTGTTCGCAATATGGCCATGTTCGGTCGTGTTGTGTGGCACGTGGCGCCGTCTTGCTGAAACCACATGTCCTCCGTATCAATATCTTCAATTTCTGGCCAAAAGAAATCGGTTAACATGCTACCATAGCGCTCACCATTCACGGTTACCGTCTCGCCGTCCTCGTTTTCAAAGAAATACGGCCCGATGACTCCACCAGACCATAATGCGCACCAAACAGTGATTTTTGGCGGATGCAATGGCCTCTCAACAATCACGTGTGGATTTTCTGAGCCCCATATTGGGAAATTTTGGGTGTTCACATAGCCACCAAGATCAAAATGTGCTTCATCGCTGAAGAAAATTTTATGCGAAAATCCAGCATTTTGCTCTTGTTGTTCGTTCACCCAATCGACGTATGCCCGACGCATTCCATGGTCACCACGCTCTAATTTTTGCACCAACTGGACTTTATATGGATGCAGGTGCAAATCTAAATTCAAAATTCGCCACAATGATGTTTTTGATAAGCCCAATTGCTGAGCACGCCGTCGAATCGAAACATTCGGGTCATCCTCCACACTGGCAGCAACAGCAGCAATATTTTTGGCCGAACGCACATTACGATGGTGCACAGGTCTCACAATATCCGCTACGGACCCAGTTTGTTCGAATTTACGCACTACATTAGCAATTGTGTGCTCTGTAGGCCGTCCATGACGACCAAAATCTGATCGTAATGCTCGATATACACGTGTCGGAGAATCACCATTTTTGTAGTATAATTTAACAAAATTAACACGTTGTGCGATGCTAAAGCGATCCATATTGTAAAATGGCAAACATTCAACTAATGATATGACGCTTTGATTGACAGATATGTCAAACGGTTGTCAGCGCAGGGTTGTATACTTTCGGAAGCCCGAAATGGAAAACCCTGTATAAAACATCGCAAACAATGTCTTCGAAAAGCTTAGCTAAAGCCGAGAGTTTGGCAATTGGCCTATAGTTGGATATATCATCTCTAGCTCCATTTTTATGCAATAGTGTTATATAAGATAATTTCCAGCATTTAGGAAAGACACCTGAAATCATTGATAAATTAAATAAATAACAAATAACATTCACCAAGGACAATCCACAGGACTTCAAAACGATATCAGGAACACCGTCAGGTCCATAAGAGTATTTAGGGGGCAAATCGTTAAGGAACTGTAGGACAGTATTTTGGTCAAAATAAAGATCTTTGGGTTCTAAAATGCTGGATGGAAGTTTCGTCGAGCAATAACAAGGTTCAGATATATCACAGTCATCACAGATAAAAGCGGAGCTAAATAAAGCAGAGAAGAAATTGCAAATTTTCGTTGGATCACCGCTATACTCGCCATTGTAGTAGGAAGCAGAACAACCGTCAGAGTTTCTTCTAGAGTTGATAAAACTCCAAAAGCGCTTCGGCTCATTCTTCAAAGTGTTCCGCCAATTTGACAAATAAGACACATAGGCGGCCTCAGACTTATCAAAGAATTGCTTGTGTAGAGAGCAAAATGCGAGATAGTCAGCATCACTCTTAGTCGTCGAATATCTCTTTCAGGCCCTAGTTTTAGGCGGATCAATTCGGCATCAAACCATGGAAGGCGCACATTACAGCTCTTATTAAATTTTATGGGAATACACGAAACAAAAGAGGCATAAAATTTAGAAGTAGCGACATCGATATTACATGCTGTTATTTCAGGAGACCAATCACATCCGGACAGGAAGTCATTTAATTTTATAAAATCAGCTTTACGAAAATTGAATGATATACCAGAAATATAATAATTAGATATTTGACAATGTGAAATATAGGGTTTTCCAATAAGAGGTGTTATTTTGAATAGCCCGCTATTTCGGTAGCTGTCACTTTTGAAGCTGTTATTTTTTGACATTTGACAAGTAGAAACTACGCCATTACTAAAAATGGAACGATACACGCTTCAACAACGCATTGAAATTATTAAAATTCACTACAAAAATGGTGAAAATTTTGCAGTCACAGTTCGCAAAACTAAAGCATTTTTGGGTCGTCGTGAAGCATGACCCCGCCGGACCATAAACCGCACCAAACACACGTTGAGGATGGAGAGGCTTCTCAACAATAACTCTTGGGTTTTCCGAGCCCCAGATGCGACAATTTTGCTTGTTGACGTAGCCACCGAGGTGGAAATGGGCCTCATCAGTCAAGATGATTTTTCGATGGAATTCCGGATCATTTTCATGCACTTCAAGGACCCAATCAGTTGTTGATGATCGGCCGGCTTGAGTTCTTGTGTTAACTGAACTTTATAAGCCTTAAGACCCAAGTCTTTATGCAAAATACGGTGTAATGACGTTTGTGGAATGCCCAATTCCAAAGAACGACGAGGAATGGACAAACCTGGGTTTTCTTCAAAACTTTGGGCTACAGCAGCAATATTCTCAGTTGTTCTTGAGCGACGTGCACGAGTTTTATTCTTCACATCACTAACTTGTCCCAACAGCTCGAATTTTTCCACCAATTTCTGTATTGCGGTCCGACAAGGTGCTTCACGACGACCCAAAAATGCTTTAGTTTTGCGAACTGTGACTGCAAAATTTTCACCATTTTTGTAGTGAATTTTAATAATTTCAATGCGTTGTTGAAGCGTGTATCGTTCCATTTTTAGTAATGGCGTAGTTTTTACTTGTCAAATGTCAAAAAATAACAGCTTCAAAGTGACAGCTACCGAAATAGCGGGCTATTCAAAATAACATCTCTTATTGGAAAACCCTATACAAAAATTAATGTGTAGAGCAGGATGATGATGCGATTCATTAACTAAAGGTGTGATACATTTGGTTATCGCAGTGTGATCGACGTTGGATGTAAAGACTAAGTCAAGCAGTCTTCCAGAGTTATTTCGTTGAGAGTTTACCTGTTGAAGATTGCACCCATGAATATATCAGACATGGGTATTACTTCAGGCCATCGGGAAAAGTGGTCGACCATTGTGAGACAATACCTGAACCGTTTGATGGAGGAAGAGGGCCGATAATGTCCATATGAACTTTTTCGAAACGTGAAGAAAAAATAGGAAAAGTGCCAAAAGAATTTTTAACATGACGAAAAATTTTATTCTTTTGACATGGAAAGCAAGTTTGGCTCCAATTATTACTTAGAAGTTATCATGTTATTAGTCGTGCGAATGCTAGGATGAGATAAGTTATGAATTGAATTAAAAATTTGACGGCAGAAAGATTCCGGGATGAAAGGTCGAAAGCCAAAATCTTTAACTTCACAATAAATTTGTTTACTACACCAAAGAGCAGGCAATTTAGAAAATTTATAAGAAGAATTTTCTATGAGATCTTGAAGCTGACTATCAGTTTTTTAGGCTACAACAATAGCTTAAAAATCGATTGAAGTCGGTAAGTGAATTTCTTCCACACGTGATAGGGTGTCCGCAACGACATTATCAATACCAGCTACATATATGTTGAATATCAGTAGTGAATTGACCGATAAAGTCCAAGTGTCTTGCTTGCGTTAGTGAAGCTTTATCAGGATTTTGTTTAAATGCGAAAATTAAGGGTTTATGATATGTGAATAAAGTAAAATGTCTACCTTCTAAATGATAACGGAAATATTTAATTTTTTTGTAAGCACCTAATAGTTCTCGGAAGTTAGTTAGTGGAAAAGAAAACGAGAGGTTGCCAAGAATTATTGACCCTTTGATTTAAATCAGCGACGATTGCGGTGTCGGAAGCAACAAACCTAAATGGGCGTTAACATTAGGAAAAGCCACAAGAGCGATTTGAGCTAACTCGGATTTAATGTTTTCGAAGGTTTTGATCGAATCGGGTGACCAATTAATTTTTTTGGAACCTTGCTTCTTATTCCCAGTAAGAAATTTATTTAATAAAATTTGGTGCTCGGCAGAATCAGATAGAAAGCGACGATAGAAATTCACCATGCCGAGAAATCGTTTGAGATCCTTAACAGTTGAAGGAAGTTTAAAATCTGAAATGGTTTTCAAGGGATGATTTGATATCATCAGAGTTGATAAGAAGGCAGAGAAATTTCATTTTTTGCATAAAATTAAAAATTAAAAATAAAAACATTTCTCAGTATTAAAAATTAACACATGATCCTGTAAACGCTGAAATTTTTGTTTTAAATGACTTAAATGTTGTTGTTCGGAGCTTGAAGCTACCAAAATATGATCCAAATATACAAAACAAAACTCTAAATCCTGAAGGGCCGAATGGATAAATCTCTGAAAAGTTTTTGCGGCGTAACGAAGACCAAATGTCATTCGAGTAAATTCGAAAAGACCGAAAGGAGTACAAATAGCCGTTTTCGGAATATCTTCAGGTTCAACAGGAATTTGGTGATAAGCCTTAGTCAAATCCAAAGTAGAAAATAATTGATAATTTTGTAAATGACAAGCGAAATCGTGAATTAATGGGATTGTATAACGATCAGGGATAGTTACTGAATTCAAACGCCTTTAATCGCCACAAGGTCTCCAATCCCCGTTAGCTTTCGGCACCATATGTAATGATGAAAACCAAGAGCTATTAGAGGGTTTACAAATACCATGCTTCAACAATTCAAATTCATTTTTTGCAATTAATAATTTTTCAGGAGAAAAACGCAGAACTTTAGAAAATATGGGTTGACCTGTAGTTTTAATTTGATGAGTTATTAAATGTTTAACAGGTTTTGTAAAACCGGAATCAATGGTGATATTCTGGAATTCGCGAAGTAATTTTTGAATATCCTTATTTATTAAAGGTCTTATTAAAACAGATAAAGTAGAGGAAGGGCCTCTAACATTTACGTATAAGTTCAGTCTAATTATTACTTATGAATAACTGTGGATTGGTTTTGTTATTTTCTCTATTAAAACAAAGCTTCGATTACATTCCATGTAGGAATGACCTGATTCCAAAAACTTGTGATCTATCTGTTCTATATTAGTAGAACGAATAATATGCAATAAGTTGACAATATTCTTATTTTTATTTTGCCCACCGTAGGCATCATTGTAGGCAAATTTTGGTTAATGTTGGGCGGTAAATTTTTATAAACAGAAAAGTAAAGGAGTTGAACATTAGGAACATTGAAGCAATAGAAAATTTATATGCAATAAACCCGATCCAATTACTTCAGATCCTCTTCAGACGATAGTTTCATGTCATACGCTTTTCATTACATAAAAAATACAATAATTATACGTCCAAAGCTACTTCAAATATTGCACTTTATTTGTCGTAAGCAGTGGAATTGGAAGAGATTTGAAGGTTAAAGCGGATTAAGATCGTGTTGGTATTTAGCGTATTACTATTCTTTACTATTCTAATATCTTTTAATTTACTTTCTTCTTTACTTACCTCTTTTTGCCTGACGCTGATGTATTTTAAACTACAAATTATGCTTTTTTTCTTCTTTCGCAATTCGATAATCTGGTTCCTTGACGGCAATTCCACCTTCCTCAGTGCAAAAGTGTAAAAATTATACATTTTTCGAATGTGTAAATCTGAAGAATAATAACAGGTATTAGGGTTCGGACTATGTGAGTAGTGGCTCCGATAACGAGGAAAGCGTTTAATGTGATCTGTAACAAATGTTCTTGTAGATTCTTTGATTTTGTTCCTGGGCGTATACTTTCCCCTTTGATCAAGTTGCACAAACTTATAGTCACGTTTTTTTTTTATTGGAGTATTCCTTAAAGCAACAGTCAATAATGTCAAAAGTCATTAAAAAAATGTCGATAGACACGGTCATTCAATAACTTAATCACAGTGCTGTATTTTTGTCCTTCTGTTTTTTTCTTTTTGGCTGCGATTTAGACACACATGAAGCTAATAAACTCGTCTGTAAATCGTATGTCGGTAAGCTGTACAGTTTGGAAAAAAGTCGTTGTCTTTCTTTTGTCATAAACGTTGAGCATTTATAGCGACGATCGGTATATATTCCTGACATACATGTTGCCTTCTAACTTTTCCACTAACAAACTCGTGATCTTTTTAATTTTTTTCCTTTGCTTCGTTTCTTTTCCATTTCTGTGGAAAAGAACGTCGTTTGCGAGTTCTTTTAGTTACTAAAAATAACTAGTAATTAAACAGATGCGACGTTTTTTACACTTATTGCCGCGACAAATTGTTTCATTATTCTCATTAGAAGGACCTTGATGTTCACTTTTATTTTCCTTATCATCGACACTTGAAGTGATATTTTCGTCGTCTTCACTATTTGGAGCATAATCAAAATCTTCATCCATCGCATGCGGTTCTGTTTCTATAAATTCTTAAACATTACGCATAAATTTTAATAAGCAGCTTGACTAACCTGACTCTGAAGACATTTCGTTTTTCTGTCACAAGTAAAAAATCTTTTGAATATTGTGAAAATTTGGATACACCAAAAACTTATACTTTACACAAGCAGTAAGCATCGATTGACTCAGTAGCAAGAAATAACAAACTAGTACCAAATATCAAAAATATTTTGTTCATCGCTTTTTTAAGATAAACTACAGATGACGTAGATTTTCACATTTTAACTTGGGTTTTTTTTCCCGGACAGAATTAAATTTCGAGAAGCTGAAACAAGGCTTAGGTCGATTTTTCAGAAAAATGCACTTGCGCGGTTTTGCTTTCAACTCCTTTATTTATAATCCAAGTCAGTTCTATTAAGATATTTTTGAAAAATTATGCAATTGCACTAGTTCTCTAATTTTAATTAGGTAAATAATCCTGATATTTTGAGATAAAGGACCGACTCTTCTTAATGATGCTATCCTTAACTGATATAATTTTTCAGTAAACTTTTTAATCGAATCGTCTATCTCCTCGTTAGCTAGATTTTTGTCCACGGAAGACATCTCAGTGCCTCAAAGGTCAGAAACCGTAAAACCTTTCTGTCTGCATTTTTGCAGTCCTTCATTTCTTTTGGGAGAGAAAGTGCCAACTTAAAATCGTTTAAACTGGTGATCGGTATTTGCTGCGTAATTTTAATGTTAGTGATTTATGGCCGGAAAGTAGAGTTTCAAAATCAAAAAGGGAAGGCACGTAAGGTTTCTAAGTGAGATTATCCCAATACCTGTAGTTGTCATAATGAGGAGGAGGAGTTAAGCACTTTCTCTGTCATTGTCCATCCGTTGCAGTACACACTTCAGCACTACCTTCTTTGACGAACTGTCTGATCTGACTTTATAAGCATCCGGAACTTATGCTTGTTCATCAGAGACGTTAAGTTTCTCTGGTTAGACTCTGGGTCGCCCCGTTGGCATCACAATGGGCCTAAGTGTGCTCTATGGGCAGCCTCCACAACCTAACCTAAGCTATTAACAATCCATTTCCAAATCCTTTTAACAGCTGTGCACGCTATTCTGAGTTCATGGTATATAGTAGTATATTTAACACTATTTCTACCAAAGGTGTCAAAAGACACCTTTTAAAATTTTAACTTGAAATTAATTTAAAAGTTTAATAATTTTTTCTCAGTTAATGTTTTGACTTTTCGTATAATAATTGTTAAATTTATTTAGCGTTATAATTTTCCTCCAGCTCATCCTGGATCAGTATAAACGTACATGATATACCTATTTCTACCATGAGGTGTCTTTTGACACCTTTACGATTTTTCTCACAGCAAGAAATAAAAAATATAAAGAAACTACACATGACATAAATTTGGCAACAGTGATGGACTGAACTGTAATTTGTTCTTGTTTTTTTCCTCTTCGTATTATTATACCAAGCCATGGAAATTCTGTGCTATATGATCTTCTCAGCAAGTTTTAGAAAATGCCAGAAATTTTCGGTTAAAAATTCCAGCAATTTGATTATCTATACCGGCAACACTGAATTCCCCGGTATAATTTTTATATTCGGTTGTTGTTTGCAATGTTGCATTTTACTGGGGATCATTGAAGTGAACATGTTTTAATAATTATTTCCATAATTATTTGCATCCAAACGCAAAGGTGTCAAAAGACACCTTTTGGTCGAAATAGGTATACACAAAACCGTGGTAGAAATAGTGTTAAGGTAGTTCATATTGTAGTTATTTGTAAGATTGGTTTCACAAATCACAACAATTTCTCTTTTATTGTAGCGAACAATATTGTACGATGTTGCCTTCTGTGGTTAATCACTAGACTGTAAGCTGAGTTCGAAAAAGGCAATTCTTTTATTTTTCATTGCAAGAATTTCGATCATATAAATTTAGGGTTTTATTTTGTTTAAATTTGGTCCGCATTCCGTTAATAAATTTCATGAAACCATATAACGAGCTTCGGACCTAGGAGAAAAGTTCTCAACATTTTAGTTTTATGATGGCAAGAACTTTAAACTCATAAATACAACAATTATGTTTATCCCTTGAAATTTTAAAATCTCCATAGAATACATGATGGAACAGACCATCGTTAACTTGACTTTTAGGCAAATAGAAGCAAAGATAAAATTTAAATTGAGGAATTTAGGAAGAAATTTACAACATCTTTACAATATCACTAACAACAAAGCAAAGTAGAATTTTTCAGAGTATATTATAAAGGGGTAATTTATTCAGTCTGTTTTGCCAAATCACCATGGACGGATATAGCGTTCAATACGTGCAAATGATAAAATTGTTTTATCAAAATGGGTATTCTGTTCGGGCAACGTTCCGCGCGCTTTGCCCATTTTACGGTCGCCATAATCGTCAACGGCGAATGCTATAGGTCAATGATTGTCAACTTGTTTTGGCCTGAATTGGATGATATGGACACTGACAACATGTGGTTTCAACAGGAAGGCGCTACGTGCCACACAGCTCATGCCACGTTGGACATCACACGAGCGACTTGAGCGCATGATTATCTCGCGTGAAGGTGATGTAAATTGACCACCGAGATCATGCGATTTGACCCCGTTAGACTTTTCCTTGTGGGGTTTTCTTAAGTCGCAGGTCTATGCGAATAAGTCAGAAACCAGAACGGCCCTCAAAGCCAACATAACCCGTGCCATCGGTCAAATTCGGCCTGATTTATTCGCCATAGTCATGGAAAATTGGATATTTCGGATTCACGTCACCCAGAGAAGCCGCGGCAGACATTTGAACGATGTAATATTCCATACCTAATAGCATCGATAGGCCTTTCAACCAAATAAAAAATTTCACACATTGTCACACACACTTTGTTTTATTTAAATTTAAAGATAGCAAGTGCTTAATGAAAGACCCTTTATATTGGAAGGTACATAAAAATAAATTTTATATTGATTTAAGGTGTTGTCAGTAGGCAACATGAAGAAGTTTTTTTGAGGAGGTAAACTGGTGTACAATTTAACTCAGGTATTTTTCATTCGGTCAGCTTCAAATTTTAACTTAGACAGTTTATTGTACACACGAGTTTTCCGATCGACAAACAATTAAATTTGTTATAAGTCATTTAAGATCGATTTTTTACAAAAAACAAAAAAAAATTATAATTGATATTTGATGAAATCTATATTGTTTAATAATCGTGCGTACTTCCAAAGAAAAACTAATATAAATTATGAAACAAATTTTATTATCGCTTTAGGTGCTGCGTTGTTCAATTCTAGGAAAAAAAGTGTTAAATCTTCACAAAATTTCATGATGTAGGTTAAAGGCAAGGAAAATATTCATATATTGTTTCGAAAACCAGGGAAATTTCGTTTTGAGATGAAGTCAACACCCTGCGGAACAAAAACAAAGGACAGATCAGTTAATTTCGCTTCAACTTTTTTCACCGCATGGTGTTAATGAACTAAAGCAAAATAAAAATTATGGTAGCGATTACCAAGTTTTTTAAAATCACGATTTCTTTTATTTTCATATATTTGTTTCACATATTTGTTGTTCAATAAATAATAAGAATAAGTTAGTTTTCTTTTTTAACTTGATATTATTAACGATATTTGAACTTATTGTATATTGCATGCATTGGGAAAGATAGGGATAATTGAAAGATTATGCTTAAATACAATAAAAATATTTTATTTGAGTTGAATTCACGAGATGAGCTTGATTACAAGTAGGTAGTTTTCACAATAATTTATCTTAGTAGCGTTTATATTTTTATTTTTGCGATTCAAGAAAGTTCAGTGTTGTAATAACACAGGTAAGAACTTACATCGTTATTAACCAACTTAGAACTTTACTAACAAACAACTTTTCTTTAAGCATAATAACCAAGGTGGGGACGGATCCTTCGATGCAACTGCAACTGAATAGCACTCGGAACTTAAGTACCTATGTATTTATGTGTGTGTAGTTTAACATTAAGATATTTTTGAATATCGCAGTAATTAGAATTTTATTTCTTTTCTACTTTCTCTTTACAGGGTTACTTATCAATCGAGTTCTCACATGCATTACTCTGTACACATCTAAAATAAAACCAAGTCGTGTAAATATCTGCTGCCACATATAGTTTATTTAAGAACAATTGTAATACCTACTTTATTTTCACAAATAGTTTTATATTGGTTTAGTTAAGCAACACAATATTATTATCCCGTTCAAAAACTCTGTCTGATTGTTTAAGAGCTTCTTCTTCGGTCCATTCTCCACATGATGAGAGCACATCCAGTTCCTCGTCTCGATCCGAGTTTTCTTTCTGGGTTTTTCATCGTGTTACTAATTTGATAACGCATATGCACACAGTTACAATTACATATACCGTTAACATATAGATTTTCAAGTATTTTTATTTTAAATACAAATTTCTTTTGTAATCGTAGCTACTCCTAAAAATTTATTAGAAGTTTTTGATCTTTATTAAATTTCCTGTTGTATGGTTGTATAAGAGGAATATGTGCATATTTTTAATTATTTTTCTGTAATTACAGACTAATTTACTTCTTCTGCAACAGGAAATGTAATAACGCGTGAACATGCAAGATTCAGGAAAAAATAAATAAGAGAACTGCTTTACACAATATTATATTACAAAAATTATGGAAAAAATTACTATTAAAATAATGTAATCATTTTTTCGAATGTTGCGATAAATTAAGGCAAGAATGCAAAAGCGACGGAAAAACGTTCCATGAGTTCTTTAGGACACCAAAATGAGATTGGTGACGGTACAAGTTTCCCTTCTCCAAGTTTTAAATCGAGCAAGATTTTTCCTGCAATATTGCGGGGTTCAGTTGATCAAAAAATAAAAATGAAATGATGTGCCATGAAAAATTAAAATTAATCAGCCTGCAACTCCAAAAAGGTTGAGATGGCCTAGCTATTTTTGGTTTGAATACATGAAATCATTCACTCATCATTCAAAGGAAACATCTTAAAATTGTATTCTATTTATTTTTGCAACAACGATATTTTTATCTTCCGCTGCAGCAAAATGTTTATATTTGATTAATATACACTAAAATTGAGAGAACATTGAATATTGCATATAGCTTTAACAAGAAAGGACTAAATAGGGCCAGCCCAATTTACCAAATCCAATTGTCTGACAAGCAAGAACAAACTCTTATCTGCTTATCTCTTTTGATCTTGATAATATTTAAGTTTTTTTCTCTTCGATTCCATTGCATTTCAATGTATGAAGGCTCAAGGGAACTAGCCCTGCTGGGAGAGAATCTCAAGTTTGTGTGCACTGCCCCACTGACAGCTAAATTTCTTCTCTAACATAATTTTTAATTTGATTTCTCTGAAGTGATTAACTGTGCTTCAAGAAGCAATGAACTAAAACTTTGTAGACCTGCGGATGAGGGAATTTGAAATACATCCTACGAAAAAATTACCAAATTAAAAATCATTAACATATCAGCTTAAAATATAAGAAGAAAAAAATTATTTGGTGATAAATATGTATTACTAGTATTATTTTATATACCTTTAAATAATTTTTTTTTAATTTTAAACTCATTTTTTATTAACGTAAACAAATTTTGCCAAACGAAATAATTATAAAACCACATTTGGGTTATCGAATTTTATTGAAAAAATCTATTCCAATAAAAAAAAGGCTTTTTGACTTTCGCGGTGCGAACCACAGCATTGTCTTGTTGGGATATCCATTCACTTCCCCTGACATTCTCAACGAACTAAATTAGAACATCAACCAAACACTTCAGCATTCATTATAGTAGAAATTAAATAAATAAGGTACTTAATACCCAATAGCTGCCAAACCATCAGCGATCTACCACAAAAACTCCTTGCCATTGTGTTTTTTTTTCGCACCTATTTTGAAGACCGTAACTTTTTACATTTTGTAGGTAATTATTAGCCTGAGTAATTTGTTGCACCGATAGGACACCTACTCCGAGACTTGACGTATGTGTGAATTTCTACTGGGCTGCTAGATTTATGATTTATGAGTTCCTAGCTGAACTCCTTTTTTGAAATAATTTTCATTCAATGTAAGAACATTTAAAACCACAGTCTCACTTCTGACCAGAGCTGCTATCTGTCTAGTTGTAAGAACTACGAGTAACCCTGTAACTCCCAAACATTTTAGATGCCCTTCCCCTGTCATTTAATTTTTTCCACCTATTTTGGCATACGAGAAACACCCTGTATAGTTAACTAATAGTAGTTAGTAAATATTTTACTTTATTAAACAAATCAAAATTAATGAAGAATTCCAAGATTACTTCTTTGTTTATTATAAAAAGTACCTAATGGGATTTAAGATATATTTCGGGTCCGATCAATATTTCGCAATGCAAATGCAATGCATTTGAACTCTGCTGGTCGCGTACAGGTTAAACATAAAATAACAGTTTTCGGTGCACAGCGACATGCTTATCAAACAGCAAAATATACTAGCATAATTGCATTACATGTATAATTGATAGTTCTTTCATTTTGTCATGAGGTATATGTGTGCCAACTATATTCTAACACTTGTAACAGGTAGCTGCGAAAGAGGCAGTTTAGGGGCTAAGGAGAAGTAGCCCCGAAAGATTATTGAGTCGAAATTTTAAACGCACGCTTGCATGCATACAGTGTATTTCGCGTTGAGTTTGAAGCCATGTAGTAGCACGAGCTTTTCACAGTGTATGGGAAAAATGTAACCCTGTTAGTTAGTATTTCCTTAAACTTGAAGACGTGTGGTGTTTTTGAATAAAATGTAAAAATTAGTACTGATTTTTACTTACTATTTTTCTGATTTGTAGTAATTTTACTTATTATTCTTAGGTGTTGGAAATCTTTCTGTTGAATTTTTTATTTTATAGTTACTTGCTTTTAAGGTTCATTTATTAAAAAGAAAAACAAAATTTGACTCTGCATATTTTTAATGTTTAATTCTTGCAAAAATTTTAATGGCAACATTTTTTACACACTTTGAAGGTAAGTTAGAGTTGAACCCTGCATAAGTTTATTAGATTATGTTTCGTTTTATGCAATAGCTAGTTCCACTAAAATTAATTACCACCGCCGCTGCATTCACCCCTTTTATTTCGCATTATATTAAGAAGTTGAGATTACGGTGTTTTTAAGAATTCATCTGCCTGTGTCCATTGCATCCACTGGCTTGTTAGTTTATAATTCATACTCCATATAATTTATTTTCTAATAGTCAAGCGCAGCCAAATAACCTACTTGCAGCGCCTGCATAACCATTTGGCGACTGTCTGATATTTAAAAAAAACTGTTGCCACTTGCACATAACTGATTGTTTGCACGGAATCTGCATTCAGATAAATTTTGAAAACACCCATATATGAAAGAGTATATGCATTTATGCATTCATAATGTTTCAAAAATGTTTTTGAATGCCCCTTATTACGTTTTTAAGTCTCTTGTTTACATGTTTGTCCATGTACAGAATAAATTAAAATACGTCAAGTGCCCAACAGTGGCTATAAATATATTGTTGGAAGCATTTCTCTTTTCTTCTATGCAATGCTTAACCTTACTTTTTCCTTAACACGTTCAATCTGGCGTGGGCCACCGGTGGTTCGCAGGCATTGCTTTCATCTGAAGGCGTGAACCACTGGTGGTCCACATCTAGTTTTCTCCGTCAATCTGCGTGCACCAACAGTGGTTCACATATATATGATAACGTAAACAAGCACCGCCGGAAGAATAAACTACTTATCATCTCGCGCATGCCGATCATAGAGATTTCGTAAATGTCCGCCGGGTTGAACGTGTTAATCTTGTTAATTACAAAGGAAATCTGCATGTTTTGTCTTTATTATAATAGTGATAGTGGTTTAATAATATGTTGAGAATAAGCACTTGTTAACTTTAAACTAAATTTAAAATCAAGATTAGATGTTGAAATAAACCATTTTTTTTATTAATTCGAAGTACGAAAAAAAAGATTTTAATTAAATTAAAAGCATTAATTGACTGCTTATTTTATGCCGTTTAATTAAAAAAAACGTCTCTTTCTACTTTCCCTCAAGGTTTGTTTGTTTGGTTTTAGTGGCTACCCAGTAACTGGCCTGACTTCAATTAGCGCCAAAGGCGATCCATTTTGCTCTGTATGTGTAGGTAAGTAAGTATGTGCATAGTGATATCTAAGAGATGGTCTTAAGAAGAAAGAGGACTTGGCCATTGCTCCCCAAGAACTGAACATTTGTATACAGGAAATGGGAAACAATCTCCTTCTAAAGCTGCGTCTGTTAAGGTACTAGTATCATTTTTGAAAAATCGAGACCTTTTTTTAATTTTTCGTGTTTTTTAGTGGTATGTAACAAAAAATTGTATGACAGGGAGGGGGGTTATCTCAGCCGTTGGGGGTTACAGGGTGATTCGTAAATTGCAATTTTTCATGGTACTTTTATTTTTTTCTTTTGAACTGCTCAACAAACCGACATCCAAATCACGCCAAAAACTATCCTAATATCCTTTTCAAAAATGTCAAAAATGCATATTTATTATTTACTACTCTTATCAAATTGCTCATCTTATTACGTTTCTACAAAATTACAGCATGCCCAAGCTAAATGGAGGTAGACAAATCTGAACCTCAGCAAACCTTAAATGGTATTTTATTGTTTCATTGACCTGTAATTCAAAAATCGTAAAACGAACAAAATGCCTTCAAAAACGTTTGTTTAGCATTCACAGGTAATTAATTTTAATTATCGCTGCGAAAAAATCATAAAATGTTTATCGAATTTATTTTATTGCCTTAGTCAGCCATATTTGAGTGTACCCTGCCGCTCTGTTATACTCGACAGAAATTTTTGCTATAAAAGAGGGTCAGTCAGAAAGAACATCGATCATAGTTGAAAAACCAAGCGATAAATGTAGGTATTCTAAGCTGAAATAATTAAAAAATGGCCGAATTCACTTTTGAAAAGTACGCCAATATAATTTGCATTTGCGGTGTAATCGACGGAAACGAAAAAGAGGCGAAAAAGAGAGACATTATTTTAGTATAAATTCAGTGACAATTTTTTTTGGCTGGATCGTCGGCAATCATTTATGTAATAGGACCATTAATTTTGCGACATATGATTTGTGGCCAAATATATACGGCCTTTTTGGAGAATACACTGCCAGAATTACTTGACATATTTGGAAAGATCATTAGGATTGTAGATTTTTGACGTTAGTTCTTTGTCGCTGCGTTGAGTAGATCAAAATATAAAAATAACATAGTGATATGCATACCATGACAATTTTCGAACGACTCTGTAACTTTCAAATTGTTGAGATGGCGTCTCCGCTTCCCCTCCCCCCTCCTTCCATACAATTTTTTCTTAATATTAATTTGGATATGTATATGACTGTAGGTCCATGCGCGTTCTCCCCCCAAAATACCGTTTTCATCTATACACATAAAATTTACTGTTATTTTTCGCACACGCTTTATCATCATCAGTTCTATTTCATCTGCGAAAACATTTGTGCGTTCTTAAAATTGTAAGATGTAAAATTATAATTAATGAAACTCGACTTTTCGCAAGAAATTTATAAAAAAATGCAAAAAATCTTTAAACGCGTTTTTTTCGAAATGACTTTTTTCACATGATGGACAGTTAATCTCCGGATCCGTTCGATCGATTTTAGTAAATGAATATTCGTTTTCTCACGCCCGCATTAAAAAATACACGTTAGCATCTTTCGAACATTTTGGAGAATACACTGCCAGAACTGCTTGAAGATATCTCTCTGGAAGTTTAATATTTTACCAACACGATGAAACACTAGCGCATACTGGTAACATCGTGAAGGTATAATAAAATGAACAATCTGCTGAACGCTGGACTGGACGAGATGGACCGATTACTTGGCCTACTAGATCTCCAGACCTTACTACATTCGAATTTTCTGGGAACGATAACAGATGAAGTTTATTCAAGTCCTTTTAACACCAGAGAGGAATTAATTAACAGAATTGAGAGTGCAGCGACGTAAACACGGGAGAGGCTAGCTACAATACACCTTTAACAAGGAGGTACAAGTTAATGCAAATTTAATTTTAATGCATGTCAAATTAAAATTAATTAGTATTAACTGAAATCAGTTTTTAATTAAACAAAAAATAATTAATTAATTAATTTTAATTTAATTGCTTTAAAATAAAATATGTGGATATAATTCTGGTAAATTAAAAAAAAAATCTAATTTTAAAGAAATTAAACTAAAATTAGCCCCAAAATAATTTTTCTTTAATTAAAAATCGATTTAAATTAATTCTTATATCTCACAAAAAATAGTAAAAATGTCCTCCGTAACGCATGCCAAATACCTCCTTCTAACTCGCTGTTTAAGGTGTATTATAGCTATCCTCGTTCAATCCAATCGAGTGGACTTATTGATTGGTTTTGGTTCTGAACGATTGTGGGGTCTGTGACAGGGGCACCAGGCAGTAACCACACTGATGAAGATCAGTCTGGTGCTCCGGATCGAAACGCCTACAATGTTTCGACGTTTTTTGCGGAGGCAGATGAGCCTAATTTGCAAAAATATGTCTTTATGTCGTGAAAACATTTTGTTAATTACCTGTACTCGATATCGTTTACCTAACAATTTTGCTACGTATTTCAATAGAATCTCTCATAAAATTACATGCTTTACATAATGAAAAATTTTATCAGCATATTGGGCTTACAAGCTTTTGTTTTCAAATTTTTGTATTAAATATGAAAAATATGTACTTAATTTTCATGGGAATTTTTTACATAAGAAATTGGGAAATTGATTCGTCATATTGGATCTATTACTCTAAGTTTCGAAATTTGTATAGCATATTCGTAAAAACTTCCCACAAAATATGTCCCTTATGTCGCTTTACTTAAATTCATCAAATTCCTAAAATATTCCCTATTTTACAGTCGAATACAATAAAGAATTTGCCAGGATTTTATGCCAAATCGACTGCGATTGCTTAAACGGTAAGCGACCTTTGTACAATAATAAGCTTTTGTCGATGCAAATATGGTATTCTGAAAACGGTAGAAATTTTGTTTTGAAAACAATCGAAATCTATCATTTAGTTCACGAATTTTAAACAATTTACACTGCATAAAGTTTAAAAAAAACCGTTTGGAGAATAATAAAATAAAAAATGTCAGTTTTTATGAATTTGTATTTCGACTAATATCACCGAGTCAGGAAGATTTTTTAGGGGTGCCATTAACAAAATCGGTTTTTTTAAAACTAATAACTAGATGAATCTTTCTGATGAAAAAGAAAAACCGTTTTAAATATTTTAATATGATATTGAAAAAATAATAAATAAATAAATAATAAATAAACACGAAATCTCAGCTGTGAAGGAAGCTGCAGGTTGCGATTGCCTTTATCCCTAAAAACCATCTAATAATATGGCAACAGATTAGTTAGGGTAAGTCAATTCAGTTGTTCTGTTTATTATATCGCCTGAGATAAATTATTTGAATAAATAAATTTGCATCGGTATATTTTTAATATTATATATATGATTCCAGAAACAAATGTTATCGCGACTTGTCGCGAGATTTTATATATGATTCTATTCTCTTGGGAAACCAAGACCCTCATTTTTCACTTTATATAAACATTTACCCAATTGTTTGTCTCAATTTCTCAAAAATTTGTTTATTTCAACATCGCAAACTCGAAATATTATTATGGACTTAAACTTTAAATATACATACATGGTCATCAAGTGCTGCAAATTTTGTAAACATATTGGCATACACTCTTTTCTCCTTTTCGTTGAACTCCTTGATTTTCTTTTTACAAATATTAATTTGATTCGCAGCTGCTTTATTTTCCGGGTCAAATTCATTAGCCTGGAAAAACGAATTAAATTAATTAAGCATTATTAAGGAAAATTAATTTGTCCGAATTAATAATTTAAACGTTCTAAGTTTTATTTGAGTAATTTTCAAGCTGCAAACTAAGTTTCATTAACTTTTTAAACCCTATTCAAACTTTCAGGGTGATCATTTGCCCTCCTCCGTTATGTGATTATGTAAATTATTACCTTCTGAAAGTCTTTCAAGGCATTTTCGTAATCATTCAAAGCCAAATTACATTGGCCTCTTCTGTACAGTCCTTTTATATTATAGGCATCCAACTCCAATACTTTGTTGCACTGCAATAACAACATTAAGAAAAGCATAAAACGGATTAAAACACTTACTGCCACTTTAGCCTCAAATATTTCTCCAATGTTTTTATTACAGAGAGCAATATTTAAATGTATTGCAATTTTTGTCTGTTGCGATTCTTCGTTATCTGAAACATACATAGCTAGTTAAGAATGAGACACAAAACAACAAATCCATTTCTGATAACATTTATTATCTAGAGAAAGAGTAAACATAATGGAGAATTAACCCATTTGCATCATACGAGGGTTGCTTGGGTTGCACCATCCTACAGAACTGGTATAACGAATTCAATCCTGAAGCGCTAGACATTAGTATGACAAGCATCAAAAAGATATTACGATATTGGTTAATCATTTGGTCGCAAAAAAGATTTGTTCGCGTTGGATCCCGCATAATCTGACAAACGCTCAAAAGGAGGCTCATGGTGATTGGTGCAAGGAAATGTTGGAAAAATACGATCATGGACAATATTTTGAAAAACAATGAAACTAATTTCGATCAGAAATATTTGTGTTTTCATTATTAGGCCAAAAATATAAATAGCAACCCCTTGTATAAGTCAAAATGTAAAGTAAAGCCCCTACTACCATTGGGCGTATGCATATATTTATAAAAGATTTTCCAATAGGGACATAACAAATTTGTATTAAATAATAATAATTGTAATAAACGCACCCTAGAACATTTTTCATGATCTGGTAACGTTTAAACTTCAGTCGAGGTTAACATTTTTGATAAAGTTTGGATGATCCTGTGCCAGTGAGACAACAATCAACCGATCAAAGTACCGAAAATATTGCAGGCATAAGAGCCTGAGTTCGAAAGTAGCCAAATCAGTCGATGCCACGCCGTTCACATAAATTGGGAATCTCTCAAACCACATTGTGACGAATTTGGCGTACAAATCTTTGAGTACACCCTTATAGGATCAAATTAACTCAAAAACTGAAGAATCTGATAATTTGAAGCGCCGAAACTTCTCCGATTGGAAAATTTGAAGAAAATGCTGGATTTCTTGCTAAAGTTTAAATAAAATGCTGAATTTCATCGAAAAATTAAATAAATCAAGAAGCAAAATATGCGTTAGCTGCTGACGGTTAAATCTAGAAAATTTCGATTTTCGTATATAAATATAATAATTAAATTAACTTGCTGTTTTTGAATATTTAAATTTCAACTGTTAAAAAATAAACATATCATATCGAAGAAAAATAACTGTCTTTAAATAAATCTCATTAAACATGATGTACTTCTTAATAGATTTTGATAAAGATTTGATTTGTTTATACATTTATTGGGCTAATATATCGGTAAAAGTTGGTAAATTGAGTGAGTCTACCAGGGGGGGGGGGGGGGGGGGGGGGAAATAGGGACTAATTTAATTTATATAAAAATGGCTTGAAACCGATGTTTTTAGTATTTCTTTCTCTTCTTTAAACACTATCGACGTGACTTGGCGTATGCATTGTAGACCATTTATAATGCAGAATTTATACTACTGGTTATTTTAAGTTAATTTTAATGTTATTCGTATTATGACAGAAGTTTAGTTTTATATCTCAGGTTGACGAAATGGATCGATATACGCTATATTTGTGAAACATGTGCGTGAAAATAGATCTTTATTGGATAAAACAACACGTGTTTGTACTCCCACCGTGCACACAACCAAAAACATTGCTTATGTTGCTCAGAATGTGATTTTTGGATCGGCGGTATCATAGGGCCATTTTTCTTCGAAAATGAGGAAAATGTGTTACAGTGAATGTTGAGTGCCTGCGATTTGACTCCGCTGGACTATTATTTGTAAAGAGCCGTAAGATATAAGTTACGCTTGCCATCCAGCACCCGTTGAGGCTCTTCAGGACAAAATCGGTGGAGTAATCGGTAAAGTAGCAATCCATACTATCGAAAATGTACTGAAAAATTGGTTTGAGCATATGGGCTACTGCAAGACCAGCCGAGGAAGTCATTTGAATGAAGTGTTACTCCATAATTACTTTCAAATAAAAAAAAAAACATTGAAAAATAATTATTCGTTTTTTATTTATAATAAAATCAAAATCCAAATTATAAATGATCCACCCTGTGCATTTACAAGACGTACATATATCTTAGCCATATGTAAAAATGGAATTGAAGGGCTGTACCAGTTTCTAAAAATTATTGTTTTATCGTGAGGAGGGGTTAGAGAAAAGAGAAGGGACTTATGTAGGCCATTTTCTAACGTATTGTTTGCATTCTTTACAATTTACGTAAATTATACAAAAACCTGTATAGCAATTGAGCAATTGAGTATTTTTCCTTCCCCTAAATGTTCAGGTAACGACAGAAAATTTCCTATTTTTCTAAATTTTGGAATATCGACTGAGCTTTTCAAACATTTAAATCTTAAATAATTTAACAGTGGATAGTGGAAAGTTTCTGGAATGATACAAGTTTCATGGAAAATTATCCAACGAAGCGGCAAAATGACTATTGCACCGATAAATCACACATAAAATAAGAATTTGCAACATGGTATTATTTTTATTATTATTATTAGATTAAGGGGAAGGCAGGTAGCTTCGAGCCTCGGCACCTACTCTATTTGAATTTGTTTGTTGCTTCTTTGAAAAGTTCCCTCCATCTTACAAGCACGGAATCTACACAATATGTAATGCAAACATAAACAGTGATGAGAATGTTGCTTGGGCGAAAGTCCTCTCAATGTGAACAAAAATCCCTAGAGCTTAACACTCCTTATCCGTCGGACGTTCTACCTGAAAGATTAGATCATGCAAGGCGGGTTCATAAGATCTGCAGTTACTATAGGCATGCTGGTGCTCACTGACTCAAATTCTTCGAAATATTCTATTAATTTAATATTTTCATCAACAGATTACTTCATACAGCTCGACGGACAATGGTTAACCAAACGGCTAAGGTTATAGGTTCGGTAATGCTAATTGACCACGACACAATTACATCTTTGTTGTTATGATGCAACAAAATGTGAATAGCTGCAAAAATTAGCAAATCCTTTCCTCGTAATGAGGTATATAATATGTGTGTACAAATATCTTCATGTGTACGCATATGCTTATTTCTTTTTATTATTCTCCTCCTCAACCAGTAATTCTTAAAGTATTGGAACGAACTACATAAATTTTTCTCGTCCTATGTTCATTAGATGTATTCAAATACTTACCACAATTTGATAAATAATTATTACTTTTCTTGTACATTTTTATGGCTAAATGGTATTTCCCGAGTTTAAGATAGTTATTTCCTTTTTCTTTAAATAACTTTGCTTGAGCTAGACTCTCATCTTTATCCAAACGCCACTCCACGACGGCCTGCGCATTAACGTATTAATACCTTGAAATTAATTATTTAAAGAAAAAAAAACCTTTTCACATTCTTTTAATGTAACAACATATTCAACCACTGCGTTAGGTGGAATTCCCAGACTTGAGTTTCCAGTTTCCCCAAAAGCATATTTAGGATGTATAATAAGCCTAAAATGATAATTCATTAATGTTTGATAAAAAAATTTTAAAGTTGTTACCTAGAAACTTCACCTAGACATATTTTCAAAAGAGCAAGTTCAATACCTTCTGGTATACCACGTTCAGAACCTTCTCCCACATCAAAATCAACCTCACGATCTTCGAATATGGTTCCATCATATTGGCCGGTTATGTGTACTTAAATATAATAAAAGTATTTCATTAATGGATTTAAAATTGCAAACTCGAATCACTATATAATAAACGAGTAATATATGTATATCAACATTATAAAACAACACCAACAACAATACGAGTAATATATGTATATCAACATTATAAAACAAAGCCTTTCATTACAAAACAATACCTCCTTCCGCGAGTGTCTGTATGTCTGTCCCTAATTCAATTACGGTTTTCACGATTAGATATGTTGATTCTTAAGGAATATTTAGTTGTATAATTAATAAATGTTTTGTGTAAATTAGCCGACATACTCCTTAAGAATGTTTGTACCTGTTCGCTGTACTCATAACAGACTCACTAAAAGAAGTATTTAACATTCATAAAACTTTGCTGCAATTCCTGTAGCAAAATTTAATGAAATTTCTCTGATCCATTTAGTACACAAAGAGATAATCGTCAATCGTAGCAGAACACATGTAACCTCTTAGACAGCTGACAGTAAACTAACTAACTAACAACACCGCAACGAAAAAATCAACACAACAATCGAATACAAGCTGCGAAATTACAAAATTCCCATCACTTCTTGATCACACCCTATATACTATTTATCAATTTGTACATTATTATATTACGTTTAATTAGTTTTTATTCATATTAAAAATTTGATGGTTACTTTTATAAGCCACATAAAAAGTCGCAAAACGAACCCACAAAAGGGAGTACATAAAAACAAATGTGTCTGTATAGCATGATATTTTACATAGTTGCCAATGAAAAATTTGAAGATCATATGGAAATTTAAAAAAAAAACAGCATATTTTAAACAGATGTACCTAGTCTTGCCATAAATTCTGTCACACAATGCGCGCTTTCTCAGAAATTAGCCTGGAATTGTACCGTTATGTTGCACTTTGTAACAAATGAACTGTACGGCGTAATATTCCGATCAGTTTGGTGACAGTCTTTGACTCGTAATCATGGAGGGGAGTAAAAGAAAATCGTATAGCACTCCATAAGTGTGGAAAAAATGCTTCTGAAATTTTGAATTTGTTGAAACCGCTAAAAATAACAAAAAGATTCATTTATCGTGCCATAGAACGATTTAATGAAACCTTAGGCATAGATGATAGAGCAGGACCGGTCGTCCACGTACCGTTAGAACAGTTAGTGCCATCAAAACTGTCCGAGAGCGCATCCGTAGAAATCCACTGCGCAAACAAAAAATTTTGTCGAGGGAGTTGGAAATCTCCACAAATCGATGAGTAGACTCATTCGAGATGATCTTCATATGAAGGCTTATCGTCGGTCAACAGCCCACATGTTGTCTCCACGGTTAAAGGAAATAAGATTGGAAAGATGCAAGAGTCTCTTGCTTTGGCACGCAACCAATGGTCATGAGAACATCCTCTTTACCGACGAAAAAATTTTTACTGTGGAGCAAGTTTTTAATAAACAAAATGATAAGGTTTATGCAACATCATCAGAATAAGCTAAACAAACGGTTCCCAGGGTGCAACGAGGCCATCATCCAGCTTCTGTAATGGTTTGGTGGGGTGTATCCCATAAAAGTGTCACATCACTCCATTTTTGCGAAAAAGGTGTCAAAACCGGTGCGGCGGTTTATCAAACCAACGTGCTGGAAGGTGTTGTGAAACCTTTATCACAAACTTTCTTCGGTGGACAACATTGGGTCTTCCAGCAAGACTCTGCTCCTCCTCCACAAAGCAAAAAGCACACAGCAGTGGCTTCGCAACAACATTCCTGATTTATTGCACAAGAAGATTGGCCATCCGGGAGCCCAGATTTAAATCCGCTGGATTATGCATTATGGACAGAGTTAGAGAACAAGGCCTGTAGAACTCCCCACCGCAATTTGGACAGTCTGAAAAAATCGTTGGTGAAAGCAGCAAATGAAATGTCGTTGAATACCGTGCGTGCCGCTATAGACCAGTGGCCACAACGTTTAAAAGCTTGCATAAAAGCTAAATGAGGTCATTTCGAGTAAAGCTTTTCTTAATTAATTAACAATATCTTATGAAAATAAATTTCGTTGGAATAAACATATTATCTTTTATTGTTTAGATTTTATGCTTCTTTAAAGTTGTGACAGAATTTATGGCACGACTAGGTATTTTAAATAATATTTCACTTTTTGTACCTACGCAGCACAATTAATACTCCTTGCATAAACTGACATAAGAAACAGCAAATTGCATACATGCAGATAGTACTTTTTATTCGAATATGTTGTTATATAGTACTGAAAAATAAAAATGTTATACTTAAAATACAGATTAGATTTTAATAATACAAGGATTCTTACTACACTTAACATAAGTCACTAAAATGACAGCTAAACCTGGAACAAATTACAAATGGGATATCTCTTTGGAACCGTGACACGGGAAGATTTTAATACAAAAGCGAAATTATTAGCCTAAGTTTTATTTCAGTTCTATATCGGTCTAGTCCATTCGGCTTACTGCACTCTATAACCTAACATCTAATACCAGATTAGTCTCCATGTGCTTCGTAAACCGGAACCTAATTTCCAATCGACTGCAGCAAATATTATCTGTAATTTAAAAATACAACTTCAAAACTCAAAACAAAGCATAAAATTAATATTATTCTGATCTTTTCGCATTACGGATGGTATATCCCCAAATTGACACTTGAGTTTTCTTTCAGGATTGAAGAGAATAAATACAGAGGGAATACGCCCCAACGAAGACAACCTTTGTGATATCCGAAATTTTTCTTTGCCCAACAGCGCTAAAAGTGCTTACAGTATTATTATTTTCTAACATTTATAAATAACTTTATCCTTATTTCCAAGTCCCTATAAGATCTCCTAAAAAACGACGCCATTTTTAAATTTGGTGAAATGGACCATAAGTCTTTTAAACTTAAATTACAAAATAAAATTCAATTAATATATTCTTGGAATATTCTATCTCTAAAAATAAAATGGAATTGTATGGCGATACAAGTGGCGTGAGATTTGAGTATATTCCGCTTCGTCACCCAGTACAGGGTGTTTTTTAGTGGATATGCAAAAATACGTGGGCTCAAAGATCTGACTTAGACACGCAAGAAATTGTATGACAGGGGCCATGTTAACCGTTTAAGATTTACAGGATTATTCATGAATTCCGAATTTTCACGGTATGCACATCATTATTTTATTTTTATCTTTTGATTTACTCAAAGCAGCAAATTCACATCAACAATCTGCTATCTCAATTTCCTTGCAACAAATGTCAACAATATTGACCTACTACAGGTACACTCACTTTGAAAATTGGAAAAAAATGTTTTTCAATTTTCTAAAATTCAGCTTTTCTTCGAATTTTTTCCGAAATTCTTGTAATTATTAATTACCCACCCACCCATTTATTATTTTTAACAAATTACTCATATTATTACATTTACAACAAGGTAACACATTTCCAAGTAGAGAAAAAATATGGAAATTTGTTTATGGTAAATTAAAAATAATCTAATGTTAACGAAATTATACAAAAACAAACCCCAAAATGTCTGTTTAATTAAAACCCGTTTTATGTTATCTCACAAAAACTGCTCAAAATGTCTTTAGTCACTTTCAATGCATGCCAATAACCTCCTTCTAACTCTCCCGTATTTTCGACGCTGCAGTCCCAATTCTGCTTTAATTAATTCCTCTTTGGTATTGACGTGACTTGAGTAAACTTCATCTTTCATAGTTCCCTATAAGAAAAAGTTTAATGAAGTAATGTCTAGAGACCTAGCAGGCCAAGGAATCGATCTACTTCGTCCAATCCAGCGTTCAGGAAATTGTTTATTTAATTTTAACTTCACAGTGTTACCAGTATGAGTTGGTACTCAATCGTTTTGGTAAAACATTAACCTTATATTAACCAGCCCGATGTTCCAGATCCCCTCTTTAAGGTACACGCCGATTAGGGTTTTTGTATTCCTTTTATCTACTGTACCACAACATTAAATTACATATATCAGCGTATTCCTCAAAAGAAAATTTTATTTTTATTATTACGAAGGCAGTTTGATAAATTAGTGACTTTTAAATTTCCCGCACATTAATTTTAAATGCAACACTGCTCCCGTCAGGCGATACCTATTAATCGACTACTGTCAAATTTTGAGCAAGCTACGTTATTTAGTTTGTGTGAATTGTGGTGAATTTTAAGGAAAATGAAAAAAAGTGGATTTCATGTGGTGATCAAGCATTATCTTACTATTTGGATGGAATAAAAAAAATTGGGAAAAGCTGAACTAAATGTGTAAAGCTAAAAGGATACTATGTTAAGAAATATCTATATATATCTATGATCGATATTCCTTCCGCAAAAATTACATCAGGTGACGGACTAAAAATATTGACATGGTTATCTTTTTATTTGAAAGATATCTAAACAAAAACGAAATGTACCCTTCTTTTTTCCTTCTTATTAAGGAAATTTTAGGACGGAGAATAAAATTATACATTTTTAAGCCAAATGTTTAAAAATTGTATGTGTAATCGTTCATACCTGCCACATTTGCTAACGGATCGAGACATGTGAGGTACTGTTGAAAAGCACATAATGCTTTTATCAAAACCTTGTCGCCCTATTCTGTTTCGAACAGACGTTATTTCGTTTTATAATCGTATCAACTCATCTTCTTGCACACTCGAAAATATTTTTGCCATTAAAAAAGTGGTGAAGGAGGGATGTTACGAAAAGTTACTTATCGTGAACGCTGATCAAAGGAATCGATTGGCACATGTTGGAACACTTTACGAAACCCCCTGTATACAAAATATTTTTGGGGTATAGCAAAATTAGTGGGATGAAAGTTCTGATCAAGGGAAGCAAAAAATTGTATGGTAAAGGACATGGGGAGCATCTCAACCGTTTGATAGTGACAGGGTTATTCGTAAATTTCAATTTTCAGTTCCAGGCGCAGGGAAACCGGGTAAGCATTAAAACTATAGCCAAATGGAACAAATTTTTGAAGACCTCAATTCACAAAGGTCACCAAAGACAACTGCAAACGAATGAGAAAAGGTACGACTAACGTTTTATAGTTAGATAAAAAAAAAGACATACGTGCATATTCGATAATCTCACTCTTATTAAGTCAATTAAAAACATATGTTTATATCTTATATTTCACATAAAAAGAAAATAATCGGCCTGACTAATCTACGAGTAGCTGTGACTGAAGTAAAAGGGGCTAAAAGTTTTCGGGGCGTAACACAAATAAAGAAATTCAGAAACAACATCAGCATACAACTGTGAACTTTCAAGACAATGATTTTCATCTTTGGAGAGAAGAGATAATGATTGATTGATAATAATTTGCAGAATAAAATTTTTCCGTTTTGAAAATGTTTTTTATAAACGTGCAAAGTCTTCAAGATAGCTTCGCTGTCAAGTTTTAATAAAACCATTAAAAATTTTTGAGAAATGAATGTATGTGGCTACTTGGTTTTGTTATGTTTTTAATTTTTATCTGTCCAAATAGTAAAAATACATAAATATGTAATGCAAAATTAATTTAAATCATATTCCACTTAAATTCATCCTCCCTTTATTTATTATTACTTTTTCCGAGAAACCTGTTTTCTTTTTCCGCGAATCTAATACTGCTGCACATGGCTGCAAGCACAACAAAAAGTTAATTTATGTACGTGCACTCCAAGCTGCTGTGGCAAACGCAAGCTTTAAACTTCTCTGCAACATTTATGTATGGAGCGACACCAAAACACATACGAAATCTTACTGACTAGACAAAAAAGAAAGTTGTTCCTGCATCAGATTGTGATTGGCAATAAAAAGTGGATCTATTTCGAAAATTTTAAATCATTAGCATGATGAAAAGTGGATATATTTCGAAAATACTAAACCATCAACATCTTCCCCAAGACGAAATCGCTCCGGTCGGAAGACAATGCTATGCGTTTGGTGGGAACAGCGGAACATCGCCTATTATGAGCTATTGAAATCTGGTGAAATTATCAACGCCCGCCGGTACCACCAACTGATTAAATTGAAAATTCACGCAGAGCAGAGAAAAGGCCGGATTATGAACAATGTCATGAAAATCTGATATTCTTCCACGACAACGCACTATCGCACACGTCAACAATGGTCCGAAACTAAGAGACTTAACTGGGAGGTGCTACCCCATGGCGCTTATATACCAGACATGGCCACTTCTGACTACCACGTTTTCATCAATGGACCACCTGCTGAGCAGCATTTCGATTTTTACAAAGACGTCTGAAAATGGCTTAATGTGTGGTTTATCTCGGGAACGGAATATTTTTAGCATGGTATCCACAAATTGCCCGAGTGATGGGAAAAAATGTGTAGCTAATGATATTTTGAATATTTTTTTTTCTATAGAAAAAACGTGAATATTTTTTTTTCTATAGAAAAAAACGTGCTTTTCTGACTAAAAAATAGCGGATTTAAAAACATACATATTGTTCATTTCTAGTTTTTAAATGTATAGCATTATATCGGGACTCCCTGCTTCCTTCAAATGGGGTCATTAACCACGGCTGAAGTGGGTAGATAGAATCGCCTAAGTGTCCATATTTTAGATTTTAAGGAATTATTGCAAAGATTGTGTACCTAATATCAAACTGTTTTTGCCTCCATTCGCATAGTTTTATTTAAGTAACTAAGAACACAGGACACATGCAAATCATGCTATGATCCCGAATAAAAGATTTTAGAAAGTTTACTCTTACAATCATTGCATTAATGGTGTAGTATCTTTTACGAATAAAGAAAAGGGACTCCTCTTCCAAAGGGGCTATTATATTAATGTGAGCACATACATCTAGTTTTCCCCCGGAAGGTTTGTTTTTCCGAAGAAGTACGGCTTTGAAGCTCTCTTTTCTTTCAGACTAATTTCAAATTTAATCCACTGCGGACATATCTTATTCTCCATCTAAAATTGGACTGATATATTCTCATATTTAAATCTTGCTCGGTTCAGTTGCCGCCCTGCGACTTTTAATATAAGTGGAACTTTTGTGAAGCATGTTGTTGGCTTGAAGTCATCACCTAATTCATCCAAAAGATTTAAAAGCATCTTTAGATAGCCGAAAACAATTGGTGAACCTTAAAAGCCTAAGTTCAAATGCTAGCATAAAACTTACTGGTTATATGGTATTTCAAATATGTTGGACTTATCTCGAAATCGCTTTCAAATAAGCCTCATGTTATGAAAAAACAAAGCTATGCTATTCATCAGAACACAACTTTTCACATTATTTAGAAGGTTTTAAATTTATTCTGATACCGGATCTACAACGCCTAATGAAATTTCGTACTAGATTAAAAGCCATTTTTGTGGCAATACTTTATACGTAGTCCGTACGTGTTGAATAATAACTCATAAATTTTTATTCGTGCATAACTTTCGAGTGGTTCGAAATTCGTGTTCAATAATAGCTCCCAAAATTTGAATCCATCGATTGAGATTTATTTATTTATTTATTTATTTAATCAGTAAGCTTTGTAGAGAAACAACCAACTATTGATATTTAAATTTGTCAATGACAGCTAATTTAAAATAGAAAAAATTCAGAAAACTAAGGTGAAACCTATCATGATTTCTCTGAAGACGAATCAAAAATGAGTTTAAATATGCGTCAAGCAAGGCTTTGGGTGGCTTAGAAACATCATTGCTTCTACTACTGAACGATGGCACACGCAAGTTTAAACTCTCAATCAAGGTTGTATGCAACAGTCTGTTATATATGCGATAAAGAACACACTCATCTAGGTAAAGTCGTCTGTTAATAAGGGATTAAGGATATAATCTTCCAGGATAAGGAATGTGAGATTTGTTATGTATTCTGAGAAGACTGAGTGAATTTCCTTTGAACGGGCTCCACCTTATCCACTTTGTTTTGGTTTTAAGGACACCAAACAGGTAAACAGTATTCAGAGTCTAAAATAGCATTTTTGAAGTGGTTAAATTATGGAAAAGAGTAGAGGTACGAAGGTTGATAGGATCTCCTGCAGATAACACTTAAGTGGTCATCAAAGCTCAATATGAATCAAATATTACACCCAGATCCTTAATTTCAGATATTTAAAACAGAGTCACAGCATTAAGAAAGTAATCGTACTACAGTGGAGATTTTTAAATGTGAGCGATATTTTAGAACATTCTTGAATAAACCCTTTAGTGCTGCACCATTCTTCAATAACAACAAAGTCAGTCAATAGCAACAAAGTCGGTGAATTACTCGAAAAATGTTGAGCTCATCAGTATATAAACGAGAGTCAAAGTTAATATTAAGTCAGGTCGTTAATAATAACAGAAAAAGTAGCGTAGCGCAAAAAAAATCCTTGTGGAACACCTGAAGGGACAAATTCACATAATGTAGTACACCTAGAGAACACAACATAGCGTCATGCACTCACTAGCGCTAACCCAAAAGGAATGTTTCTACGAAAATTTACAAAATTTTAAGGGTTGACTAAACTTAACTTATTCCATATTTTCTGTAAGCTTAACAGGAAATTTTAGTTATTAACTTTATAAATTATATATTGAATTGCTGAAGATTTTTAAGAGAATTTTTATCGTTAGAAATAAATAAATATCTTGTTATAAACATCCATCTGGTAGAAATTTCTTCGGAACATGAAAAATTATTGATTCATATTACTTCAATTTTTTCGTTGGCATCCACACTATGTATATAGTGTTTTTGAGTTTTAAAAGTAGTCAAATTATCCGAGTTAGTATATTACAAAACGATACGAATGATATGAAAAAAAATTTTGAAAATATTCAGAGTTACCTTTAACATGGGCACCATCATTTGGAGTTTTTCTCTTACTGCTCTTAACAACAACAAACCTCTCGATTTTACCATCTTTATTCGGACTCAAATCTTCTCCTTTCCACCCAAGCATTTCAAGCTAAAACAAGGTTTCAGTAATGAACAAGAAAATGCAAGTCTAAAATATTATTATAAATATTACTTCAAAAGTTAATGTAGAATTAGGAGGAACACTTGGATGACTACCGGAAGTTCCAAACCCGTAAGAAGGATTACTAGTTAAAATACATTTTTCTCCTCTTTTCATAGTTGAAGCGCCTAGCTCTAAACATTTTATAACACTCTCTGAAAATAAATTACTATTTTCATTATTCCAAAAACTTTATAAGTAATTTACCTGTGCCTAGATAAAATTCAAATGGTGTTTGTCTCTCTGCACTAGTATCAAATATTTTCCCATCCGATAATTTGCCTACATAATGTAATGAAATCTTACAACCAGCTGCAGGAGTCTCCTGTCCTATTCCACTCACTAAAATTTCTTTAAGTACTCCTCCATCGCCACTTATATCAATTTTATTCTTTGTCATCATGCACTTCGAATAATACTGTTTCACTTCAACAAATTATTGTTAATTTTAAAATCAAGAAATTACTTTGGCCTGCTAAATTGCCATATATTGTAGCGCTGACGCCTGGTTCTGGAGCTGTTTGTCACTGTCAAAAGTTAAAAGCCCGGCAACCACTGACATGCAGAAATGGAAAAATAAGCCCCTACCAAAGATCATCAAATACAAGATGTGACACTCGTGACGTATTTTTTATATTTTATTTTCCTTAATCCCTTTAGTCCATCTACCTTGCAGATTTTGCTAAATGTAGATAGTAATAAAGAAGTCACGTGCAAGGGAAAGACAAAAATTTAAGGGGAGGTGAAACGCAATATTTGGCTGCATATTCTTATCTCTTCCGTTCCTATTGGAATGTAGAAAAGGCATAGGAAGCAGTATTTCTTTACTGCTTTATATAATGGGAAAATTGTCTCCAGGCTGTTGTAGAAATTGCATATGAGTTAAAGCTTTCGACTTGTATAAAAAGTGTCACATCTTGTACTTGATGGGCTTTGGGCAGTGATAACTCGTAAAATGACATTAAATTAACGTTCTATAATGTCAGAGATATTTCAGAGCACTGAATTGCCGTTAAAATTTCTTTCCTTATTTTAATAAGTTGTACTTAAGACATCATCTATTCCCAATCTTGAGGTGAACTTTTTAAAGTAATTGAAGCATAAGAATTCTTTATTTAGGAGAATGCTTCAGCATTTCTTATAAGTAAGTAATAAATTTGATAATACATATTTGTTAATCATGAATTAAAATTAAATGTTGTTATTTTATTTATTTATTTTAGATTTTTGCTTTCTTCGCGTGCAGTAATTTATGCTCTTGCTAGTAAATAATTTATGTTAATAAATAAACTTATAGTCAGAAAATATTAAATAAATTAATTTATAATTATCAAACAGAAAAAAAATGAAGCAATTTGAAGAGATTCAAAGAGATGCTGAAAAGAAGCTCGTATGGCTACAGGTAGTGGTATTCTAATCCCAACAATAGATGTTGATCCAGAAATTACTGATACTAATCGGGCAATCAAGAGCCTATTTTTCCACTTCCTCTTCCAAGCTCATTAAATATATATTAAATATCGTATCCAGTTTTTTCTTATGGACTAATAAGTATAGATTTTGACTATTCAGAAAGAATTTTGATCACATAAAAAAGTAAACAAAAATTAATCCTAGTGAATAGTCTCATTTTTTGATCCTAATTTGTTCTATGCAAAATGCGGATATGCGGAATTACTGACAAATTTCGGTGACGAGACTTTTGAAAAAAATTCACAAACTTATTTACTAAATGCATTTAACATTATATCATCTATCACAATTAACATGGGTTCGTTTGTATATTTGTAAACTCATCGGAAACATGTTTATATATTGAATATATGAACACCATATAATATTTTTAATTTTTGGTTGTATTAATCACACATCATTTAAAAGATTTTTAATAAACGTTATATTCTCGCGCAGCCGGAAGGCCCTGCAACAATCATTGTGAATGGATGTCTGAATACAATCATCTCTGTTGTAAGAGTTTTTTATATAAAGCGTTTTGGAAGAAGGTATTTATATAAATTAAAAAACTTTTTGCCACTTTTTCTAAAAAAATATAATTTTTATTCGTGCAATGATTCCGCAATTGATTAATTACAAAGAAGGTATCATGAATTAATTCTATCAGCTTAAATACCCAAATTCTGCTGACGAGGTGTCTGACTGGGCAGGTGAACGGTGCCGCTGACCGGAGTGGCCGATGTCATGAGATGACGAATAAAATGAATTGGTTAACGTGGCGATAATTTATAGATTATATGACCTGAATTTAAATTAATTAACTCCACCCGCCTGAAGTTTTAACGTCTCAATATGGAATTTGACTGACACTTGTAATTTTTGGTGATTCCGGGTTCTCTGCTTCTTCTAATGATTTTTCAGCTAAAGATGTTGGAATCTTTGTGTCTTGCGTATAATTTACGTGTAATTTGCTTCCTTGTTGATTAGAATGGATCCGTTGAACTGGTTTAAAAAAAGGAGTCCGGGTGTTATTTCTTCCACTGTAGGAATGTGTAGGCCAATCGTCAGGGTGGTCGTTGGCTGCTTAGCAGTTTAGGTGTGCAAATTGCAGCGGCCAAATCACATCACCGTTTTTGCTGATTATGCGATTTCGAAGATAGGGCGCAAAAAATCGAATCGATTGTGGCGTTCGTTGTATTGCACGTAGCGCCGTCCTGTTGAAACCAAATATCGTCCAAGTCTTCGGCTTCAATTTCTCCGAAAAACCAATCGGCAAATATTGCGCAGTAGCGCTCGGCATTGACGGTTACGGTGGCTCAGTCTTCATTTTCGAAGAAAAATGGGCCGATGATACCACCGGACCAAAATTCGCACCAAACAGTCACACGTTGTATTGGCTTTTCCACGATGACGTGTGAGTTTTCTATGCCCGACAGTTTTGCATAACCACCGAGGTGGAAATGAGCCTCGTCCGAAAAGATAATTTTTCGGTAAAATTCACCATCTTCGGCCAAACGATCTTCCGCCCAATTTGCGAATCGTAGACGGTTCGGATGGTCAATCGGCTTTAGCTGCTGTACCAATTGAAATTTATATGGCTTCATGGCAAGGTCTTTACGCAAAATTCGCATCAGAGAAGTACGTGCAATGTCCAATTGTTGCGAACGATGACGAGTTGATGTTGCAGGTTGATTTTCATCTTAGCGGTGTTATGTAGGTAATTTTGTAGACTATTGAGAGACCAAATGATCGCAAGCTTCCAAAGCTTCGGTATGCAAGACTACAGATTTTGCCGGATTCAGTTTTAGAAAGTCTACCCTCTTCTCTTCTCTTAGTAGACTCATTAATGGGTTTGTAATTTGTGCATAATTTATTTTGAATCGCTTGTAATAGCGATATTTATAAAATAGTATATGGAAAGAATTTAGTATGAATGGCAATTATCATTGGGTCAGTATACTTGACAGGCTAACACATAAATATAATAGTAATATATAATAAAAACTAGACATTGAACTATCAATATGGGGCCTCTAACGTCTATAACTTGGTCAAGGTGATGAAATTCGGTTGTGACTAAATGTATATAAAAAAGCCAAATCAAAAACGAAGACAAAATGCTAAATAGGAGAATTTGTTCGTATAAGTAAATACAAACATGTTTTTGTAAAAAGGTTACATCCCAAAGTGGTCTATTGAAATATTCAAGATAAAAGAAGTAAAAAATTATTCGACAACTTACATTCTTGAAGTTGAAGGAAATGTAATTCAGGTTGGATTTTATGAACTAGAGCTAGATATGTATCTTATAGAAAAAGTAAAATGGTTCGGATTTCCGTAAAAGTACAACACGTGGATTAATATAAAAGACGTTTTGTAAATAGCTTTAATTGCAGTAATAATATTGATCCGAAAGCGTGAATTCAATCGACTAAAGACATTTAGGAACTTAACTTTGGATGATTAGAAATCATATAAGCTAACAAGGAGCGGTTTCTTTTACACTAATCTGAAACACATAGTAAAATGCATATTTTGCTGTATGTAAATGAGTACCTTAAATTGCCCCGAAAAGGTTGAGGCGGAACATCTTCGACGTTCACTTAATTGCATCTATGCCAACGGTAAGGATGAATTCGGTACATACAACACCCAGCGCCGCGTTTATATTATTTGGGCTTTGTTATAAAATTTATTCTATTTATAAACATTTTACACAAAAAATATTGGTATTTTATTTTGTCTGACATGTCAAAATTTCAATATACAGAATATTTGTATAAATTACTAGCTAATGCCCAGCGCGCTATGCTGCACCAAAGCAAAATGCCCTTTTGACGTGACAACGTGTATTAAATCGGTTATAGATGGGTGCGCCTGCAAGAAAAATGTCCCGCGACAGAAGTGGGCGTGGCTTAGCCGGTCGACGCGTAGCGGCGACCGGCGGCTACTTAGATGAAAGAATAACATTGAAATCTCACTGCGATATGTATTTCTTAAATTAGGAAATAATATTAATATAAATTTAACGACCAGTTGTGAATTCGCATCATACGGAAGAGGTTGTGTGTGATCAGTAGCAAATACAATGGCTAATAACAGACGTTGTCACGTTGAAATTAATAGACGTTGTCACGTTAAAATACGGACGTGACACTTCACATCTAATGAATTTTTTTTTCAAATTTAAATACCTAGAATTTGAACACCACGATTATAGTTTGGTGCTGCAATAAATAAAATGTTGTTTGAGAAATTTTTTTAAAAGAATATTGTTCTTAGTAAATTTCCGATTTTTGAGATTAAATTTTACCGTGCTTCAGCTGATTTGTTCATCCAGTCAAACTGATGCTGGTAGATATCGTCCATTTGTTGCAAGAACGTTATTCCACAAAGTACTTTTTGTTGTGTAAGTTATGCCTTTGTTGCAGCATTTGTGCGATATATTTCAATAACGATGAGTTTCATATCCATCATTGTTTTTTTCTACGCTTGTATAATCTAACGAACAGAGTACTGGTTAGCGGAATCTTAATAGATTCTGGTTCAATATATGACAATGCTGAACATTTTTAAAGCTTAAGGAATCTTTATCAAAAGGGGAGTTGGTGGAATCGTTGATCTTGAATTTCCATTTGAATTTTTTAAATCTTCTATGGCAGATCCAATATAGCGGCGAATTTTTTAACTTCAAGGAATTAAATATGCTAAAATGTTCATGTCATGTGCCATGTCATGTCATGTGTCTGTCATCTGCCATGTCATGAGTTATTAGTTATATCATGTTTAATGTCATGTGCCAATATTCACTTGAAAAAATGCACTAATTGCGTACTTAATTACAGTGAATAGCAAAAATATTAACTGTGTTTGACGCGTCCTCTATCGGAAATTTTTGAAACCTTTTTTTAAGCCTAAGCCATCTTGTACTCGAAATATAGGTATATACCGGTAAAATTTGAGCTCAATCGTCCTAGTAGTTTCGGAGTCTATATAATTCAAACAAACAACAATTGTATATAAAAATTATATAAAATGAATGCGGAGGATCTCGTTTTACTGGATTTAATAATTAGTAGCAACTGACGCGGAATCGGAAGAAAGGGTTGTGCATTTGAAAAGTAAAAGAAAGGGAAAGGTAGAAACAAGAGAATTTTATAAGCAACTGCAAAATTTTGGTGCATTTATTACCTTAGCAAGGAAATTGAGTGGCAATTATCCAATTTTGTTTAAAAACTTCCTTTGTATGCTCCTAGAAGAAAAACTTTTGGGACTAATAGGACCACACATTAAAAGGGAAACATGCCAATTTCTAAAAGCGAAAGATTAGCACTTACAATTCGGTAAGTAAACATTAGATATGCTAAGTATGCAACTTGTAAATAATATAAGATTTATATTTATTTAGCTTCTAGTGATTCTCAATGAAGTATAGCTTTCTCATATACACTGGTGGAAGAAATAATAGCTAAAATGAAAAAAACCTGAAAAATTAATAGTTTCACAGTAAATTTTAAATAATATTTTTTAATTTTTGTTAGTATACTACATTAAATGTCAAAAAATTTTAAGTTAAAAAAATTAATAGATACAAAGACAATTTTAAACGAAATTTAAAGTTTTTATATACAGCGATTTTTAATACTTTCTTGAGAAACCTTGATTTTTTAAAACAGCTTGGCATCTTTTAGGTATATACTCGACGAGACTATGGCATATACTAATTGGTATTGACTCCCATGCTAATTTAACAGCATTCCACAATTCGTGCTTTCTTTGGAATTTTGATCTGAAATTCTAGATTTTAATTTTTTCCAAAGGTTCTTTATTAGATTTAGCTCTGGTCAATCTAGTAATCGCACATTATTTTCTTAAAACGAATGCTTTACCTTTTGAAGTGTGCTTCAAGTCGTTATCTTGTTGAAAGCACTACCAGGTAGGCATTTATTTCTCGACATAAGGTAGCATAATGTCCTGGAATATCTTAACGTATACCTCCTGCGTTAAGGTTTCCTTAATCCAAAATATTAAGTTCTACTCCAAACCAAGAAAAACAACCCTAAACCTTTATGTTCCCACCATCATATTTAACTGTATTTATCGTGTATCGGGGAGAAAATTCTTGGTTTGCAAAACGTCTTATATAATGCCTACCATCTGGTCCAAATAAATTTATCTTAGGTTCATCGCTCCATAAAATAATTTTCCACTTTTAGTGCATTTTCCCTCCTCTTCTTTAAATTAGTTGAACTTATGTGCGGCACTTTCCTAGCAGCTCGAACTTGAGGATCGGAAAAAGAGGTGTCTGCAAGTTTGGGTGTTGGGGGTAGCCACTATTATTATCTTGATAAAAGCGTTTAGGGTTATAGATAAGGGTAGATTGCATACGTTTAAGGTAGTTGAGGTAGGAGGATTCGCTACGTTCAGAGAATGGCCATAGAAAGGTAGTTAGAGAGGTTGGAATCGGAGCGGGATAAGAGATAAGACACACCACGGTTTATTTCTTCTATTCCGTAGGGAACGGAGTTGTTTATTGTAACCCAGGGGGGATGAGGCTTTGGAATAGGAAATAGATTGGGTCATACAAGCGAACATTTCAGCAGAGAAAACGTCGGGGGCACCACTCACAGAAAGCTGGGAAAATGTTGTAATGGAGTTAAGAAACGATTGATCAAATATGGTAGGTGATTTAATGTGCCGAAGTCACCCGCTCGGAAATTAAAGTAGAAAGGGGTTTCATAGTTAGTATGAAGAAGGTGGGGTGTAAGGGTAAGAAAAAAGTGATGACTGGTACTAATCACGAGTGGAAAGAAGATGGATTCGTAACTTACGAAAAGATCAAATCTAGTTGTCTGTTGAGGTTGGTTATGCCGCTGACTTAACAGAGACCAAATTTGGAGAGACGGTCGATGAAAAATGCTTTTTTTATCAGAAAGGGCATTTGAAGGGACATAGTGAATTTCGCTTTATATCTAATCCACAGAAGGCGAGTAAGATTAGAGTCACTAAGAGATCGGTTTCGTCGGTGGCGCATTTATAGACCTCGAGCGGTTAAGGGTATATAGAGTTTACGGGTTAAGTTAAATTTGATGCAGACGAATTCGCAGCTTGAGCAGTTAGAAGATGTGAAAAGGCGCCAAAATGATTGTGCCTGTGCACAGAAGAACGTCACGTTCTGTAAGCGTTAAGCCATTATCACAGGCGACAGCACGGAAGGCAATGAAAACGATAAGAAATTATTAAAAAAAAATACGATGTGGTCTGTATGAGCGCTTTATTGCAAGGGAGCGGTCAAAATTTTGAAAACGATCAGCAAAAATCTGATGATTGGTAAAATACACCAAATACATGCATTAATAGAATTTCTTCAAGCTTAAACTTTTACAGCGAAGTTTAACACAATAATATCGCGTATACGTATGAGTGAAAATTCACCTGCGTGTCTTTGAAATTTATTTGTTTCGGGATAAGTTTAACAATTTTTTCTTTTAATTATTTTAGGTGAGATTGAGCATAGATTGCAAATCGGACTTTGGGAACCTAGGTCTCACTTCGAATAAATACAGTATAGTGACTCTAGGAACTCTATTACAAGAGAGAGGTTCTAAGACATGATTAAGCTTTCAGACTTGAACTACGTTGGTAACAACGCAAACGCCTTATTTAGTAAACTGGACTCGGAATATGGAGGAAAAATGGTTCCAACGATTGAAGAAGTAAGAAATAATGAAGACAATTTAATTAAGCTGGCAAAAACTCCGAAATCCATTATGGATGATACATTAAAACTAATGAAGAAAAACCATGAACAGGTAATATTTATTTATCCAATTTACTTAATGCAAGCTACACCTGCAATACGGAGCTATAGCCTTAATAATAATAAGAATAATAAAAAAGACAATAAGAACAGATACGGGAGTGAGGGATTCAGGATGTATGGCAAGTAGTTGATGGTTAATTAATTTTAGAAGATTATCCTAAGGAGAAAGGTTGAGGTGGCCGGTCCGCGGAAGGTCAAGTAATGCTAAACGGAATTTGCGTTGAACGAATTTAATTCTGTTAATGAGGGTAGATTGGGCGAGTGACCAGACCTGCCATGCATACTCGTGTAGAGTCCTTACAAAGAAAATGTAGGGTGGTTTAGTTACATAAGGGTTGGAGAATTCTTCAGACCAAACAAAGGCTAGAGCAGAGTTGGCTCTGCTGATGATGTGGGAATGTGGGCAGTTACGCCCACTGTCGCATATAACGCCAAAATCCCGAAGGGGATTCACTCTTCTCTTTAGATAAAGCTATAAAGAACTACTGCTTCTATGCCGTATCTAAATTCCAATAAAAACGCATCACAAATCTCATTATAGTTCCTAACCCGATCGGCTCTCCTTTTTCCTCTCATTTACTATCCCACACTCACGCTAATCGGCAAATTCCTGTATATACTCTGTGTATACATTCACCCTTCCAACCGCTTGAATCCTACAATCTTGCCACTGATCCGATCCATTCCGTCTTTAATATATGTACTTGGACCTAATGATGAAATCATCGTTCTGGGCGATTTCAATCTCCCCTGTCTTGAATGGCTTCGGTCTGATGACGATTTCTACTACATCCCTTCTAATTCCTTTTTCGTTAAGGAGACTTTGTTTGTCGACCGCCTCTCCGACTCTGATCTTTGCCAAATTAGGTCTTTTCCTTTCAATTCGGTTGTCACTCGTAGCACTCATCTTCTTTCTAACCCTTACTCTAGTACCCTCAAATCTTCACACCACTTCTGAGACTTCTTACCATTTCAATTTCCGCGGGGGCGATTTTGGCAAATTAAATTACCTACTTCGCCATTCGTCCTTTAATTCCATCACAAATGAGTCTCAGCTTTCCGTTGTTGATGCCCTCGTCGTTTTTTATACCGAACTCTTCGCCTACCTGGTCCAATTCTTTCCCTATCAATCTCGGAGAGATCATGCCTCCTCCTCCCATATAACAAAGAACTTCGATCCCTAATTACCTCTATGCGGCTTCCTTTTTCTCTGCACACAGCGAATTTTCCTATCATGACTACCTGAATCGTATGCAGGTCTCCGACCTTAACGATTTTACCAATTCATTAATATAAAAAGAAATCCAGTAGCTGCCCCTCCACTCTCAAACTTAACGACACTTCTTCTTCAATAGCAATAGCTAATCTCTTTGCTAATCACCGTGTAATGGTTACTAACCCCATTTATGCTTTTTCTGACAATCATAACCCAGCCGCTGACGGTATTACCGCCATCGTACTGAAAGAGTGCGCTCTACACTTGACGGGACCCCTTTCCTCAATATTTCAACTCTCTATCACCCAGGGTGCTTTCCCTGCCAGGTGGACAAACTCTTTTATCATCCCCATCCATAAAAAGGGTTGCAAGAGTGAGATCTCCAACTACCGTCCTATTGCCAAACTCTCCTGTATACCTAAACTGTAAACGTTTACGACTGATTGTTCTTTCACTGTAAATCCATTTTTTCCCTGGTGGCATGGCATGGTTTCCTTAAGGGCAAATCGCCGATTACTAACCTTACCGCCTTAGTTGCTAGAATATTGTATGCTCTGGAGAATGGCGATGAGGTTGACGTCATCGCTAATAACTTCAGAAAGGCATTTGATAAAATCTCACATAAATTAATTCTCTTCAAACTTTACTCTTAACTTCAATCAGCTTTTTATTTCCTGGATGAAGTCATATTTTGAACAACGCCAGTATAGGGTCCTTTTCTGCTCCTCTACCTCCAACTCTTTTGTGGCTAACTCGGGAGTCCCCCAGGCTAGCCACTTAGGTCCGTTGCTCTTTATTCTGGCCATCAATGATGTCGAATGCATTATTAAGCACTCGGACCTATCTATATACGCCGACAATATGAAAATCTCCAAACGAATATCTTTTACATCGGAATCCCGACTGCCTTTGAACGACCACGACCATTTTAGCATTTGGTGCAAAAAAACTGTCTCAAGTTTAATGTCTCCAAATGCCAATCTACTTTCTGAGCCTTTCACCCGAATGCTTCGGAAAGCCAATATTTAAGTAAAGAGTAGCTTGTATTAAGCGATTAATAAATAAATAAATATAGACTATTAACATTTTTTCACTTTGCATTTTTAAAAACGCAATCAAGTCTCGAACGTTATGTGTGGCTGGCGAAACGTACCGAATGCTCTTGATATTCTTCGAAACGTTGTACAATTTGAGAAATTAATTAACAAAATTTTAAAATTTGAAAAACTCTTAAATAATCTTTAATTATTAAAATTTGGTTTGCTTTAACAACATTTGGGCAAATAACGAAAAGCGCGGAGTTTTTTTAATATAAAGAAGAGGCATTCTATAGAAGTGTTTCAATTCTCGTTTGTCTCTCTCTTACACATGAGCTCTTTATTACTATCTACTTTTAGCAAATCCTGTAAAATCGGTTAGATGACGTGATCAAGTTAGAAAAAAGATAAGGAAAACGAAACGAGTGTAACATTTTTATATACATACATAGATAGTATTTGCCTGCGACACAATCTAAATTTTGGAAAGTCGGGACATTTGGCCAGGCATTTGAAATCTTGAAATTTTGAAAGAATCTCAATTAAAATCTCAACAAATTTATTGTGGAATCCCTAAAAAGTTTATTTAGCACTATTCAGCAAATTGAAAAATCTATAAGTTTTATCTAATTTTGTGATTTGAAATAGAAAAAAAACCCAATAGTGCGAGTTAAACTCGCGTGGAGAGGGTTCCGTGCGATGAATATGTTATCTTCTATGTTATTTTAAATCTGAGTCATAAAAGTATGTACTATATATTGTACTGGACTGTAGAGGAAAATTGCTGAATATATTATGTAAGTTTATGCGCCCAATATTTACTATATTACTTTAAGATCATAGACTTTTATAGGTTTTCCTATAATACATGTATAAGTAAACAATATTTTCTGTATTTTTTTTTATAATTTAAAGTTAAGTATACATTTTAAGTTAATTATAAATTTAAGTTCTCCAAAACGGAGATAAGAACCGGAAATTGTAAATGTTTATCTATTTCCTTAAATAACCCTAAAGAATGTATTTAATGGCAAAAAAAAAAAAAAGAAGAAAATATAACCAAAACAAACGTGGAGTTCAAATTAGGAGCAAGTACTAGTGGCTGTTTGTGTAGATAGAATACATATAAAATACATGAGTTGTGTGAACAAAAAAAGGGTATATTTATGCTGAACTGATCCAAGCCAAAAAAGGACTTGCTCGTTCACAACAAATCAGATTAGATGTTTAGATCGTAAAAAGGGCAAGTTAGGAATAAGGGAAATCAACCGATTTCAATGAAATTTTGTACAGCGATGAGGCTCATTTTTGGTTGAACGGCTGCGTCAATAAGCAGAATTGCCAATTTGGAATTGGAAAAAACCCGAAGCCTTTGTTGAGACGCTCTTACACGCATTAAAAGTAACTGTTTGGTGTGCTTTATGGGCAGGTGTGATTATTGCCCATATTTCACCAAAGATGATACTGTATAGAAAGTTACCGTTAATGGAGAGCGCTATAGAGCCCCATGATTAAAAATTTCTTCTTTCCTCAGTTGAATGATATTGAAATGGGAAAACTTTGGTTTCAACAATATGGCGCGACATGCCACATATCGGGCAACATCATCAATTTATTGCGGGAAGCATTCGATGAGCGCATAATTTCATGAACTGGCTTTCACGATTGCATAATCTTAAACCTATGCATTGCTTTCTTTAGGGATATGTGAAGTTACTCGTCTACGTTGACAAACCACAGACTTTAAACCTCATGAAAGTCACCATTCACCGCATTATTAGCGATATACGGCCCCAGTTGCTCGCTAAAGTGATTGAAAATTGGACTTCCCGAAAATGCTTCATGCAGGTTAGCCATGGCGCCTACATGTCCGAAATCATGTTTAACCCATGTGTCAAAACCCGGGTACCCGGGTATCCACCGTGTTATATTTGTATGAAAAAATATTGAAAAAAATGTAAATTTGCTATTGATCTTCCGGATTCCCGTTATTTAGCTCAAAAGCAAACAAATCATAAATTTAAGTTTTTTATTTTTTATTTTTTAATCCTATTAACCCGGGTACCCACAACAAACACATCTTACCTAGGTACTCAATAGCATCGTATATTTAAGAATTTTCTCTTATTTAAATATTAAATATTTAAGTAAATGTTAATAAATAGGTGTTCGGGTCCTCGGGTGCTAAACCGTGTCGATAAAGTTAGGTATTAACACAAGGGTTAAAGTATAAATTAATTTTTTAAATAAAGGCGATACCATGACCTTGGATATTATTTGTACGTATTTTATTTTATGTAAATTTGCCTACCTGTAAAAAAACATCCTTTATATTTTAAGATTTATATATATCGTTGAAGAAAGCTTTATGGCCGCTAAAAGAAAAATTTCAAAGTGATTTTCACCTTCTATAGTGTTTTTCGAAATTCATTCATCTCATTCGGAAGTGCCGTAATTTTTTGCATTATTCTTCTCCGACCTATCTATCGACATTCACACCTGATAATTTCATTGAAGAACCTGAAAAAATAATTAAAAATTGAATAATTTCCAGCTGGCAATATTAAAGGAATTTATGGAAACAAACAAGAAAATTTATACTGAAATTGGAAGTGTTAAAAAATTTGATGAGTTGATGAAATTATAAATTTGGAAATCAGATTATTGTAAACATATCGAGATTATGAAAAAATTTACTAATATATGGTATACAGCAAGTGCTTTCCGAATGATTTCTGCTGTCATATCGCAATCATACAAAACATCCTCATGTTGTGGTTGCTGATTACGCTTAGAATTTTGATAATCTCTCAACTGCTGCATACACTGCCTATTTATTTTATCATTACCATTGTTAAGAAACTTGTGTAGGTGAATTATCCACTTTGTTATCAATACCTTTTCCTATACGTCGGAATCGAGCCTTTAGATGTCCAAAGGCACTTCCTACTATACAACTTATTAACATTTACATAGATAAAGATTAATAAAATTTGTTTTCAAATTAATTCGCTTCTACTTTAATAAAATTTGTTAACACTTCAAATGCTAAATTTCGAATAATAAAAACTGGAAGTTTTTCTCCACTTATATACTCAAGGAAGTATAATGCCACTACGCACAATTTTCAATTCTGTTTAAATTATTGTGAACATTTGAAACATGCTTTATCTTTTTGTTTCTGTGTACTGTTTTCAGAACTGTCAATTTCTAATTTGTTGCTTAGCTTTGAATCAGTCGCATTAAATAATTTCAAGCCGAAAGAAATAATTAACATGCCAAAAACATCTTTAATTTATTCGGTTACCAGAATTTCTAGAAGCAATTTTAGAGTGAGTTATAATGGAGCACTGTAATGTGAAATAAATTATTAATTTTAAATTCGAATTGGAAAAAAATAAAGCATACAGAGAATGTGTTTGGGTCCATAAGACCTATTGGAAAAAAACTGAAAATATCAGATTTTTCAGTTACAAACGTGATAAAATTAGGGGACAATTAATGAAAAAAGTGAGACTAGGACGATCTTCAATTAATATAACTATAATATATATATAACTACAAAAGCAAGAAATAATTAGAAAAGCAAGTTTAAATAAACTAAGTGCTTCTAAAATTCAACGTAAACTAGAACTGAATGTAAGTTTAAGGCGGGTGAGAAAAATTTGCACCTGTCTGATAACCTTGCATGGAAAAAAAGAAAAAAAAAAAACAATGCTGAAGCAAAGGTTTTTATATCTTTATATTATTATACAGTCAGTATTATCATGGACTGACCAATGAAAGAGAATTAATTCTAGTGACGAAAAAAAGTTAACATTGATTGTTCTCCTTATTTGTTTGGATGAATTAGATATTATTTTCCAGCAAGACAACGCGCCGATTCATACAGCTAGCTGTTTCATCCTGATTTCAAGAAATACATATCGACGTTATAAAGTGCCCTATATTAAGCTTCTATCTGAACCCCGTGGAGAACATTTTGTAAAACCGAATTTATTTAAATGGGCGTCAGTATAAAAGCCTATAGCAGTTAAAGTGCAATAAACTCTGGAAGTCATACACACTATTAGTTTTTTATTAATTTAGTTTTAGATTTTACATAGAAAGTTGTGTATTTTTTAATTTAAATATTAAATGGAATTTTACTTACTTCCTTTCAGGTTACTTTATTAATTTATGAATTAACTTTAAAAAAAACATTTAATTTACTTTAGAGTTTTACGTAAACAGTATTCTTATTATCAATATAAAAAAAATTTAAAATACGCACGAAAAAATAAAACTAAACTTTGAGAAAAATTTTAAAAAAATTATTTTTTGTAGTGGCATTTATATGTATATGTTTATTTGAGTGTACTTTTGGCCACATCTGCCATAAATAGATATTTATCATCTATCTATATCAGAATTACAATTAAGTTTTTAAATTAACTTACTCATTGAAATTTCAAGTAGTATTTATACCTATAACTGTAATCAATCAGCGATAGTACGACTGCACAGTATCAACCTTTTGCAAATCCTTTCATATTTCCTTCAATTTCCTCTCTATTTAAATTAAATGCGATGAAGTATCTCGCCTACAATACCGTCCATACTTCTTTACAAAATTCAAGTACAACAGTACAACAGTTGACTTTCCGACACCAAATATATCTGCCACTGTCCTATATTTTGCTGATGTGCCCGAGGCATAGACGGCAATTACAACTCTCTTAGGCAGATTAATACAATTCCTAAATTGTGTTGTGTTGGCTCTCGAAAGATTTCCTAATTTCAAGTATAAAATGTTGAAGGATTCCCTATCTATTCTAAAGTTTTCTTTGAAAAATTTTGCGCTTAATCATATCCCAAAAATATCTTAAACGTTCCTAAAAACACAATAATTTATAAAGAATATACAGTCAATTTGAACTAACATTTTACCTGGATCCAACACGCTGCCGCTCTCCAAGTTAATGTTACGTCAGTACGATTGCATTTTTTTTTCTAATGTCAATAAATGTTTTATGTAACAGCTCGCATTTTTTTGTAATAAATTTCGTCTACTTCTATTATACAAAAACTTAAATTTATTTATTATGTCCAACTGTTGGTTAATAAGAGTTTGTTGTTAAAATTAAATTTCTGAGAACTTTTTGAAAATAATTAAAACATGACAATTGAAACATCAAATGAAATATTGCTACTAAATGGAAACATTACTTATTCTAAATCTCGGATTTCCGGGTGATGGAAACATGTTATAAAGATATGAAAGATATGAAGATTGTACTAAGAAAATAAAAAATAATTAGAATTTTCTGGAAAATTTAAATAACATAAATTTTAGTTGATTGAGTTCTCTCATATATTTATATTGTAATTTCCGAAATTGAAAATATAACTTAAACCGAGAGGCATCGGTTCCCATCAGATCTCATGATTCCGAGCCATACATGGTTTAAATTTTGATTCATTCATGCATACATGCATTTATGCATTCATGCCTTCAAAAGAATAGCTCCGACTTTCTTCATGTGCAGCTTCCATTCCCCCATTAATAGTTTTATTTAATTTAGACTAAAATATTCATTCCGTTAGAGTCAGTCATGCTTTTAACATGTTTGCCTTTCAGCGTTAATAAGCCTTCCTTTTTGGCTTTCCAGTAGTCAAGCTTCCAGAACCTTAGACTATTTAATCATCTTAATAAACAAGTGGCCCAGTACAACTACAAGCACTAGTGCACTCACATTATTCACTCTAAGTACAAGCTTCTAGAGCTATCCAACTCATCGAGCAAAGTAGCTCAGAGACAAATACCTTCAATCAGAAAACCACCTTTTAGAATATTTCAAAGAAAAGAGTAAAGCCAAATAAACATATCCATAACGGGAATTTTAGCTGTACCTAACTTCTCTGAAAATAGTAACGGTACCTTCAGAAGAACAGGTTAAACATCAAATAATTACTTCTCTTACAAACGCCAGTTTGCTGTAAACCAGAATTGACCGGCGCAACTTCAGCGAAGAATACTTTTAAAGGAATGAAAATACATATCTAGAATATATAATTTGTTTGGATCACAGAACGTGGATTTCAATTATCTTCCTTCCCATCCACTCCCTCTTTGCGGCGAAGGATGATGTTAAAATACATTTCCCCCTCCAGAATGTTTAAGTAACTCACGATGCTCAATAACTTTCTAATTGACTAAACGACAAATCAGTGTTCACTTAAACTTGGCCGAGAGAAGTTTCGTATATATTATGGAGATGTGGAAAGCCTTATTACTGTTAGCTGCTACAGTCGTGATTTCATTTTATGAAACATTTGCGAAGGAAAGTGCTAATAGTGAAAATGATATCGTCTTAAGCACGATAAGCACATCAACTACTGACAATAGTTTAATTGGTGCTCAAACAAATCCTCTGGTAGCTTCAAAAATACCGACAAAACCATATTTTGAAAATGAAATGATTCGTGTAATTTACGACCAGCGGCAAGAAGGGCAGTATAATGTACGAGCTGATCTAGAAAATTTTTTGATTGTTGTGGTTCCATCTAATCCTGTTGCGGGCTTTAACTTAATTGATTTGCTTATGAGATCTTCAATAAAAAGATCAAACTCTAAGAATGGTCATAAAAAATACATGTTTAGTAAAAATAAAGGTGAAGGCAATTTTAATGATCAAACACCCCAGCAATATTCGAAAGAATCGCAACCGTTTGAATATTTTGAATATATCGAAGGAAGAACACCATATCGAGTAGATATTTCAAGCGAAAACGAACTTCCAAAAGCACATCCGCATCCTCATGTCGAAGTACTTGCCGCAACAAATCCTCTTCATTCTCATCTTATGAAGCCATATCATTTAGATGCTGAACCAAACATTGCGAAGAAAGCTGCTTTGATCGCTCTAAAGGAAGGTAATTTTTGTCTCTAAATATTTACGGTGTTTGGGCATGAACATTAATTGTAGAACATTCCGTTGAACTGGAACCTAACGAACAAAAGCATTCAATTGATATTGAACTTTATGGCGGTTTGACTGCAACTGATAATAAACTTTTCTCCGACTTTTTCGGCAGCATAAACATGGACGATGTGAGTGAATATCAGACAAGAAGAACAGGCGAACTTATTGATTTGGAGCTTAAATTGATTGGAGCAACAGAACAGTGCGGACCTGATCGCATAAGAGATATTAATGGAATTTGCCAGTTTGTTTTCCGCGTTAGTTAACTACAATGAATATTTATCCGCTTACTGTTTTCTTATTACTTCTTATTTATGTATTTATATTTTAAATTTCTTGTAAGTTTTATGTTCACAACATAGTAATTTTGGCAGCCTTTAACCAAAAGTACAAAATTTGTGACTCAATTTTATAAAATTCGTACGGTCATAGAAAAATTAATAATTTATCAGAACAAATGTCTTACAAAACATTTTCTTTATAGCTACAGAAACTTTCCAAATGTATCCTCAAATTTAAAAATAGCACATAAAAATAAAATAAATATGATCTATTATTATATAATTAGAATTATACTTTTAAAAGCAGGCATTATGCCGAATATATTACACAGGGTGCTTTTTAATGAGCATTCCAAAATTGGTGGGATGAAAGATCTGATCTAGACAAACAATTGTATACCAGGGGGGAGGGTAATCTCAACAGGGTTATAGGGTGATTCGTAAACTCCAACTTTCTATGGTATGGTCATCACTATTTTATTTTCATCTACTGATCAATTCAACGGACACTCAACTAACCAATGTCATTTCAAATGATGTCAACAATGTTAACCTACCACCACCCACTGCAGGTACACTCATTTTCGAAATGACAAAATATGTTTCTCATTTTCCTTAAATTCAGCTTTTCCTCACAATTGCTGCTAACTATTCATTATTTGTATCGAATTGCCTATCTTATTACCTTTCCAACAAGGTAGAGCATGTCCAAGTAGAGAAAAAATATGGAAATTTATTCGTGGAAAACTTTTCCTGATAAATTTAAAAAAATTGAAGAAAGTAAACTAATATTAACCCCAAAATATATATTGTTTTATTAAAAATTGATTTAAGTTAATAGATCACAAACTCGGCTCAAAACGCCTCCGCCACTCACGCATGCATGCATGCCATTAACTCCCTGTTTGATGTGTATTGTAGCTAGCTTCTTCCGTATTTTCGTCGTTGTAGTTCCAGTTCTGCTAACTAATTTGTTTCTGATGTTAACAAGACTTGAGTAAACTTCATCATCGTTCATTATTCCACATAAGAAAAAGTCCAATGGAGTAAGGTCTGGATATCTAGCAGGCCAAGGAATCGGTCCTTCAGTGCTGGATCCCATTAGTCCGGACTAGGCCATGGCCTAGGGCCCCCCACGAGCAGGGGCCCCCACGAAAATCTGATATGAATTTTTTTTTAATGCAATTTTTAATTTCAAGTTAATTTTTTTCTTTTTTTTTAAATTTTAACTTTTTTTCCAACCAATTTATTTATCATATTAATATGTATTTTTAAACGCAAAATATTAAAAAATGTTTATTCATTTATTCTTTCGATTGTTATTTCATCTGACGATTCGAATTTCAATTCGCGCGCTAAAGACCCGAAAAAACTATTTTGATTGTTTTATTGTGTTTACAACCTTTAAATGATATGAATAAGCTGTTTAAATTCTATAAATGCATAAATAAAAAATAATTTTACAATTATTAAAAAAAAGGGGGCCCCAAAATTTGAATGGCCTAGGGCCCCCATTTGGGTTAATCCGGCACTTCCTTATATTATCCAGAGAGATATCTTCAAGTAGTTTTGACAATACATTCTCTAAAAAGCCCGCATAAAAAGGAATGACCCTATTAAATGTTTGCCAATGGTACTAGCCCGAATATTGATACTGCATTTATTCTAAAATTATGTCGCCCTTGTTCTCTACGGGTTAGTATCCGAAGGTAGGAAAGTTGGGGAAGTTTGTGATACCATCCTTTGTGAATTATGATTCATTTGTCCACGCCCTGTACTGGCATTCAAAAAGTGCAAAACTCTAAGCAATATTTAAAACTAATTAGCTGTACGAGTATATGGTAAGCAAATATTTCCGATAATTTTTGGAGATATTTGGTTCGTTTTACGCTTTTTGTAATTACAGGGCAACAAAACAGAAAATTACCAGTTAAGGTTTTCTAATTAGTATCTCTATTTAAACTGAACATGTTGTACTTTGGTGAAAAGGGAAAAACTGACTTTATGAAAGTTAGAAAGATTTTTTACACTTTCGGAATTGAGTGTACCTGTAGTGGCTGGTGATAGGTTAAAACTGTTGCCATCTTTGGAAGGGACATTGGTATAATCGATTTTTGGCGTTAGATAAAAATAAAATAGTGCTGACCATACAAGGGAAAATTAGAATTTACGAATCACAACTCCCAAATGGTTAAAATTGGCTCCCTTCACCCCTTGCCATACAATTCTTTTTTTGACTGGGTCAGATATTGTAATCCACTCATTTTTGCATGCCCACTAAAAAACATCCTGTAGTATACATATATCTAACATTAAAATAAATAAAAGCTAGATTCAACTAGTACGTTCTACTTGTATGTACTACATTACCTAACAAAACGAAAATGTATTAAGAAAATACTTTATAAGGGCCTTTCTAAGAACGCTTTAACAATTTTCAGAAAATTACCCTGATTTGACTAAGTTATACATACGATTTCCAAAAAACCTCCATTGGAAAGGGATCAACATTACTTTTCATAATTGCTGGTCCTTTTAGTGTTTTGATGATTAATTAGCATCGGTATACTATCCTAGGAAAGTTATAAAAATTAAACAAATTGTTTGTAACCTCACTTAGTCATCCTCTTTGGAAAAAAAGTAATTCGAAAGGAATCACTATGCTTTTTACTGTTATTAAATGGGTGCTCAACTTACAAATATGATTAAAATATTTAGAAACGATTCTAAATATATTAATAAATTTTTACAAATATTACGGTTTTACACAAAACATTATTTCAAGATGGACCAACACTTGCTCTAGTTGACTTTACCCTTCGAATATTTTCACTGCAAAATTTTACAATACGATTGTAGAAAGCTCATAAAAATTTCCTATGAATTGATAAACATTTATTCATTCCAAAAAACGTCAACTCATAATGATCAAAACTCTTCATTCGTTTTATATTGCACCAAGATAATATCTCCGAATGTACACTCCAAAAACTTTTTTCTATAAATTGACTAACAAGGGGAAACCCCCCTTTAAAGATTAAGAATCAGTCGTTTTCGGGTCACTTTATGATGCATGATCTCCCATTAAGTTAATTATTTTTCGAATTTCAGAAGTTTTACCAAAATTGGAGATTTCGAGTTGGAAATATTCCCTTGTAAGCTAAACTAAATAAAATAGCCCGTCGCAGGACACCTGGCAGATGTAAAACAGTGCAATTTATTTTTATGGGAGCAACAAAAGGGGAAAGTAATTCAAATATTTAAATATTTATTAATAAAATAAGTATCTTTATTTTTATTAAAGTATGTAAAGTATTCAAGGATCTATTTAAAATATAGTGCTTTTCAAAACTATATCAACATCTACATATTAGCACTTTTTTAATAATCGAAATAGAAAATTATTATTAAATAGAAAATAAATTTTAAACATTAATATTTTGTTGGTTCGCCCCGATTCTCTACTAATGTTAGTAGTTTCGGCATTATTTCCACAATATATTCTTTTTTATGATTTTTGATCAAGCTCTTTACGCTGCTGTTTAGAGAGCATTTACGTAGTGGTATTATAGTATTTGTTGATTCTCGATGAGTTTTTTACTTTGTGAGAAAGAAGGCTAATCCAAAACATTGACCATGTGCTGTTCATAACCCAATTTCGTCGCTCTACTTGTAAGTCTGTCTAGTAACTGATGGCTTTAATTATTTTGGGTAAAAATTTGGTAACAACTTCTATATGGTTATATGGTTAAAGTTACCAAACGACTTCTGTAATAGGGAAAACGCTGTCAAGAGCTCATTTTTTCCACTTTGTGGAGTTAGCAGACAGCTTCAGGTAAAATGTCTTACCAACTCTGTTGGCAACGAACGGATGAAATCGTAGTCAGGCGATAACAATTTTGGAGTCAGTCTATGTATGCAGTAACATAGGATTTCGTATGCGCTTATAGCATATTTCAATCATTTTGTCAACATTCCTGCTCCACAAAGCAACTGAAATTGTTTTTATAAGATCAACTTTGCTTTTTGTAGCAATGAGGTTAGCATGTCTTTTTATTAATGAATTGTTGTTTGTATTTTTGTATATAGACTGAAGCAGTATAAATGCGAAGTATCCGAGAAGCCATGAAGCTCAACAGCATTATCCGATTCCGTGTATATTCAATAAAACACTGTTTCCTGAAAAGATACTTTTTATTCTAAGCAGCAATACTAACACACTATGTAGACATATATATGTATAACAATTATAGCGCCGTCTGCTAACAGGCCAACCAAGAGCCTGGTATTTCCGGATGACTCTTTGGGTATTGCTAGATACTAATATGCTAATATGCTAATATGTTGCGGTTATAAAGGGTATTTCATTAAGCACTTTCTATCTTTAAATTTAAATAAAACAAAGTGTATGTGAGATATCATCTAAATGTTTTATTTGTTTGAAAGTCCTATCGGAGTATTACATCGTTCTAATGTCCGTCGTGGCTTCCCTGGGTGGCGCGAATCCAAAATGTCCAATTTTCCATGACTCTGGCGCATAAATCAGGCTGAAGTTAACCGATAACCCGTGCTTATGTTGGCTTTGAAGGCCGCTCTGGCCCGTTTCTGGCTTATTCGCATAGACCTACGTCGTTGTCTATGGTCAATTACCTTCAGCTGCTGGGTCAGTTGAATTTGGTACAGGTGCAGACCCAAATCACGACGCAAAATTCGCCAAGTTGTGGTCTGCGATAGACCGAGTTCTTGTAAGCGAGGCGAAATCAACTCCCTCGGATTCTCCTGCACACTCTCACAAACAGCGGCTATGTTTTCGGAAGATCTTGCGTTTCGTTAACGTACGGGTGTTGGTTGATTGTTTACTGAACCAGTGGACTCAAATTTATCTACCACACTGCGAATAGTCCTCTCGGTTGAACGATTATGGGTCCGTAAAATGGGCGAAGCGCGCGGAACGTTGCCCGAACAGAACAGCCATTTTGATAAAACAATTTTATCATTTGAACGTGTTGTTAAACGCTATATCCGTTCATGGTGATTTCGCAAATCAGACTGAATAAATGACAGCCAATTCGACAAATATAGCTTCAAAAATATGGCCGCTATCAACGGAAGACCCTTTATAATACACCTTTAATGCCCAGATGTGTTGGCTTGGTCATTAAGCGAGATCATCTGCAAAGGACTGTTGGTTCTGGTGTTAAACTCTGAATTCCGACGGAACTATGTAGAAGGAGAGCTTGAAGGTTTCTCATAGAAATACTCAATCGCAATATCAGGGACGCGACTATTTCTAGAAGACGCAAGGTCAACTTTTTCAGAATGTTGATCACCATTACCTGATTCTAGCCCATAATATACGAGTATGTTGTTATCGGGTGTCTGACCTGGTAGCGATAATTCCTGTTTCCAGTCGTACACTGTAAGATACAAGGCCAATCTTAGCGGTTACCGTTCCCAGAAGCCATATTGGTCCCGAGTTACAATTTCTTCACCAAACGGGTTGGTTTATGTTTAACTCACGACATGACCTAGTAGGAGGCACATTCTTGTGAACTCTTTCGTTGCTGGGATGAAGTCGATCAAAGTATGTATGTGTGCATTTTCCGAATGAAAAGCAATTCTGAAGGTGTCCGTCCTGTAAGATTTGGGTGTTGAGTAAGAAGGAGCCGGACCAGGCGAAGATGAATATCTCCGAATGAAAACTTCTTCAAAAAGTCTTCAACTTTCTTCATCTTAATCTCCGTCTGTCCATTTCAAGACGAATTAAACGATGTTGATGTACAGTGGCGGATTAGATTGTCTTTATAGAACGCCTTAAATTCCACGGAAGTGAACTCAATTCCATTAACGGAAACTATAGTTTTCTGTATTCCATGGGTAACGAAAAGTCTACGAAGTGTCTTAATTATAGCGTTTGATGTTGTATTTAAGATTGTATTCCAATTTTTTACGGAGTATTTTATAGTATAGGTCTTTCTCCTTCTACTTACCATTAGATTGACGAGAAAATATTTAAAAGACGTTCTGTGGCGCTGGCTTGCCGATGATTTAAAGATAGTCAAACTTATGATAAGAATGATTAGCACCATCCACTAGGAGTTTAAATTGGAAAATAAATGCAAAATCGTTAGAACAATAACTGATAATAGGCCCAACTTCTGTAAGGCATTTAAAGATATAGATGTATAGTATATCACAGTTAATAAATAATGCGGCATATTTTATGGTGGTCGGCATATCTTTAATACCCTGAATCTACTACGTGGCGGTCATCGTTTTTGGTTTGTGTAACGGCTTGAATTCCACCACCAGCGTTTCATTTTAACTTTATCGTAAATCTAATCGGATTCTTTAAGTGAATAAAAAGTTTAGATGTAGTCTTTGTTTGGCTGTTCGTTGGCATGGTAGCAAAATCACTTATAATTGTATTAGAATAAAAACACTTACCCAGTAGGAAATAGTGCAAGCGCTTATGGGGTAATCAGAGAATTCATGTATGAAAAAGCAAAGAAAGTAAGTTCTTCTATTTGTAATAACTCAGAAGCGAATATGTAATAACTAAACTTTATTCGGGCGAGAATGCAAACGCGTCAGAACTTGCTGAAGGCACCTTTTACAAATGTAATGTCTAGTAAGTGTAGATGTAATGAGTAAACAGTTAACTTTTTCAACGTGTTTTGTTTTTTTGCGATTTTGCGTCGTCAGTCATCAGTCTTGCAGTGAATTTTGTGCAGTGTAAAGTGCTCCCGTGACTTAATAAAATTTTAAGGTAAGCATTATTTATTTTTTTTGTAATTATTATGTATATAATTTATTAAGAATATAATGTTATATTACTAAGAAATTAAGGGCACATTTGAAATATCTGGGCTGTAACATTGGGCAGTTAGTAATTAATTAATTTGGCCAGTAAAAAACTATTTTTACAATAACAATAAATTAATTGTTGCAGTCAAATGTAACCAGTAATATGCCCAATTTTGAATCCGTTCGAATGGAATCGAAATTCCTTAAGAAAGTTGCTAAAATTCTCATAAATTCATTTTGGTTATCTTTGACTGCAGTTCATTTTTCCGCATATAACTTCCAAATCGTAATTCGATTGGATTTTATTTTCGGATTTTATTAACGTCTAGATGAAAAACTTAATTGAAGTCAAAGAAAAGGTAACTGAAATGAATTTGTTAAAAACTTAGGAATTTTGTTAAGGAATTTCCATTTCCAATATTCAATTCATTGTACTGCTGCTGTGTGATTAAATAATTATTCAAATAACTTTATATTACCAGCTACATTTTACTGGACAGATCACTTCAAGTCATTTTATATTTCGTTTTCATTTTTTTACTGCTCATATTTTGTCGTTATTGAATATACAATTTGTATTTCCATACTAACCGAAACTGTAACATATTACCGCCCCTTTAAATCGTAGCCGTAAATAAACCTTTTTAAATGAAATAAATGTTTTTATTTGTCGAATCTTTCTTTTACTTTGTGATAAATTAAATATCCTTTCACCTTAAGGACCTACATATTTAACAAGTTAATGCTATAAAAAGAAAATAGTTCAGTCATTTTTTCTTAGGTATTTAGTAAACTCAAAAAATTCAAAACAAAATAAGACAAAAGTATTAATTTATGAGGATTTTATGCAATATTCCTTAAAATGGAACTACTTTCTTTCTATAGTTGGATTATATCATGTTTAAAAGCAAGTGGAATTTGAATCACTGAAAATATTAATTACAAGTAAGAAATTGCGGAAGCGATTCCCTGTAACGTACGATTGAAGGCCTTCCAAAGCAATTTACTGCTAATCGATGTTTTCAGAAACAACGTCGCAATAGTGAAATAAGCCCTTCCGTGTAATGTCTCTTGTAAGTACTTACCACCCTAGGACATCTACATACGTGTAAAAGTAATCGATTCTGTAATTGGTAATGTAAGCTATTGCCATTACAAATCCTCACTACTCAATCGATTCGGTAATGCTTACATTTCTTACTGGGTAGTCATGCTTATTGTGTAGTAGTAGTAAATTTTTGTAAATACTGATTTCATAAAAAAATAAGAAGTTCTAGTCCGTGCTGCCAATTCAAACATGAAAGCTGATTTAAAAGTTATTTAAACAATTTCAAATCAAATCTAAATAAAACTTTAGGAAAGAACTGGTAATCTTGAGAGAAAGAGTATTTTTTTTTAAATAATAAAAAAAGTTAAAATTAAAAAAAAAACAATAATATTTAGTGAAAAGTCCAGAAATTACCTCCACAACTGGTGACCCCGACAACAGAATAATAAGGCAGCTTGGAACAGAAACAGCCAAAGGCCAGGAATTTTAATACCAGCCCTCCTGTGCAGCGCCAGCCAACCGCAGCCGACTTTTGATCGAATTATCTCTTCCCAGCAGACCTTTTCTTCTTGGCATCGATTAACTTCAATTGTACATAAAGAAGAACAACCGGAAATAACATCAGTACCTTTTTATTTTAAATTTTAAAACTTGTAGTTTAATTAGATAATTTTAGAGCTTTTGTAGTTTGATCAAACAGCTATTCTTTTTTATTCATACTTCATTTTCTCTTTACAGTTTCGTATTTATTTATTTATTTTAAAAAAAGTAAAATGATCGGTGAAAGTGGTGACTTCGTACAAGTCCTGGAGGTTCCCGGGAATCTTACTTCAAATAACAATCAATCGGCGAGTTAGCATTATGGTGATAATGAAACTGCCAATTTTTGTTTTTCTAGAAACCCACTTGTTTCACCCCCATCCCTCTTCCTCCTCCTCCACTCCCCCCCCCCCCATGCCTTGCGTTATTTCTACCAACTCGTTTAGTACCCCCGCCTTTTGGAGAAATGCTTCGAAAATCTGGTTTTAAAAATTAGGGGCATAATTTGAGCTAGCCAGAATTTCTTCCGAAGCAACAAAATACAATCATCTTTTCGCGTTGGATAAAAATTTAATGTTTTGGGAACTCTAGATTCTAGATTTTCTTACACTCAATTAGAAGCATTAATATCTGGACTTTCCGACAGTGAATCTTCAAAATTAAATAAAATTCTTGGAGATCTTGTTTTAGGTGATAGATCTCCATCTAAATTTTTGCGGGAAATGCGAAACTTAGCTGACGATAACTTAAGTGACGACCTCTTAAAGACTGTTTGGTTACAAAGGCTTCCCCATCACATGAGAGCAATTTTGTCTTGCAATCCAGGTCCAGTTTCTCAGTTAGGTAATTGTGCCGACGAAATTTTAGAAATTAGTAATAAACTTTCCATTTTTGCTCTTTGGTCTCATCGTGATAATAATGTTATGAACATCTTAATTAATTTATCCTCTGAAATTTTTAAATTAAATCAAACTGAAAATAATTAAACTATCGAGATTAAATCTTTCAAGTTTCGTGATCGTTCATCAAGCAATTCGTCCTTTCAAAACTTTCAACGTTCTAGACGTCGGTCCCCTACTCGCAGGAAAAATAAATCTACAGATCACAATAATTCTAGAAGTCGGGATAATCCCGATTAGCATTGGTATCACGCTAAATTCAAAGGTAACGCTACGAAGTGTATACCTCCGTGTTCATTTAACATTTAGACTCTTTATAAAAATAAATCGCATATCATCAATGACGACGGATGATAAAAGCGAATACAATAGTCGTCTGCACATTTTTGATAAATCGTCAAAACAATTTTACTTAATTGATACGGGAGCAGATATTTCGGTTATTCCTGTTCCTCCTGCATTTAAATTAATTCCTACTGGTCCTCAATTATCAGCTGCCAATTCGCAAATTATAAATACATACGAAAACTTAATTTTAACTTTGGATCTAGGTTTACGAAGAGATTTTCATTGGAAATTTTTAATTGCTTCAGAAACCAATTTTAGGTGCAAAATTTGTATTCCATTATAAATTAATAGTTGATCTTAACCCCTAAAGGTAATCTTTGTAAAGGTCCGTCAACTTCTTTATCCGTTTTACTTAAACCCTCGATTAATGAAAATAGTCAAAAATTACTTCGTGAATTTTAAAGCATCACCGTAGACTCTGGTTTCTCAAAACCGGCTAAACATTCGATTACTCATCAAATCAAAACTACTGCCCAACTTATATTCTCTAAGGCTCGACGTCTTTCTCCCGAAAAAATTGTGATGGCAAAGAAGGAATGCGAATTCTTACTAAGTCAAGATATCTGCAGAACTTCTTCCTTTGCAAATGATTCCCAAACAAAATGGTGATTGGAGACCTTGTGGTGACTACAATGACAATTGACTGTGAAAATTCTAACTCTCATCTTCACCCTTATATTCCGGAGCTACTTCGTCTTCAATTTTTCAATTCCATCCACAATTTATCTCATCTTAGGATTCGCACGACTAACATGTTGGTTACATCTAAGTATTTTTGGCCGTCCATTAACAAAGATGTTAACAATTGGAGCCGAAGTTGTTTACCTTATCAGAAAAACAAAATTTCTTGCCACGTTAAAAATCCTTTCGGCTCATTTCCAATTTCATCATCTCGTTTCGAAATAATTCATATGGACATTATTCCTAAAATTATCGTTACCGATCAAGGCAGTCAATTCGAATCTCGCTTTTTCAAAGCACTTTTTATATTTCTAGGTTTCCAACGTAGCCGGACTACTCCTTATCATCCACAATCAAATGGTTTTCTAGATCGTACGTGCGAAAAAGATATGATAAGTTGTTTATTTTTCTGGCGGTGCTTGTTATCATATGTGAACCACCGACGGTTCACGCCGCCAGAGGAGGAAAACTTGTTGCGAACCATCGGTAGTACACGCAACTAGATGAAAGCAATGCCTATGGACCACAGGTGGTACACGCCGGGTTGAAAGCGTTAAATCTCAAAGTCTTTTTGTCAATCATTTACAAGATTTTTTTGAACAACATTCGTCCAGTTCCAGCTTCGAATCAAGTTAAACCTAAATTTTTCAAATTTAAAAGTCTACAAAGTTGCTCTCATGTACTCATTCGGAACAACTCATTTAAAGGTACTTTCAGTAGTTGATATAACGGTCCTTTTCCTGTAGTAACAAAACATTAAAATTTCTTTACATTTAAAAGTAAGGATAAAGATGTTATTGTCTCTAATGATCATTTAAAGCCTTACTTCATTATCAACATTGCCGAAATTAATTATTGGGATAATTCTTCTCATCCAATTCGGAAAGACATCAACAATAATACTCGATCTAGCTCGAATCCTTTAAAGGAGCAGCTAATACCTGTTCATCAAAAAGAAACTCCCGTTCTAATCCAGTGTCTAGGAGGGATCTCTCAGTTAAAAATTCACCTTTCATATGCACATTTTCTAACACACGTCATAATAAAATTACATTTCTTTAAAGTGTTTTGAAATCAGAATCTAATTTTTATCTCATCGCTGGGAAATGGATGTGTGGTTGTCATCTCGTTTTTGGTTTGTGTAACGACTTAAATTTCACCACGAGGGTTCATTTTAACTTTGTCGTGAATCTAATCGGAATCTTTAAGTGTGAATAAAAAGTTTAGATGTAGTCTTTGTTTGGCTATTCGTTGGCTGAATGTCATGCCTTGTAATTGAATTAGAATAAAAACACTTGCTTTTTATAAATCTTAGGCATATCTGTAGAGTAGTAGTAGTCGATTTTTGTAAATATTAATTTCTTAAAAAAATAAAAGGTTTTAGTGTCTGTTGTCAATTCAAACACGAAAGCTGATTTAAAAGTTATTTTAACAATTAAATTTAAATAAATCTTTAGAAAAGAACTCTTAATATAGAGAGAGAGAGAGTTACTTTTTTAAAATAATAATAAAAGGTAAAATTGAAAAATAATCAATATTTATTGAACTTACTCACCGCCATATCTATATCCCTATATCACAAAATTGCTTTAGACTATTACATTTTTAAATATGCTATACCATTTTTGAAACAGTGCAGTATACAACAATCGAGAAAATTATAGATATAGTTAGATTGGATAGCGATGGAGGCAAAAGTGAAACTGATAATGATGACGAAAATGATATTAAAGAATATGATGAGTCACTAGAACTTTTAAAGTTTCCTGTTATTCTTTCGAAACATTTCCGATGTGTCAGCTATACGCTAAATATATAATACTTGCTACTACAGACTTTTTAAATATTCTTTTTAAAAAATGAAGCGATTCTCAGCAAACGCGGGTAAACATTTTCTCGGTGAGCAAATGCATCAGTTTCGTATGTTCTCATTTTTATTGTGCTGTAAAGTGTAGATGCTCAAAATAGTAGAATAAGTGTAATCGCCTGAAATCGCCAATTTTTAAAAAATTGTTCCTTAACAACTACCGTTGTAACGCATTGAAACTCATAAGGAAAAATTAGCCGAGCTGTGTCTGACTTTAATTTAAATGTCCCCTAAATTGAATTTGAGTGATTATTAACGCAAATTGCTAATGCCTTAAATTTTCTGCGACAGGAATAAATAAGTATTTAGACTATTTCATTGCATCATTGAGTTTGAGTATCTACACTGGTTTTTTCTTTTGCCGTGGTGATAATATATGGAGTTTTACGGCTACGATTCCATTCTTTTGACCACCATCACCCCCCCCCCCCCCCCCCAACAGGACTCTTCAAACTTGCTAAGTAGCCAGACAAAGTAATAGAAGCAGACAGACCAGTATACTTGCGATGCATTTCTAGAACAAATAGTCCAACCACTTTCGCCGACACAGACATCTTGTATTGATTATATTCATCCTGCAGATGGACGCGTTGGCTGAGAAGAAGTTGCGTCGGTACGATTTTCGATCGCGTATTGGGCCACCATGCCTTTCGAACCTTAACAAATTACCAAAAAGAATAACTGAGGTCTCCATATTTTAGGCATCACGACTACACATACGTAAAGAAAGAATAGGCATAAAATTCTTGGTTGACACCAACACTGATATTTCCGTAATACCAAAAAAACCCATAAGAATTATTTTGGGAACGTTAGCTCCAGCCAAGCTTTACTTAGTCAAAGGAGTTATGCTTAATTCAACTAATGGCTCAGTAATTTCACAGATTACTTACTCCCCTTTCAGATAACTTATTTTGGATACACTAAGAAAGAGTTAAAGCCATTCAGGAGTAAAGCCAAAAAAATATTGCTTTTAGTTTTTACTGACAATATGCCAAACGTGTGCGGATGTTCATGTTCTACTTCTCGACCTCTTAGTTGAAGCAAAACAGAACAATAACGAATTGTTACGACAAGAAAAGGTGAACCAACTTGCGGTGAGTGTAAGAGGCTTCTTATTAACACATCTCAAATTAACACATACGTCACCAGACACAACTTTAACTTTTCGTTGTGATGCGGTCGACAAATTCGTCAGCGGAGTTTTGTATAAAATAGTTGACGGCACTATAAAACCGTTGGGATTTAATACAAGCAGTTAGGAAGCTACTTGCGAGATATAAAGGAATAAAATATTTCAAATATCCTGTCGAAAGATACAACCTCACGGTAGTCACCTTTTATCGACCGTTATCTTATGTTTTCCTGTAGGGCTCCAAGAAAAACTCACCCATACTACAATACATTAGTTAATTTATTTCAACCTCGTCCACATTTCCAAATGGAAAATATAGTCACCGATGCCATGTCCGCCATTAACATGTCAATAATAGACTCTTCTGAGGATATAGCGAAATAACAGCGATGAGCACCTACGGTACTTGTTGAAATCTGGGTCAACATCGTTGAAAATACAGAAATGCAGAGCTGAAATTCAAAATGTTATTGCGATAAACTTGTCGAAGTGCCGAGATCTGCGTCGTGTCAGAAATGGTGCTCTACACACGGTAATACCCGCTTCGAGCATATGCATTTGGATATCATCGTCATACATGTCCAAAACTTTCGATAATTTGCAAGCCGAGAAATGGTCCGCACTCACGCATCTATAAAGCAAAGTGGTCTGAATCTTCACATAAGTATCCATAAGTTATATGGCAAATGACGACAGACAGCTTCCAAATTAAAGCTTATATCCAAAAACGATTTTCACTCACAATAACCCTAAGAAGTTGATACGTGGTACATTTTACCAAATCTTCAAACATATTTTGTAAAATTTTTAAGTTTAAGTTTAACTCAACAGGACCACCAATTTCCAGTTAACTTGTAAATTATATGGCGGGGAAACAGTTCCGAAAAACCGATAAATTACTGCACTTTCGCCAGAAATTAAATAAATATTTTTGGCCTATATGGAGCGAAAGGTCCTATAGTCTTTGTAATTTTAATTCTATAGAATTGAATTGACCCTAGAATGCAAAAGTACCTCTGCTGTCTCAAGTTTATCGACTGATTTACACGGTAGCCGAAGGGTATACCATTAAACGATATTTCGGCCGAAACAATCGTTAATGCTTTATTATCCCGTCTTGGAGTTATGGAGCGCCCTTGACAATTATCAGCAAGAGGAGCTCATGTATATTTTTATCACATTGCATGGGTCGATTCAGCAGATTTTTTGAATGCAACATTGACGCATGCAGGCAAAAGTATTTGAGTTTAAATATTTGTGGAACAAACATTTATAAAATATTTGCTTTAAATTAAATGAATGTTAATAAAAATTATTCTTAGTGCCATAAAAATGCTTTTAAAGCTTTATCCCTGCCAGATTACCAATATTTTCAAAATTTGTGATTGACTGAAAGCTAAGAACAAAATCTTTAATATTTTAAAGTGAATTGTTGTGAACGATTTGTCTGGTGTTTATTTGATAGTTCTTCAGAGAATTGTCAGAGAATGTCTGTAACGGCAATTTAACCCGCTGACATATTTTTGACATTATTGAACTTTATTTTTACGTGATTTCACGAGCTGTCACTGCCTCAGAGTCCATTGCATATGTAAGTCTGTGCTATAACAAAACACGTACAACTACTTACAACGTGTCATGAACGATGGCACGTATCATTAAAGGTTGCCATAAGGTGTCATGCGTTAAGTGATTATATCGGCGTGCTGCAAATGGTACTCCTAGGACTCCGCAGCGATATTAAGCAGAATACCGCGGAGTTGCTACGAGTATATGGACGAATTCTATAACTTCTAGGCGAATCTTCATCGATGAGAAGGTGGGATCCGAGCCCCAGATCTTCGTGGAAAGGTTTCAAGAAATCACCATCAACATCAAATACAAAATGTGACACTCGTAACGTATTTCCTTATCTTTTCTCGACCTTGGTCCCGTTAGCTCATCTACCTTGCAGTTTTTGCTTAAAATATATATTAATAATGGGCTCACGTGTGAGAGAAAGACAAATCGAAACGAAAATTAAAACCGCGTATCACCATCGAGAGCAACGCACACGCTCGAATACTTTGTTCTGCCTTTAAAAATGCACAGTGAAAAAATGTAAACAGCCCGCATCCATATATATACTCTGTGTGTGCTGCCTGCCTCTTCCCCATTCTCGATTCAGGATTTTCTTATGCCTGAGCATAGCATTGTGCGGGGACCACACTAACACTATGCATGCAGGGGCACGCAGCGCAACAGAGACTTTGTCCCGTCTTTAAAAATGCGTGATAAAAAAACGCTGCACATTACTGTCTATACTGTAAGTGCTGTAGATGAGAATATTTTGGTACATATTCTTATCTCTCTCGTTCTTATTGGAATTTATATAAGGCATGGGAGACAGTAGTTCTTTGTTGCTTTATCTAATGGGAAAATTTTCCCCAGGCAGTTTTAGAAATTGAATATGGATTAGAGCTTTAGGCTTGTATAGAGAGCGTCACATCTTGTACTTTGATTATCTTAGAAAGAGATCTTTCACACATTGGACATTACATATTTGTTGTTATGACTTTATGCCGACGAGGTAAAGCAACAACTGGAGGCGCCATACTACGAGATAAGAGAGAGGATTTCAGACTTTGTCCTTAAAGTCAAAGTAGGTGAAAGCCCTTCAAACATTTCTACGGACTGACTAAAACCATCATTCATCGAAAGACAAGTCAGACACATTTCAATTTCTCTCCACAATATCATCATCTTCAGTAGCCATTCAGCAAGGGGTGATTGTAGCGGCTAAAAACGCTTCGCCAGAAAAGCAAGCTTCGTCTTCTGTCACTTCTCTTCGCTATTTTACAACGACTGATAATTTGAGCGAATTGTAGGTAAATAAATTAAGTTTAAGTATCACCTCTGATTTTCTCTAACTTCCTTTGTTGATAATGAACTCATGCTCAAATAAGACCTTTGGTCGCTAATGGGCACGCGCCATCAAGCCGCTATGTTGCAGAAGCACTGCCTTGACGGGGTGTAAGCTGTGCAGGTTGCTCGTTGAAGTAGATGCGCCCCGGCCGATAATTTGTCGTTATTTATAGGGTGAAATGCAATTATTCATTATTGATGCTGATATGTAAATTCGGAAGCAGCCGCTGATTGGGTAAAATGAGAGCGCACCGATCAGAAGGGCGGATTTTCCTCAATCCATTATTGTATAAAAGGCCAAGCAAAGATTCGTGACGTCAGAAGTATCAATTGCTATTTCCAGATAGAGTCCCTCTGCTAATATAGTCTATCCAGTAACGGGAATTTAATCTATAAATTTAAAATGACTAGTCAATTGTAGTCAAGGACAGAAATTGGTGTTTTAAAAAGTAAACTCTAAACTAAAATAATCAAATAAAGCACTTCTAAAGGGGGGGAGGGGGGGAATAACCTCAACAGCCGCGATGTTTGCTGTAGCTGGTTGCTTAAGGAACATTCGAAGTTCTTGAGCGCTCCAATTCTTGAACGCTCGCTAATAAATATTATACTAAACACCTTTGCTGCATGAAACGTAGCTTTATAATTAAAAGAAATAAGTTTTGTTGTAAATATATTTATTAATATTTTGTGAACATTCGCTTTGCATTCTTCAAGAATTGTATCCTACGTGGCATTTCAGTGATAGAGCTTTTAGCTGTAGTAACGAAATCGGCATAATTTTCCTAAACTTCCTTCATAGCTTCAATAAATTCTGATCTGATCTGTGGGTACTTTTCTGCCACTTTCTGCTTAAAAATAGCAGATATTTTCGATAGGGTTCATATCTGGGTTATTCGCTTTTGTTTGGGTTTGGGTTTTGGATGATATTAATCCTCTAAAACTATGGAACTCTCTTTGCAAGGGGCTTTATCGTGCATGAAAACTCCATCTCCGTTCAATTTTGTATGCATCGATGGGCTGTTAAATACAGCTCCGCGTTCATTAAGGGTGTCTTAAGAGCTGTTAAATACAGCTCCGCGTTCATTATCCGGTCAACAACATAGAGTGGGAAGGGCCTTTTGGAGGACATTGCTTAAGAAATCATGACACTTACTGGCTGTTTGAGTTGCACTTGGACACATGAAGGAAATTACTCTTTACCTTTGGATCTGCGAACAGCCCACATTAGTAGTGCCAAACTCACCATGGTGTCGTCACTGAATATAACTTATTCAAAAAATAGAGACAATTCAAGTCAAGTGAAAATTTTATTGGAAAATCTGTTTTCAAGAATAATATGGAAAAGAGTGTTTATTTCAATCTTACCTTTTCTCAATCATCCTAAATTTGAACCATCTTAAAAATCAGGCTCTGCTTCTTGCGTGGTCGTCTTGCACACAGCTTAAACTGAAAAAGTCGACGTCAGAACTTTCTTAGCCGATATTTGGCTTTTTTTATCTTCTTCGATAGCGAAACCCAGGGATTGCAAATAAAACATTGTATTGAAAACCGCATCAGGAATTGAGCTGAAGGCCCCTATTATCCCAATGAGAAGTCTGCATAACTGGATAACTCTGTTAAATACAGATACATACATATGTACTACACATACATACTATTACTCCCAATCCTACTATCAATTTGTTGTTATTAAATTTGTTTTAAAAGAATTCAAACCACCAAGTCAGTCAGAAAGGCTACTGGAATTTTTCCGCAGTAGAAAACAAGAACCAGAATGGATCAATGACTCAAGAAATTACTTTGCAATAAACAATTCATGTTTAAAATCGACTCGAAATTAATATATTCGATATAGAGTGTAATCGAAAAAGATTGCAGGATGATGTCACGAAAAGAGGACTTGTGTGTGATTTTAGTGAAAAGATCCCATACATGATTGAAATTAAATTGTTAATTTTAGTTATATCGTTTAAAATGTAGTAGTATCGTTAAAATTTGAATTACGGCAGTTCCTAAAAAGTTTAAACATTTCCATACTTTAATTGTAATCGTTAGTTTTATTAGTATTTCTAAAATTTGCGGTGAACTTCCCTAAGGCCTAATTTATTGAACTAAAGCGCATGCTTATATTGTAGTACATATATTAATTCCGAAGCATATTACAAACATAAATGTTAAAATAAATAATTCGTAGTATTGGGTACGTATTTATGGATACGGATATGACAGTCCATTCGATGAATTTATATGTAGGCGAAAACCTTTTCAAAGGCAGAATATAAAATAGATCTGTAAGATCTTTTGATTACATAGGAAATGAATCACGTTACTGAATAATGTTTTAAACATATATATGCATATATTATGGTGATGGCATTGGTGATTTCGATGGCATTGCTTTTTAGACGAATACGACTTTACCGGGTACACCCTATGAAATCTGTTGCTGTTCGTTTTAATGCCGAGCTTCCAAGATAATAATTGTAGAATATTTAGACCTAGTTCATAGTCAAAAAGAACACGCAGCCAAGGGCGCTTTTTAATGTGGAAAGCTAAACACGACCGAATTCAGTCCAGTAAGAATATAAGGGATAGTAATTTGTCATTAAAGGAAAAAAACGAAAATTCAAGAAGCTTTAGGAAAATAATAACTTCAGAAAGAGCATTAATAATAGTTGTACATTATCCAAACTCTCAAAGAGTTCCAAGGCATAAATACTATATCTATGCTTTTTCGTCGTGGCGTCACAAAAAATCTCGATTTTTCTGGCAAACTCTGCACCATCCAGGTTTTAATTACACAGGCGCACTTACCTTTAATTTTCTTTACATTAAAAACACATTTTTCAAAACCGGACAATAATTTAAAAGTATTAAGTAAATTTAAAAAGATTAAATTGTTTGTCACACTTATGGAGCCTCAAAATAAAAGAACCTTTCTCAACCGATGCCAGAGGAGAACCTATTATTATTAGTACAATGATGTTTTGAAAACCAGCTGGCACAACTGAGGTGCTAGTATAAATGATTGATGAATAGTTAAATAATCTTCTTGGTTAAAACGCATATATGAAACAAGTTAGCCAGGTTAGCCAAAATAGGAACGACAGAGAAGATGTGGCAAACAAGGAAAGGAAACGGGATGGGGTAAATTTAATTTATTCTTGGTTGGTTGTTATTCACATTAGAGATCAGGTATTAACCATTCGCTTATCTGTGAGTTCCTTTTATTTGCGTTGATGTATTTGACATTTGCGAGTGATGACGAGAGATGTGAAAATTGTTATCTATTTGAGCCTTAACCTAGCTGCAGGTTATTAAATATATTTATGTTAAAATTACATTTGTTATTGATTATGCTAAGTGTTCTTATATTACAACATATTGAAGTCTTAAACAAATATCTGTTTGAATGATTATTAAATACGTAACGATAACTAACCCAAAGTACTGTTTGAATCCCCATAGATATGGGATCACCTTTTTTCATAACTTTCAAAAAGCCTTCGGTTTGTTTTGTGATGCAAATAATGACACTGTTACTAATCTCTTTATTAAGATACATATGTAATTAAATTGAGGGCCTGCACGAATTCAAGTCTTCATTTTTATCTTGTTATAAAAGTTTATGATGCCAACAAACAATCTGAACTAATATAATAATTAAGGCGAAGACGAAGCTAAACTGTTCGAATTCAGTTGCTTAAGTTTAAATTTGATATTTGAAATTAAACAAAATAAACCAAAAATACACGATTCGACAGTCTTCAAGGAATACTCATAACTTTTTCTCATCCTGTCTCACCAAGTCAACGCAAACCTTGACTTGTCAAGTTAAGCAATTATAACTGTTATATTACATTATTATGCTCACAGCCATAGAAATGAATTCGAGCAGAATCTAGTTCGCTGAGTCGTCACGAACAGTCATAACAAGACGGACAGAAAGACGAAGTCGGACAGACCTTTAACCCTAATCGGTCGTAAGTCACCTCTCACATGACAATACTACTTTGTCGCTACGGTCGTATGCCACGTGGGCGGTGACAAGGTGGATCTTATCAAAATCCGCTGTCTCTAAAATCTGGAAACGATGCCTTGTCAGTTATGCATCAGGCGAAGCAGCTTAGCGAGTGTCAAATGCAAAAAGCTTACGTCCGGTTAGGGTTAATACTGTCATATTAGTTGAGTTTAAAATTATATTTCAAAGAGCAATTTCGTCAAAAATGGATCGTCCCTGACTTATTTTACCAGTAAGATTGTACTTTTACCTTAATGGCATTTTTCATAAACTTATAATTTTACAACAAACGATTATGTAGAATTTTTGACACTGAATTGACTCTTTGGAAGATTTATATGAAACGATTCTAATTTTTCCAGCCATAATACTTGTGTCTATGCTTCTTTCATCTAGTGTGGATCTGAATCTACGTCGTTATCAAACAAAAAAAATCATCAAGATTTTTTCTCGTATTAATTATTTTCAGTTTAAATATGGTACTTATCTAATGTAGTAATGAAAACGCTCGTCACATAAATTGTGAACATGGGGATTTTAATCGAAAAAAAATGTATTATTTATTTTATAAGTATATGTGCTCAATTTAAATTTTTGTTTGCAACCAATAAAGCTATTATACATACACGAGTATGAACATATGTCTCGTCTCTAATGCGAAGACCAACCAATAAATTGACAGAATTACGTCTAAAGTACAATAAAGTGCTTGCTTATATGTAGGTGTGCACACAAAACAAAACCTGAAAAATGTTTAATCGGGAACAGCTCGATTTACCGTTTTTTGAGGAGAGGAACTAGAACAACCGCAGCTGGACTTATTCTAATATTCTAATACAAATTGTTGTTGAATAGATGATTATTCCAGTTAGTCCAAATACAAACATGAAAATAGTTGACCAGATTAACTAAAAACCAACGTGACAGAAGATGTAGCGGACAAGAAAGCTAATGGGATGGGACAATTTTAGTTGGTTCTTGTTTGGTTGGTCTTCGCATTGACAATAAACAACATCAAATGTGTCACCACTACTAATATTTCGGAAACAAAATATCGTGAATTAACATTTTTGTACTACTTATTTGGTTTTTTTAAAATTGAACCAAACAACTGTCGGGATAAAGTTGGTGTTGTATTAACATATTAAAGCATTGATCTAGATTTAGATTCGGGTTAGAAGAATAGCTTCTCGCGTTTTGTCTATCGCGTTTAATTGTTTTTAATTACTAATCTTATGTTCGTACTTTATGGAGAAATTTCACTCCAATCGAATGTTTCAGAATTAATGAATTTGCTTTAAAAGATAAATTATTCCGTTGGCTGTATGGCCACTGTCCCACATTATTCGTAAGGAAAATGAAAGTCATCTCTGTCCAACTCACTATGCCTATTCAACTTCCTCATTAAAATCACCTCCGGCCTAACCAAGATTCTGTGTACACTCCGCGACAAAATGAAGACCCACCCATAAATTTTACCTGTTTCTTGAAAAGGAACAGGTACAAACATATATTTTATTGCCTGTTGTAAAGACAATCTTTGAAAAATTCTGGTATACATAATTATTTTTTCTTTGAAATTAATTTTGGGTAATTATCTGGTGTTTTTTAAAAAAATAGTGCGTCAAAATGATGACCCAGGTAGCAGTTATGTTCGGAACACGGTAAATAAAAAAGACAGTTCTTTTTCTAAAAAAAATTTTATTACTTTTTAATAATGAGTGGAACTCCCTCTTACATCTATTACCTCTTCCATTCGTTTTGGAAGAGATTTAAATAATAATTTTAAATATTTTATAGGAACCAATTTCCAAGCCTCCTGAACAGCATTTTTCACTTCATTTATGGTTGAGAATTGCCTGTTTCCTTGATAAACAGTTCTGCAAGATGACCCCAAACATTTTCGATAATGTTAAGATCTGGAGACCTTGATGGCCATTACAGAAGCTCTATATCATTTTTTTGAAGATAGTCTTTCACTCTTCTGGCGGTTTGAACTGCAGTATTATACTGTTGAAAATGAAGTTTTGTCCTGCTATCGAGTTTTCTTGGCTCCTTATTTCTTTGTCGATTAGCTGTATATAAAAATTGCTGTGAATTTTTCCAGAAAAGAACCGTAAATTCCTTTCTAGCCTTCTTGCCCTTCCTTTGTAGCCTATTCTTGCCCAAATCATTATTCCTCCTCCCCCCAATTGTCGTGCCTTTCGAAACAACTCCGTTTTCCGTAAATCGTGAAAATTATACGACCACCCATCTGGTCCATCCAAATTAAATCTCTTTTCGTAAAAAATACTCTCCTCCATCTTTTTTTCCACCTGATATGTTCATGAGCAAGCTTGAAACGTTCCTCCTTATGTTTTGTCGTTATAGGCGGCTTTCCTTTGGGTTTTTTCTTTGGATATTCTCATTGGTTGCAATTTCTCTAGCTGTAAATGTACTGTTTGACGCCTCTCTCAAAATTGCTCGCACCTCTCTAGAGGTTAGAGCACGAGGACGACCAGGACTCCATTGAATAGTAATTTTCGAGATCTTTCAGAAAATTAGCAATCACTCGACGAGTTCTCTCCAAATTTTCGCCATATGCCACTTTGCTTTTCTTTTTTTAAATTTAAAATTTAAAATTATTTTTATTTTAGTCTCATTTAATTGCTTTTCACTGCCCATTATTACTAATGATGACGTACTGACTTTCAAAAACACACTGATAATTCATACAATTTGATACCTGGGCCATCATTTTGCCGCACCATTTTTTTTAGAAAACTCCAGATAATTACTCAAAATTAATTTCAAAGAAAAAATAATTATCTATACTAGCATTTTTTAAAGATTGTGTTTACAACAGGCATTAAAATTTATGTCTGCATCTGCTCCTTTACAAGAAACAGGTAACATTTACAGGTAGGTTATCATTTTGTCGCGGAGTGTATATAAGTTTTTAAATCTAAACTTCTGGAAGTTTTAGTTTTTATTTCAATTTTAAAAAGTTAGGTAATCTTTCGTAATGAGTCCTAATTTTTATATTTATTTATATTAAAAAAATAACATGCTTATTAACATTATTTGTTTCAATTCTTTTAACCTAAGCACGGTCAACAGCGGTACAGAATTTTGATAACCCTAATTTCTTAATCGGATTTTTGAATAATAAGTGACATGCAAAGCATGTGGATTTAATAGCTTTCTTTCGGTTCTAAGCTCAAGTTTAAACTTAAAAACTTTCCTTACTACATTAATGCTATCGCTATACTCCAATACTTTAATATGTCATTTATAGCATCAAATACATAAATATAATTCAAACATTCAAGGACAAAATTTTCTTACAGTACATCCGGAAGAACAGTTTTCCTATATTCGCACATTTCTTTAGGTTTTATTTTAACATAATTAAATACTTTCACATGCGTTAGTAACTTAAAAGCAAATTAGAAATGTACAAGGGTTATACCTAAAAATTGACAAAAACAATGCGATATGAATTTATTTACTAACTGTTGCTGTTATCCTATTTGAAGTTTACATTTCTTTTGGGAGCCTACATATCTCGACACTAAAACAAATTCGATTAAAATGTTTGCACATTTGTTGAACCACTCTTGTACCATAATGCCAGTGCGATAACGTTGTAAAAATGCACAATAAATAAAGTATAAGCCTTTCAAAAATCGGTACATATAAACTAATTATAATACAAATTATATAAATAGAAGTCATCCAGTTGAATATCTCACACTTAGTGTTAGACATTTGTGAAACGATTAAGCGACACTGTAAAGAAAAGCAAAAATGTAAAATATTTATAATAATTATAAATTACGAAATTTTATTATGTCTTTGAAATGTTAAACATTGTCAACTCAATTTAACTATTGACGTAATTCCACCACGGTGCGTTCAGTTATCCAGTACACAGTATTCGTACTATTGCAAATTGTTTTCAAGAAAATTTCTTTTTTCGTAAGTTTCTTTATTTGATGCATTATGTAGAATTTCGAAAACAGTAAAAGCTGATACAATCGTCAAACAAGCCAAACAAAAACCATTTTCGGAAAAATCGTTAAAAGCCTTTTTGTAGAAAAATGAGGCAATCAAGTATACAAACATATATAAGTATCTTGTTTAATTCAGAACTTAGCTTATCATGGTATAATATTCATGTAATAATTATAACAATTTGTAGAGATACTCGTAATAGTTGAAACAGTTATTAATTATATTTACCCAGTGTGCATGAAGGGTTAGCTAATAATTTTTTTGCTTATGCAAATTCTGCGTCTTGCGTTGTCCAAAATTAACACAACTTCGTCCTGATTGCGGTCTTCCAATTTTTGAAGTACATAATCTCGGAAGATAATCGTAGAAAATATTTGAGGTACTACGAGTACTGTACTACTGTAGATTCCTGAATTAGATTGCTTCATACTACATAATACTACTCCATGGGTATTAATTGTCGAGATTCTTCAGTCACAATGTCAAACGCGCTGGATAAATTTTATCATCATAATATGAGATATAACTAACTTCTTATATCTGTGCAGCACAATGAACATGGTGTTTTGTATTTGAACAATCACATCACTCAATAAGTCTTCGGATTAACTAAGAAAAACCAATTTATTTATAGAAATTCGATTTTATTTGTCAACATGCTCTCTCCTTTAGGATTGATATATTCATTCCCAGGCTCCTTTATCTTTTCGATGACTTTTTTTTTAGAACGATTTGTTTTTGCTCTCAAAACATGCCTCAGTTTCGGCAATCACTTCTTCATTTGAGCCAAATTTCTCTCCATGGAGCTTCACTTTGAGGTCTGCAAAAAGCCAGTAGCCGCCAAAGACCAGATCTGAAGAGTACAGTGGGTGGGCAAGCAATTTAAAGCGTAATTCATTAATTTTAACTTTAGTTTTTATCAACTTGTGACATGGTGCATTGTTTTGGTGAAACAGCACTTCTTTTGCATGTGAGGGCGTTTTTTTTTTTTCTACATTCACTAGATCCAATGATGCCATGTAGCTATCAATAGTTTTACTTTTCTCAAGTTACTTTATAAACAAAATACCACGCCCGTCCCAAAATACGAATACCATAACCTGGCCAACCGACTTTTGCGCTTTTGATTGCTTTCGGCGTCTTTCACTGGCTACTGTCAACTCAACTGACGATCTTCTTGATTCAGGTTTGTAGTGTAGTGGATCCATGTTTCATCCATTGTTACATACCGACGTAAGAAATCCTTTTCATTCACTTGAATAGCTCCAAGCAGCGTTCTGAATCTTCAACGCGTGTTTTGATTTTGGTCTAGTGTGAGCACCCACTTCGAATGCAACTTATACATGCTCTAATTTTCAGGTAAAATTGTTAACAGATCTTCTGATATCTTTACGGTATCAGCTATCTCATGCAATTTCACTTTACAGTCTTCTTTCCTTTTTTATGTTTTCCGGTACAACTGCTGATTTTGGGCGACCAGAGCGATTAGCATCACAGGTGTTTGTAGGACCGTGTTTAAACTCATCATATCAGTCAATAATAGTTGATTTCCCTGCTTCAGAGTCTTATCAAACCACTGTTTGGCTTCAACAGTATTTTGCACCATAAAAGAACAATGTTTAATCAACACACGTAATTATTTTTTATCCATTGTTTTGAAAATAACAATGGCTGAGCGGTTTGACTGTGATGTGCAAAGTGTGCAATTCCAAGGTTGTAGTTTCGATTCCCATCTGACAACTCTGGTTAAAACATAAAAATAACACAGAAAGTTGTCATATGGGCTTAGTTACCGCGTGCACAAAAAATAAGAAAGCAATTTGAGAATTAAATTCTAAATTGTAAAATAAATAATAAATAAATAATAAATGAAAATAAAAAAAGTAGTTTCATTAAAACTACTGTACCTTGTAAACAAACAGTTAGAATGACATGTTATTTTGACACGATCGTCTGAAGCTTAGCACTGCTCAGAAATCGTATTGATTTGCTAACAGTAGTAACATCTATGTGCCAGACCGAACACTTATTTGGTATCTTTTTCAATTAAATAAGCTATTACATTTTTGTTCAATGTTTTTTAATTTTCCTTTTCTTTTCTAAACTTAACAAGCATACGTTATTAAAAAAGCAATACCTGAAGCAACTTGCAAGCATTTGGGCTAAAATTACATCTTACATTTAAAACTACAAAAACATAAAATTAAACTTAAATAATCTAGTATTGCATTATGGATAATATATCTGAAAAAGAGTCCTCCAATCGTTGGCACTGTCACAGCAGTTGGTGTATTGACTTTCAATCTATCTTTTGTTCGTTCGAAGATGACAATTTTATCCTGACTTTGCGGCGAATTACAGGAAATTAATACATAATGCTTTACACTGCTCAATTGCTCTTAAAGAATTACAACAATTAACTTGTATGTTAGTGAAGCATTTTAATGCAATTTTAATTCATTTCTAATATAACTAATGTTTAAAAGCAAATACCTACATTGATTTGTTGAAGAATCTATCACTTCAAATTACTATCCAGTTCTGCTGTTGTTTTTTGGTTCAGAACTACTTCATGTATCATCTCTTGATATTGGCCATAACTAAAAACAAGTTAAAAGAGCACCATGGGGTCGTTTTCTTGAACTCGAAACGAAAAAAGCTTCTTTGAATTGAAATTCCTCAATAAAAATAATGTCAGTTACTCTTGACTGTAATTAATTTTTTCGTTTTAACTAGAAAAACTATAATAATTAAAATCGGTTATAACTAAAATAAATTTGAGAGAACTTTCCGAAAGTTTTATCCAATTAGTGTTTTTCTAAGCTTCTTTCAGGCAGATTGGTTGTCAAATTGGCCGCATTTTGCTGGTTTCAAGTTAGGTTTCCACAAACAATTCCTTCTTATGTCATCTGATATTACGAGTAACTAAAAAAGCTAAAAATGCGTGTCAAGTCAGTTTCAAGTTTGCGAACATCACCCGTTGAATCAAATTTTAATTAATAAAAAAATTATTTTTTAAATGCAGCGCATTCTGCTCATTCAGTCCAAACATTTTGGACGTGCTGTTGCTGTCATAATTTGTAAATACTATTACTGCCCTAACATTTCAGAATTGTTCTAAATCAATTTTCTTGTTCTATACAAAGGTGCAAAATATATAACATTACTCATAATAAGTTAATAGCTACTATAGTACTTTTACACAACAGTATCGGGCCATGCTGTGTCCAATACGCCTTATTATTCCAAAGCAATGGACAGCATGGACAGCAACAAAAAGGACGCAATGAAAAAACATTTATCTAGAATTGGAGGCTTTCTATTCTATTAATTTTTTTTCTCATACTTGTTCCTGTTTTTTTTTTATTGAAAAAAATTCAATAATATTATCTACGTTTCTAATTTGTTAAATAATCTGTTAGAGTTTGACCTAGCATGAGGTCGAAAATTTGTGGAATAAGTAGATAAGCGGTATTTCAAATAGTTGTGCAATAACTGAGGTATTGAGAGAATTATAAAAATATTTTTTTTTTATAGGGAAAATGAAGTTTATAAAGAAATTTAATTTTGGGACACCAATAATTGGAGAAGCAAACAAGGAGAATCAAGGTAATGAATATGTTTTTACTATCATAGAAAAAACAAAATTCTATATGCACACTAATTTTTTGGATTCTTGAAATATGTAAACTTTGATTGAAGAATACAAACAGCTAATAAATAAATGCTAGGAAATTGGTAAATAATTTCGTTTTTTTTCTTTTTATATTTCTTTATTTATTAAATTCGCTTAATACAAGTTGCAATAAGGAGCTAAAATTAAATTAATCTAAAAAAACAAATAACCTTAATAATAATAATCACAACAATAATAAAAAGAAAAAACAAGAACAGATAGGGGAGTGAGAGATGGGTTAATATAAGGGTGGGATAGGCAGATAAAGAGCATATTTGAGGCACACCTTATCGAGGTCGAATGCGGCAGAGTGGTTGGCTTTCCGTAGCATTCTGGCGAAAAGTTCGAAGTAACTATATTTAGTTCGATAGCTTATGAGCGAAAGATGGAGAAAGGTTGGCAAGGAACCGGTTAGGACTTGATGGACAAAAACAATGTCTTCGGCAAGAGGCAGAAGGTTAATTAATTTTAAACGACTATCGTAAGGAGAATGGATGAGGTGGTCTGTCCAAGGAAGGACGAGTAATGCAAATTGGATGGCAAATCGTATAAACATTTTTACGACATATTCGCCTTTTTGAAATTTCTTTCAATTTAATTTTTCTCAACCTCCCGGAAATTATGAAACGATCGAACCACCTTTCGCAGACATACCGTCAGCAAAATCTGGTCCAAACCGATCATCGGTCATTGTGGAAAATATCTAACGTAAACAAAACGTTATTTAATGAGATCGCCACGACACCTGTCGAACCAGGCAAAGCAATAGAACTATCGAGCGAAACTTTTGTGAAAATTAAAGCGTTTGAAGATCCCAAGAATTCTAATAAACTTTGTGTTTTAAGCGAACGGTGGGATTTTTTTGTAAGTAACCTTGCTCGTTGATACAAATGGCGCAGTCGGTAGGATGCGCAACCTGGTAAAAGTGATATCAGTGGTTTTTAAGTGCGTGTCTTTATTCTCATTAGGAGCTGCTGCTACAATCTTCTGGAGAAGATTTTTATTGGCGCAGTAAGGTAGGATACGCGCGAGTGCAACTTTGATATAGATGCGAAGACACACTATTACCCTAAATTCTATAGGGAAGAAGACGAATTAGACGAAATAGAAAGCACATGTATTTTAATACTTTATGCGCGATCGAACTTTTGCACGAAAAGATTCGTGGCGTAAATTATACGGGAAGCGAGGATTCTAAACCGTAAGGGAGAAGGAAAATTGTCTCCCATTTTAATACTCTAACGAGACACGAGTGGAGTGACCTCGAAAGTGCAAGTTGCTGTGGTGCTATCCTGCAGATTGGTTCAATAGTTCTGTGCAGTGTGCTGCTCACCGTGTGTGTTGTGAATGCCAGAAGCCGCTCTTGGAATCAACAGAGAGTGACATCCGGAAGACATTTTCAGAAGGGACCATCTTCAGATATTCCAAGTAAAATTATCTCATTAATTATTTAGCTATTTAATTTAAGTATTAGATTAAAAAAAAAATAAGAGAAACAATATATATATAAGGAAACTCTTTCGCAATTCGTAATAATTTTTAATTTGCTTAGTGAAAAGAAACTGTAACGATGAAAATGACCGAACAAACCCAAAACGATGAACTACATTTATTAGGTGATAATGTAAGAGCATCACTAGAAAACAAGCGAACAAGCGAACAAGCGAAGCCGAATAAACGCGATTAACGAAGTCCCCACAAATAAAATTCCATTGAGTTCTCCCGCAATAACAATAGACTCTATTAAATATTTAACCAAGCTAACAGAATTTGACGGTAACACTAATTACGTAAAAAAATTTCATAGACCTGATCCCAATTTTACAAAAATACGACGAATTATCACAACTAGTCTTTTCCGATACAATAAAATCTAAGTTGAAAGGTAGACCCCGGGAAGTAGTCGAAATTAACTATCATATTAAATCATGGTCACAAATTAAGGCTTTACTTAGTAATAACTTTGAAGATAGGAAATCGGCAGAGCAACTCTTTGACCACTTTCAAAACAAATAGCCAAGACTTCTATAATGAAATTAGACCAACCCTTAGAAAGCTTAATATATGTAAAAATAACACAAGAAAATAAATTTAATCAACAAAATCTTGAAATCGTTCTCAAAGCAAATATAAATTCGGCACTACATATTTTTAAAAGCAAAATCCCCGAACCTATGAAGTCTATTCTCTATTGTATTGCACCGAGAGATTTAGAAAGCGCGATGAATATATTATACGAGTCCGGTCATGCTTTTTGCAATCCATTTTCAAGAAACTCGAACGTCAATTTTAACAGAAACTCATCAAGAGATAATAGAAATGATCAAAGGCATAAATCTAACAGAAACTATAACAAAAGACAAAACTCTAATAATTCTAATCGTAATCGATATTCTAGAAGTCAATTCAATACTAACCCAACTGAGAATAGAGGAAATCGAGCCTGGAATACATCAAATAACAATTCCTCCCCAAGATCCCTTCCACAAAACAATTTTTTTTTTTTTTTTGGGAGCGGGGAAATGCCCTTACGCACGTTGTGCCGGACTCCCCAGCAAAAGCTGGGTTTACCGGCTAAAACCCCGCTCCCTTCCCCAGGAGCTCCACCCCGGAACCGTCTGTGAAACATTACTTCGGGGTGGAGTCCTATATACCCCCACAACAGGGCCCCCCTACCTCAACAGGCGCTCCCTGTTCGCGACCCCGACTACGTTGTCAGGGGTTATGCTGCCAGTCACCCCCTCCACATCGTCCTTCTCCATCCGCCAACGAGCACATTCAAAGAACGCTTCCACAAAACAATAGCTACAACAACTATTCTAATAATAATAATAATTCGAATAATCAAAACAATTATTACAGATCTAATGTAAATCCTTATAGGCCGAACCAAACTAATAACAATCAATATAACCAAAACCCTAACAATTATTACAATAACTACAGATCTAATAACAATAACCATAATAATAACAATAATAGCAACAACAATAATAATAGCAATAGCAATAGACCAGAACCAATGGAAATCGACCTTGCAATAGGTAACTCAAATAATCCCATAAAAAATCAAAGAACACAAAACGATATAGGACAAAATTCAACCACAACCTTCTCTATCTGATTATTAATCCAATTTCGAGAAATTCGTCCAAAAGCAATTATACTTTTGTTTAAAGAGCTGGGTGATCCTTCAAAAAAAATCGAGTTCCTTATTTGTAAATTCCATACCGACTATATTTTATCACGAAAATTCTAATTTTACATTTAAGAATGCCATTAAACATGAAATTCGCACAACCGTCGACACCCCGATACACTGCAAAACGTATCGATACGCCTATGTGCACACAGATGAAATACATGGACACATTCAGGAGATGCTGGAAAATGGCATCATCCGACCGAGTTCACCGAATTCACCATACTCGGCGCCAACATGGATCTTGCCTAAGAAGGCCGATGCTAGCGGCACAGTAAAATGGAGATTAGTCATCGATTATCAGAAACTTAAGGAAGTTATGATCGATGACAAGTACCCTATACCAAATATCGATGAAATACTCGATAAGTTAGCTAATTGTCAGTACTTCACCACGTTGGACCTGGCAAAAGGATTTCATCAGAAATCCAAGAGAAGGATATCCACAAAACTGCATTCAGCGTTGGAAATGGTCACTACGAGTTTCTTCGTATGCTATGACGACTATATTAATATCTGCCTTGTATACTTAGATGATATTATTATATATTGAAAATATCAACGTCGCTCCAAGAACACATAATTTCGCTCAACAAAATTTTCAAACGGTTACAAGATGTCAATCTCAAAGTGCAATTAGACAAGTCATAGTTCCACAGAAAAGAGACCGAGTTTTTAGGTCATGTTGTCACTCAGGATGGAATCAAATCCAATCCTAAAAAAAAGGAATGTGTAAAAAATTTCCCGATCCCAAAGACTAGTAAGCAGATTAAATAGTTCCTAGGACTCATTGGATACTATAGAAAGTTTATTAGAGACTATTCAGGTATTGCTAAGCCAATGACAAAATTTTTAAAGAAATGTGCCAAAATTAATCTTCAAGACCCAGAGTATCGAAACTCTCAAAAGATTTTTAATAAACGACCCCATACTTCGCTACTCCGATTTCAATAAAGTTTTTACACTCACTACTGATGCTAGCCAATACGCTCTTGGTGCAGTTCTTTCGCAAGAGAACCACCTGGTATGCTATGCCAGTCGCACTCTTAACGAGCACGAAATTAGCTATAGTACTATAGAAAAGGAATGTTTAGCAATTATCTGGGCTACTAAATATTTCCGCCATACCTATTTGGCCGTAAATTTGTGATTGAAACAGACCATAAACCACTAACTTGGCTATTTTCTATTAAGGAACCTAATTCAAAACTTGTAAGATGGCGAATAAAATTATCCGAATTCGGACATTGCAGCACAAGATCCTGCCATACCCAACACTACTTCACCTTTAAACGTGTTCAAAAGCCAATTATATAAATAACAAGTTAAATACCGGATCGATGCGAATGAAAAAACGAATAGTTTTCGATAAAACTCGCACCACAATACACAATACACTAAATTATTGGACGAAACAACTGCTATAACTTTGTTAAAAAATCTAAATGCCATCCTGATCGAACACGAACATTTTTCAAAACCCTAGAAGAAGCATACATTAACAATTTTTTTGACAATAAATCTTTTCGAATTTACACGTAGTTACAAATGCCAAAGATGTAACGGACGAAACTAAATTATTTGAATTAATTCGAAAGGAACACTTGCGTAATAACAGGGGAATCGAAGAGGTATTCAAGGAACTAAAACTTACAATTTGTAATCCCAAATTAAAGCTTAGGATTTCTCAGTATACAAATAATTGCGATGTATGTTCTTTAGAAAAGTATGAAAGGAACCCAATTAAAATAAAATACAAAATTACAGAAACACCATCTAGACCATGCGAAATTATTCATGTCGATGTTTTCTATAGCTTAAAGGGAGAACTTTTTCTAACAATGATCGATAAATTCACGAAATTCGCGCAAGCCATTAAAATCAATAGCCGTACCTGGACAGAATTTCGCCGCGCTCTTTTGCAATACTTTAGTAATCATGGAAACGTTAACAAAATTGACAACGAATTAGGCTTTAAAGCCCTACCTATCCTCGATTTCCTTAGAGAACAAAATATCGATGTTCATTACACTTCTAATAGAAGCCACACGTCAAACGCCGATATCGAGTGTTTACACAACACTATAAACGAACACCTCCGTCTTTTAAAACATGCCGAAAGTACCGACTTAGAAACAGTTGAGGAAAAAATACTAATAATTATAGGATTCTATAACAATACATAGTGTGACAAATAAAAAACCCGTAGATTTTATAAATGAGAAAGTAACCGAAAACGAATACGATAGTATACGTGAACGAATTATTCAAAGAAAAGAGAAAATTATAAACAAATTAAGTGCTAATAGAAGTGATGTAGACATAGATCCAGGTCCCCAATTTATCAAAGAAATCAGAGGCGGAAAGAATCATTCCAAGTATACAAAAATTCAATGAAATGGCCAAGAGTTGCACCTGCAAGACTTAAATAGTAACAACGGGTACGTGACGATAAAAATGGAAAACGTCAAAATTATCAAAAACTATAGTAAAGTACTGCATATAATTAATGTGACCGAAATCGAAATTACTAAAAACCATATAAAAAAAAAGTATTAGGACTAAAACATAAATCAGAGTTAATAGGCCCAATGTATAATACAGGTAATCATAGTCTTATCCTTTTAGAAGCAAAAATTGAAGAGATGATACCACATTCAAAACAAAAACGCGAACTCATAACCATGGACCATTCAGACGAAAAAGAAATTAAAGAGAAATATCATTAGAAGACGAAATTAAATTAATGCAGTACGTTTACCACGTCCATCACGATATTCTTCTTCTCATAAACCATGTGGACGATATCGAACAGATTCTATTCTCCAGTAGATTAGGGTTACTTTCAAAAAACATCCTTACGCCGAAAGAACTCGAATTAATCCCAAATTTCGAAAACTACAATGGTATCAAAATTACAGTCGCGCCGTATAAAGACCAGATCATAATTGTTTTACTCATACCCCAATTTGCCGATCAAATTTATTCCAAGGTAACTATAGAACCAATTCCCGATAATTCAAAAAAGTGTATATTCTTAGATTATCACGAAATACTTGTAGATGAATTTAATTTAGCCTTTGAGTACCCAGTTAAGGAAATTTGAAGAAAAATTTGATCCCTATAAAAAATAATTGTATCAAAAATATAATTAAATCAAAAGATGCTTATTGTGAAACACAGGTCCTAAAAGAACAAATTGTAAAAGAAATTACAGAAGGTATCATCATTACCAAAAATTTAAACAATTCAGTCCTTACCCATAATTGTAATAAATTAGATATCAATCTCAATGAAACAACCTAATTAAGTTTAAAAATTGCAAAATAAAATTACAAAATAATTCCTACGAAAATTATGAGACAAAAATTTATGATAAAATTATTTTAACTAATGTTGTAACGAAACTAAAAGGAACAAAACTTATAGAAAACTTAAAACTGGAGGAATTGTATTTAAGACACATCGAGAATAGAGAGCTAATTGATAATATCTCATCAAAAAGTGTAAAGTTTAGCAATATCACTTTTAGTTTGAATATTTTTATAATAATAGTCATTAGCATCCTTACAATAGTAATAAGTTAAAGGAAGGAAATGTTAAACAAAACCGAACCGATAAAATAATCATTTCGCCGGAGCCTCAAACTAACGCGGGGGGGGGGGGGGGGGGGGGGGGTGTGTGTGTGTGTGTTATAATAGAACCCTAGAAGAAATAGAAACTATAATTGAAATTTACATCAATCAGTAATTCCTAGAATTCAATACCGCGCAATTTAACGCTTAACTTGTCAAAATTTATTCGTACATTCAGATCGCGACGCGTTCGATCACATTTCACACCTGCTGCAGTTAGCGGTAAAAGCGTCGCGATACTACGTTAGCAATTTTACAATTCCTAAACTGGGGTCACGCGGCCCGCTCCCAAAAGTCACGCGGCATGGCCCCGATCTTTGAGAACGGGACTCTGTCGAAGGCGCATTTGGTTCGCGACCACAGATCGGTTTCGAATAAAATCGTTTTTCCTCTTCCCCGTAGTAATTGTGTTTTTTTTTTGTACAATCTTCTGGAGAAGATTTTAATTCTGCAGCTGAAAACACGTTTATTTTTGTTAAATCGTTAGAAATAAAAACAATTAGGAACTTTAAGCTGGTAAGCACCCCATTTGGATTTCGATTGACTAGCCAATTTTATGATGATTCATACTGCTATCTATCGCCATGATTTGCGTAAAATATTAACCCCAGGAGCAGCTAGGCGTACGAACAACATTTTGTTAACGCAAGTTAACGCAATTCACGCTGAAATTGTATTCACGTGCCCACAACATCAGCTCGCACGAAATTATTAAGCAATTCGATCCGATCATTAACCTGCCCAGAAATCAGCAACGTCTCCAACTTAATTACATCTTAAGCTGAGTGGAACACCTATCGGCGGAAACCACCCAGACAGCTGACGCTAGCTTTAAGTTGATGAGCAGCCAATAAATATTTGTAAGTAGCGATAAGTAACTTGAGTTTGGTTTGAGCATTTGAGTAAATGCTAAAAAATGATAAAATAAAATTATATTTAATAAAAAATTTTCGATGATTTTTGTTTTATTTTGTGTAAAAGGTGTGCCTTAAAATTGTTTTTCTTTTAGCATCAGTAGCCCAACAATCACAAAGAAGCCCTGGAGGAAATTGGTAAAAAATTATATGCGTTCTATCAGCCGTACAATGAAGGTGACAAAACCATGGGCTTTCTAGACTTCCGGCGATATATAAAACGTAAAAAAAGCAGTTATGAACAATAAATATTGAATGCCAAAAATTATTTCGTTATTCTCCATTCAACAACATCACTGTTACAATTGTAGATGTTCAATTTGTCTGCGGAAACATAGGCCAGTATTTTGTTAAAGAATTGGTGGTACTTTTTCATGGTTCCCTTATTCCATTTGTTTTTTACTTTGCAACACCTTAGCCAAGAGAGGAACTTTCACTTAAGGCGAGACTTCAACCCAAATACGATTTTTGATAATATCAATGGACTAATTTAGAATCGGGAACATCGAATAAAAGATTCTATGATGTATGTCAAAAGTGAAACGAAAGAAGCATTTATAAGAAAATACAAAATTCAGATGCGTTATTACTGTGAAACATAAAAATGTTTATGAAATCTAACAAATTATATAACCTACAAGTTCATTATGAGTTAAACTGATACATTCTGTGTTTACTTTGCAGAGGCGAGTTAATTTATTTGTAAACTCGGATAGCGAGCGTAGTGAATTGATTACTTAACAAATAAATGTAAACATCATTTTATAGATCTACATCTACATCTACAGGCATTTTTCTTAATATTAAAGTCTTTCCAAGGAATCTCAGAAATGTTAGAGTCCTGCTCTGTTTTATTTTTTCACCGCTCATTCTGTTGAACCCGGTTTTCGATAAAAAATGAAAGCTCGTACTGTGTAGGACCCAGCTGTGAGGGTCTTAATATAGACTGTTTAGAGCCCTTCTCCATTTTTTGTTTTATCTCCCTCTTTTTCCATTAGTTGTATGAAACTGTCAGCTTCACTAAAGCTTATGTCTATAGGTATAGTATACTGAGTTATACCGTCATCAGTAGTTATTACTCTATAATCTTTATTTTGAACATCAACTTTGGATGTAAACTTTCTTTTACGGAGTAGTTTAAGATTTTTTCCTATTACGCTAGCAGATAAACGTCGCTTGCCTCTAGGAAATGAAGATTGTCTTGGTGGAGTAATTTCTCTTATTTCAAAAATTTCTTCTGGAGCCAATATATCTTCTTTGACTGGTAAGGACTGAATTGCTTTGTACTGTATGAAACTATACCTCAAACTCTTGTGTTTAACTGGTACATTTTCTTGAATGTGCTTTCTAGTTTTTCTTTTATCGGAAACTTGCGCCCTTTTACGTTTTATATTTAAACATTTTATTAATCCATTTCTATAGTTGTACCATTTTTCTTCATCAGACAGATTTTTACTTTTTAATATGTTACCAATTGATTTGTCAAACAATGACAAGTTTTGGATTGTTCAATATCACTCTTTAGAGTTTTATACACTTCCGGTGATAGAAACAGCATTTTGTTAAGTCCGTTATTTCTATGCATATTTTTCAATTAACACGTTGAGTGCGGCACCGATTTCGCTAGACTTTCCGCTCAGCCGGCAGCGCTCGGCATCAACACGCGACGCGGAGGATCAAGACTTCACTCGACCGAAAAGTATAAACAGAAGATTACTTTATTTCACTGTTTCGTTTGAGGTTTTGGCTGTGAGAATGAAGCATTCAATGCCCATGTATATACAATTTATAAACATAAGATAATGGGGCGGAGAATGCCAAAATGGCAAAAGATCGAACACCAAAAGATGATCAGCCAGGAAAAGCCACGGGAGTATACAAATTCAGTGCAGCATAGAGAATTTAGTTTTTTTTATTTTGAAAAGGTTTTGTTACCCATCAACTAAAAATGTTGAGAGGACAAAGCGATAGTGACATATCAAGTGAGATATTAGTACCACGCAAACGTCGGCATGTAGTACCATTGTCTTCTTCATGTAGTGACAGTTCATCTGATAGTTAACTAAGGGATATCGGAACCAATGATTGAAACGCGTTGTTTGAACCGCGAGGCAACCAACCAAATATTATATCTTTCACAAGTCCCCATGGTGCCAAACTTTCTAATGAACAAATGCGAAATTGTAAAAAAGTGGAAGATTTTTTGGACTTTATGTGACAGAGACCATGTTTGAACATATAACAGAACAAACAAATATTTATGCCACACAAAGCAGAATAGGTTCCAAACGTTCCAATAAATGGGTGCCAACAGATAAAAATGAAATAAAGCGGTGTTTTAGACTAATTTTGTGGATGGAATGTTTTTTTTTTTGGGTAAAACTCCCATCTTTAAGTCTATATTGGTCCCAGGATCCAATTTTTGGTCACACATTCCCACAAAAAATAATGAGTAGAGACCGTTTTCAAATTCTATTGAGAATGTTGCATTTTGCTGACAACACAAAAGTTGATGCTTCCAACCGTCTCTCAAAGGTTGAATTTGTTCTAAACGAACTGAACTCAAATTTAAAAAATATTATGATCCCGCTGAAACGTTATGCATAGACGAGTCGATAATACCATTCCGTGGACGGATTGTGTTTAGACAGTACAGGAAACAAAAGAGGCACAGGTATGGGATTAAAATATTTAAATTGTGCTGCAGCAATAATTACACCTACAGTTATCGCGTCTACACCGGCAAAACATTGGACAAAGAAAATACAACACCCACAAATGTTGTTCTGAATTTGTGTGAAGATTTGTTTGAAAAAGGCCATACTTTATATACAGATAATTATTACACAAGTGTGGATTTAGCGAACAAATTAATATAAAAAAATATGCATTTGATTGGTACCCTTCGGCAAAATCGGAAAGAAAATCCAAAGGCAGTTGTGACAGCCAAACTGCGACGGGGAGAAGTTATTGCACAAGAAAACAGGAACGGAATTACCGTCATGAAGTGCAAAGACAGGAGGGATGTTTTAGTTCTTTCGACCAAACATTCTGTCGAAATGGAAAACGTAACAACGAGAACAGGGGTTTCCAGTAAACCGAAAATTATTATTGATTATAATAAGGGAAAAACGCCGATTGATCTATCCGACCAGATGAGTTCCTACAGCAGTCCACTTAGAAGAGCAGTGAAGTGGTATAGAAAATTAGCCTTCGATCTTCTTTTGAATACTGCCGTTGTGAATGCGCTACATATGTTCCAAAGTGTAACGGGGACAAAGATGTCGATTACAATATTCCGGAAACAATTGGTAGATGCTCTCACACAACATGCACACGAGCAAACTCCAGTTGAGGTCGGTACAAGTAGACGTATCCACAAACTTCGGGAAAAAGAAGGAAAGGCACATAAAGTGCGAAAATACTGTGCTGAATGTTATAGCACAAATACAAAAATGCTCGGGCGCGACACAGCGAAGAATAACACGAAAAAAGTATGTAGTTACCTACTGTGATATGTGCACATCCCGGCCATATCTTTGTTTATAATGTTTTAATAAACTTCACTAAATTTATACTTAAACCCTTGGCAATGCCGGTCTCATGCATCGATGTCGATCAAACGAGAATTTTGCGGTCAGTCCCTAGAATCCACGCCGTCTAAACGAAAAGTCGATTGCCGGTTCCCAGGGATCGGCACCGGCTGAACGGAAAATCCACTGCCGGTTCCTAGGGACCGGCGTAGCGCTCAACGTGTTAAAGAGGGGATAACTCCTGACGATATACAGGTAGAAATCCTCCTCGCTGTATTAGAATTTTACGTTGTTTTGCAACAGATCTTTTTGCATCAACCAATTTATGCTTGTCCTTTTTATAATTGCACAACGAGTTATAGATTTTTCCATGTAGCATATGATAGCCTTTTAAATGTAATTTTACAAAGAGTTTTTATAACACCTGTGTCAGCATTTTGAATTAGCCTTTCTTAGATTTGATTTGACTTTTTTAAGTATATATATAATAGCATATACTTATTCTTTAATCGTTTCATTCGTAACGCCATTTTTACTATTCAAAGAGTTTTGTGGGCAAAAATAGGTTGCAAAGTCCTTGTTAAATATATTAGTCCGAAATCTTAGTGCTTCACTTGAGTTAAATCATCTACTAAATATCCATACGGTGTTTGCGTAACTTCTTTATATATTTTTAAAAGATGTGAACTATTTTCTGGGTAATTTTGTCTCGCCAAATGATTGAATTGACTTTCATCTCGGGGATTTTAAATACAACGAGATATTTACAATTTAATGATCTCAGCAAAACTTTCCCTAATGGAAATCACAATAATTACTGAAAAATTTCGATGATGCGAACCTTTTGTAAAAAGCTCACAAGCTTGTTTGTTGAATGTATTTAACATCATGTCAATGATTACAATCAATGGAAGTTCGTTTGTATAATTTAAAAATTTCTTACTGAAGTCTAAGATTCAATATTTGTTAAAGTGATGTCTTATGGTAGAACATTATGGTATGAATTATACCAAATAATTTTCTGAATTTGCGGCTTTATTGAAAATTTGTTATTATTAAGAAGATTTGTAATAAATGTCGTTTTACGATATCCCGAAAGTCCCGCAACCATCTTGCTTAATCATGCTTAATAGTATTGGCAGTAACTATGGTGGGTTATATAAACCTTAAACGTTCGAAGTATTTGTTTAAAATTAAACAATGAGTAGAAGGCAAGTTATTAATGAATTATATGAGCCAGCACGTACGAATTTTAAACGTAGTCATGTTACAATTAAGGGTGAAGATGATTTGTGGTAAGCAGATTTAGTCGCATGATATGTAAAACTAGGGTTTCGCTTTCTGCTTACTATTATAGACACATTTTCAAAATCTGCCTGGACCTTACTAATTAAAAAAAAAAGAGCAATCGATTGCCAATGCAATGCAATTAATTTTGAATCAAGGGCGTATTCCAAGAAATTTGCAAACAGATAATGGAAAAGAGTACTTTAACAAACCCCTCCAACAACTTATGTAAAAACAAAAGTTTAGTATGAAGAGCAATTATAGATACATTTATGTTAGACAAGTTGACAGATAAATAATAATAGGTGTTGGACAAAATAATAAAAAACGGTTATTATCAGCTGTTTACAAATATCCAAAAAAAAAATCAAAGCTGGTAAAGCAGACATTAACATGTTTTTGAGAAAGGCTAAATACCGAACTGGTCAACAGAAATATTAAAAATAGAAGAAGTTAAGCGGTTCACCCAACAACCTATATTCTTGAAAAATGTTTAAAAAGGCATGGATACAGTTTTTATTAAATGGCTCTGTTTTTCGTCAAGGTGGATTAATATAAAAGAAATTTTGTAAGTGATTAAAAATAGTCAATGCGTTACTTCTAAGAAGAGAATATGATAGATGAAAAACTTTTCGCAATCTTCATTTAGATGAAAGAAATCTCACAAACTTGCAAGTTTTTTTTTCACACCAATTAAAAGATTTAGTAAAATGCTATTTTTGTTCCTTGGAACTGTATGCCATGAATGACCGGAAGATGTTGAAGCAGAACATATACATCTTTCTTCGAACTGTATGTATGTCAACGGCAAAGATGTATGTAAATGTAAATTGTTTTATGCAGCAAATTTGCTGCAACTAACGAGAGCACAAGATGTGTAAAACAGTTTCACAAGCTCCCATGGCCAACAGGTGTGCACCTTAAGTTCCCACAACCATCAGATGTTGTTTTGCGTCGGCGCATGCTACTCATAAATTATTGACAAATCACCTTATCATTATTCAATCAAAAATCAATTTGGAGATCATAAATTAATTAATGGGGGTATGGCTGGGACATGATTGGGTGGGGCTTCACTTGCATATCATGCACCAAACCAATACTTACTAACCACCATCATTAGAGAAATTTAAAAATACTCTTAAAAATCATAAGAAAGCTCTACAAGGCACGTCTACACCGAACAATAAGATTTGATAAAACTGCAATAGTCGAAAATCATGCTCTGGAATTGCTTCGGCTACAAGATCATTAGTGATATTAGCAACAAAGTCCGAAAGTGATTTTGTTTGCATAAGTGAAACGTGGTGCGAGAACGATCATTTTCTACCACATGTTATTATCGAGCAAGGCGCTAAAGACAGCTACGAGAGTGCGTGCGAATGGAGGAAACACGATATATATATACATATGACAAGAGTATGTATCGATGCGCCGAAATAATAAGTATACAGCAATTATGTACTAATGAAGGTATATATTAAAAATATTAACTTAGTTTTAGGACCAATTTACAGGGTGAGGCAATTGAACTGTAACCAATTTCAACTTGCTATAACTTTTGAACCGCTTATACTATTGTAGTTAAGAGCACATTTTACCATCCACGCGCAATGCATCGATCAGGTCACCGGCCCACGCAACGTAACCGCAGTTCATCTGATTAATGCTGACGAGACGCACACGCTCCACCCATTAGCTCAGGTAGAATTAGGTAAAATTGTAAAGTAGTCTTAAGAGCTTTTTGTAAATTAGTCCTAAATTAATGATCGGCAAATAAAACAAGCACAGCCAACGCTAAAAACATATTTTTTTTATTCCTTAACGAAACGAGAGTTTAACTGGCGCCCGACGTGGAGCACAGGAAATGAGTTTTAGTGAACAAGTTTCATCCAAAAGATACCTTAAGTAGTGATAGAAGAAACAGCTAACAGACGAAAGGCCCTTAAGTAGTGTCTATTTATTTATTTATTTATTTTATCGCTTAATATAAGCTACTAACAAAAACAAAAAGTTTACTTAAATAATATAATAAATTAGAAAACAAGAGATAAAAGAGAGAAAAGATAAAGGCAACATTAGGAGGAAATAAGGGCATTCTTGATTGGTGTAGATGGCGATCCGCTGGAGTAGGGAAGGACAGTCAATCTCACCGGTAAGCGGCTGATGAATGAAAGTAATATCAGCTAGGTCCCGCCGCGTCCACAGCGGCTGCAAGTTGATCAGCAGGAGGCGGTTTTCGTAGGGGGGAAGGTTTTCATGGTCAGACTAGAGAAGGTTACGTAAACCGAAGCGAAGGAACCTACGCTGGACAGCTTCAATGCTATTGATTCGATTAGATTGAAATAGTGACAACACTAGGCAAGCATATTCAAGGAGAGGCCTGACGAAGGTAGCAGAGGGATTTGGCTACGTAGGAATCAAGGAACTTTTTGGACTAACGCTTCACAAAGCAATCACGCTGTTAATGTGTTCACGAAAGTTAAGTTCGCTGTCACAAATGACGCCTAGATCGCGAAGAGAGGATACGAAGGGGATAGGGGATAGTGTCAACTGTGTAGTGTTTAACTAAATACTCAGCAAGCCCTCAAGAAGTGCGTTCTTGTGTCCGACAACCCTCAAGGAACTAAAGTGTTGAAAGGAATCCGTAAAAGGACAACGCTCAGTACAAGCTAGAGGATCCCGAGTCATCAGAAGGATAAAAGGGAGGCATCCGCTGCAGTCAAGGAGTTTATCAATCGACAAAATGTTCCTGGTTTTACTGTAAGTTTAAGGAAAATTGTTGTCAGTTGCAATCGAGCAACCGCGGTGAACGGACGTGTAACCTTAAACGCTCCAATAAAATCAATCGCCCAAAAATAATTAAAGTATACAAATCAGCAATAACAAGTACAGTGCCCGCACGCGCAACCCAATTTGTGAAAAAGTATACAGACCAGCAACATCAAGTGCAGTGCCCGAGCTCGAAAGCCCAAAGTGCAGTGATAAACAAAACCAAATTGGAAATTGCGCACGTAAAAAGCTGCGCAATAATATCGCACGCTGTGACCCCAATATGAGGCAAACTCTTATCTGCTTACATACTAGTGCTTATTGAACCTTATACTGCAAAAAGTTAACACTGACCAGCATCCAAATGTTTCCCTTTCATAAGGGAAGCAAAGAAGCCAAAAGCATCTTACCCATGGATGCCGATCCAATAGTACCACCAGCGCATAGCAACGCAATGATAGAACCAGCGAACATAGCCCCAAGCAATACCACATCTAAAAGCGAACCAAAAAAAATTCCCATCCAAACAGGGATGGAGAGATATATAACAGTCACTGAGAAGAGGAAGCGAAGTCCGCAAGCGAACATTAATGAAAGAGCTGCAAAAGTTTCTAAAGAAAATAAAGAATCATCCAGCAACTACTACTCCTTACTAGACAATACGCTGACAAATCCTACGAATAACGAAACTACCACCTCTGAAATATCCTATAGGCCCCCACCAATATATATCAGGCAAAAAAGTGACTCGAACCTAGTTAGCGGAATAAAGAAAATCATAGGTGAAAACAATTTCTACATTGTTGACCTCATTCGAGGCAACATCAAGGAAACAAAAGTACAAGCCACGAAAGAGGTCCACTACACCCAGATCGTGAACTGGTTCGACAGCCAAAATAAGAAATACATATTATACTTACCAACTAAAAAGTGCCAAAGGGCTCAGAGTAGTCATCAAAGGAATCGACTCCGACGTACAACCAGAAGAAATTATGGCGGACCTCAAAGAGCAAGGCTTCGAAGCAAAATCAGTATACAACACACTTAACAAACATACAAATCCCCAACCTATGTTCAAAATTGAACTTACTCCTGAGGCCAGCAAGGTTGCAAAAAGAAAAACGCACCCAATCTACAACCTAAGGTACGTACTAAATAGAAAAATCTCAATCGAAGAGCCATTCAAGAGAACTACACTAGTTCAATGCACCAACTGCCAGGAGTTTGGGCACACTAAAACATATTGCAAACTAACAAATGTTTGCGTAGCTTGCGGAGGGCTACACCCATCCAGCGCATGCGACAAGGACAAAAGCAACCCTGAAGCCAAAAAATGTGGAAACTGCAACGGCAACCACACAGCCAATTATAGAGGATGCCCAGTTTTCGCTTCCATAAACCAACGAAGCAACTTTTCCAAACAAAATACCCAACCAAAAAAAGCAACAGTGGCATCCGCAAGCCCTGCCCACAGAATCCCCATGACCCCGGCTTACCTCCTAGCCTACAATATACCTTCTTCTAGTAACCCAAATGCAAAAAAAATATCATATGCAGAAGTCGCAAGAGGCAACTACCCAGCTGAAAACACTCAGCACCAAAGTGAGATACCGCAGATCCTACTAGCGCTAATAACGAACATCCAGCAACTGACGAATACAATGCATCAGATATAAGTAATGCTCAGTAAGCAAACAGAACTTTTGACAAAACTAGTTAATCCATGAATTCGTTAAAAATTGCCCAATGGAACGCAAATGGCATTGCCAACCATAAAAACGAACTGGAAATATTTCTACATGACAACAACATTGACATAATGTTACTTTCGGAAACTCACCTGACCAGCAAGAACCAATTCAAGGTTAGCGGCTACACCTTATATAACAACAACCACCCAGAAGACAAGCCACAAGGTGGCACAGCCATTCTAGTCAGAAATAAGATCAACCATCATCCTATTGCTGGACCGCAATGGCACTACCTCCACTATACAGCTATTAACATTCTCAGCCACCATGGCCCCATCTGCATTGCATCAATCTATTGCCCTCCCAAACATGCTGTATCTTTCAGCCAATTCAATGACCTTTTCTCCGCTCTTGGACACAGATTCTTAATAGCGACTTTAATGCAAAGTTCCCCCACTGGGGAGCTAGGCTGAGCAATCCAAAAGGAAAACAGCTCCTAAAGTCAATATACATAAACAATTTAAACTGCTTCTCAGGAGGGTCTCCTACTTACTGGCCAACGGAAATTCCGGACATTATTGATTTCGGTATCTCCAAAAACATAGCCCCATCCGGTTCCAACTCCGGAACTAATTAGGAAGAATTTCAAAAATACTTCAACGTAAACTTCTGCTGCCAAATAAAGCTAAAAACTAACGAGGATATCGATAACACCCTCACTTACCTCACATCCACAGTCACGGAATGTGGAGAGAAACAATTAATTGTGCACAAATCAGTTAACAAAATCAACAGTGCCTTAGACCAGAAGAAATTCTGTGTAGGACTGTTCCTTGATGTCGCTCGGGCCTTCGACAAGGTGTGGCACTATGGTCTCAAATATAAAATACCGGTACCTGCCCCGAAGATTCCACAACATTCTGTTCAGCTACCTCCAAGACCACTCCTTCACAGTCAAGCACAAAGTTAGCATAAGTAACCCTTACCCAATAAAAGCAGGAGTTCCTCAAGACAGTGTAATGGGCCCATTCTTATACTTTATCTACACTGCGGACCTACCGACGGACCAAGAATTCTTAACAACCACATTTGCAGATGATACAGCCATCCTATTCACCCATACTAACCCGACAACCGCCATAAGAGAGCTACAAACCCAAGCGGACAAAGTCATGGAGTGGGCAAAAACCTGGAAAATTAAAATCAACGAAAGCAAAACGGAACAAATTACCTTCGCCCTCAGGAGACTCAACTGCAAACCCCTAACAATCAACAACAAGGAAATAACCAGAGTCAAAACGGTTAAATACCTCGGTCTTCACTAAGACTCAAAACTAACCTGAAAAACACATATAATGAAAAAAAGGAACAAACTAAACACGTATTCCGAAACCTCTACTGGCTACTTCACAGAAAATCTCAATTAAATACAAATACAAAAATTATCATATATAAATCGATTCTGAAACCAATATGGCCATATGGACTGCAGATTTGGGGCTCGGCCAAAAAGTCCAACATTGCAATCATTCAGAGAATGCAGACCAAAATAATCAGGGCAATACTCGGTGCGCCTCGCTACGTCAACAACAAAATAATTCAACGCTATTCAGGCATTGCAACAGTTCATGACGAAGCAAAGAAATTGTGTAAGAGGTACTTTAAAAGACTCCGCAAGCACCCCAACATCACAGCAAAAAACATACTGATTAAAGAAAAATTTCGCCGACTCAACCGAACCGACCCTTTACAAATCATCAATCGTCAGTAATCAAACTCTTATAAATAAAGAGCCGTCCAAAACAATCACTAACAGTCGCAATGGGAAACACACAGACGAAGAAAGCGGATAATACGGGAGAGGTTATCAACTCGATCGTAATCAACCTGGTGGACGTGGTATCAACGCAACTGGAAACCATCCTAATAATCTTGACAGCCCTCGTAGGAACGTCGCTCGTCTACCAGTTCTACAAGGACTACAGGCGCAGCATAAAGAAAAAGTACTGGACCCAAAACCCCGCTAACTCCTCGTAGCAACCTCAACCGCTTTGGGACTTTCTTCAAATAGGCCGTGGTATCGGCGAAGACGGACCATTTCTGGCACTGGCTACGGGAGTTAAAATTATTAGATATAAGAGTCGTAATAATGTAAGCTAGAGATCGGGCTAACGATCTAATACTTACGTAAGAAACAAATAAAAATGTTAATAAAAAAAAAGGAAAACTGTTAATTATTCTATTATTTTAGAAATAATAAAATATTGTTCCAATATAAAAAGTATATCAGAAAAAATTTGTTAAAACTGTGCAATCGTGAAATATGTTAAATAATGAGGAACGTAATCGATCAAACAAAAATTTATAATAACTAAGCGATCGGAAATCAAGAATTATCAATAAAATAAAAAGGTTGCAAAGATAAAAAGTAGAAAGCCACTTTACAAAAACAACGTGAATTAAATACTTCAAAAATTAGATCTTTTCTATAAAAGGCAAATTCGAGAAAGCGAAAGTCCTTAAGGCAAATTATTAGGTTGTTCCACATGAAATCTTCGATTTTAGGGTTAGATTAAAAAGAATAATATTTTACAAATTAATATATTTTATTTAATTTCTATTACAATTTATACTTTTTTCCCAACGCTTCGGTAAATCAAAAATGCCTCTTTTGCAAAAATCTTCATTTTTACTGCTTATGAAATTTTTTTTGGTTTCTGTATGTCTTTCCCCTTATGAATGATTCGTAATTACTGAAAAAGTGGTAATCCCTCGGTGAAAGGTCGGGGGAATATGGCGGATGTGGCAATATTTCGTATTTTAATGAGGTTAATTTTTGAACTGTAATTGAAGCTTTGTGAGGTCTGGCATTATCATGCAATAATATAGGGTCGTGGCGGTTGATCAAACTCGGTTGTTTTTCTTTCAATTTTGCATGCATGGCATTAATTTCTCGGCAATACGGTTCTCCTGTTATCGTTTCGCCTGGCTTTAAAAACGATGGATTGGATTCCAACCTGACCCTTAATTCATTTTTGTCAATAATGTTCTTGGGTCTTCCTCGAAGCTCATTTTCGAGATTAAAATTCCCAGAACGAAATCTTTGAAACCAGAAATGAACTTACCTGTCATTTACGGACATTCCTTCGAATGCGATGTTAATGTTTCTTGCAGCCTCCGAAGCGTTATGGCCAGCTTGAACTCATACAAAAAAACTACCCTTAATTCACGTGTTGACACCATCTGGTTATGGGTGTGTAAAAAAAAATAAATAAACAAAACGGGCTAATATTTTCGAATATGTTTGTGAAGGATACCTCTTAAAATTCTAAGAAAAAAAATTTGGGAGTGGGTTGACAACGACATCATCAAACGCCTTTACTTAAGACAGTAAACGCAAAATAATTCCCATAATAAAATCGAACTGGTCCAGTATGGGCAAGAAACCTGACACCTCAAAGGCATCGGTAAACCGATTTGCCCCGTTACAGTGTATTAATCTGAGTGAGGAAAACATTGACTCAGAAACAAGCAATGTCGAAGCGACAAATAAAGTTAAAATACCTCCTATAACTGTGTTAAAAACTACCAGTGCTGTGATACGTAATATTATGGCAAAACTGGAAATCAAAAACTATAATATAAAATTAATATCGGTTGGAATTAAAGTAAACACCGAAAGCATGGATCACTATAATGCGGTAATTGCAAAACTTAAGGAGAATAAACATGAATTCTTCACTCAGAGAAACAAAGAGGATCGGCCTATTAAAATACTCATATCAGGACTTCACAGCATGAAAACTGAGGAACTTAAATAAGAGCTTATCTCCTTAGGACTGCAATGCGAAGAAGTTAAGGCGATTAACTATAAAATCACTAAAAGCAACGGCACCACCAATTACCTGATCTACTTCAAAAAAGGAACAACTAAACTAAATGAATTGCGTAAAATTAAAACGATATCCAACACAATTATACATTGGGACTATCACAAGAAAAACGCAAAATATCTAACTCAATGCTATAATTGCCAGATGTTCAGCCATGGCTCCCAACACTGCAATCGTTTTGTGCCATTTGTGCTGGACACCACCCCACAAAAAATTGCACCTCGGAGAACACCGTTAAATGTGCTAACTGCAACGGAGAACATAAAGCTACGGATCTCGTTTGTCCTAGCAGAGCTCACTTCATCGAAATAAGACAAAAACTATCGGCAAGAAGTCAAATCAACCCCGGATGGAAATCAAATTTAAAAAACAGAGAAATAAATCAACCATTAAATTTTAACGAAGAAACATTTCCCCATCTTCCAAGTCGGTCAGTAGCTTCTGTAAATCAGACACAAATCCCAACGGTCTGGAACACTTCAAGGACAACAACCACTATCGCAAACAACCTGTTTACCCTACACGAAATTCAGCTATTAACTACTGAACTCTTAAGTAAGCTAGCTAATTGTAAAAGTAAATCTGAACAATTTCAAGTTATAACAGAACTAGCAATTAAGTATCTGTACAATGTATCATAATAATTTGAATATTATTATTTGTAATGCTAGATGTATTCGAAACAAAAGCATTGAATTCTTTAACTTTTTAATTCAATACAAGGTCGATATTGCTCTTATAACCGAAACTTGGCTTAAACCAAAAAATCCGTTCTATCATGACAATTTCATTTGTTACAGGAATGACAGAACTTACGCTAAAGGTGGGGGAGTTGCAATCCTAGTGAATAAAAACATTAAACATACATTAATGAAAGACATCAATACTAAGGTTATTGAAGCTATAGGTGTAGAAATAAGTATCTCAAACCACAGAAAAGTGACCTTTATCTCAGCCTATTTCCAAGGGGGTAACTCTTCTAACCCAGAAACTAGGCTCGGCTTTAAGCAGGATATTCTCAAAGTAGTTCGATTAAATTCAGACTACATAATCGGCGGAGATTTTAATTGCAGACATCAAATATGGGGATGCAAAAGATCCAATCAATGGGGGAAACAACTGCATAAAATAGAAAACTCAGAGCCTTTTGTTATATGTCATTCCGCGGATCCTACCTATATTCCAGCGAATAGCAAGCATGTACCTTCTACACTAGACATATTCTTAACCAACACACCTCATATGGTAACCGATCCAGTTACGATCAATGACCTATCTTCAGATCACCTTCCAGTTAACTTTCAATATAGTTCCACGCCTAAAAAAAACGGTTACTCCATATACATATAACTTCAAGATGGCCAACTGGGAAAGCTTTAAAAATTACTGTACCAAACACGTCAATGTAAAAGTCTCTCTTAATTCTATTAAAAATACGGCCGATATTGATCGCTTGGTCAACCATCTTACCACGACGATTAACTCGGCCATTGAACAATCAATCCCTAAAAAGCACCCCACACTACTAGTAACAGAAAAAATACCACAAAGCCTTAAAATACGTATTAAAAAAAATAAATACGGCCAGACGTAAATGGCAAAGGTGTAGATTACCCTGGTACAAAAAGACATGGCTGGAATTAAATAAAAATATCATAGGCAAAATCCATGAAATTAAAAACAAACGATGGAATAAGCACCTCGGTAGATTAGATAAGGGCTCCAAAGCGTTTTGGAATATCACTAAATGCTTCAAGAAAGGTAGCAAGAGTACGTCAACTGTTAAAAGCGATGTGAAAAATCATATAACTCGAGGAGAAAAGGCAAAAATTCTAGGGAAAACCTTCCAAGCTAATCACGAGATTTCACAAGATTTTAGTGATCAGTCTACTATAGACGAAGTAAACTCATGTATAACTAACTTCAGCCAAAACGCCACGGAAAATAATTGTCCATATATTAGGCTTGAAATCCTCAGAAAAATTATTAAGCAACTTCAAACAAATAAAGCTCCCGGTATTGATCAAATTAATAACACTTGTATCAAACACCTGCCTAATAAAGCATTAATTCTCATCGTACACATTATTAATGCCTGCCTTAAACTAAGTTATTTTCCAGAAACCTGGAAAGAGGCAAAAGTTATTGCGATACCAAAACCTCATAAATCACCCAACGACCCTAGTAGCTATCGTCCAATTAGCTTACTTTGCACACTCAGCAAATTATTGGAAAAAACCTTAAAATCCTTATCTTAATACCCGTTGAAGAATTTAACATAATTCTCAAAGAGCAATTTGGTTTTCGCACTCTTTAAAAAACCTATTTTTGAAGAAAATCTTTGGATGCGAAAAACTATAGCAGCACTACTGTAAATGTAAACGTTTTCTTCATTTTTCAATTTTTTTCTCATCAAATAATTTTGTAAAGAAAGGAATAGGTGAAAATCTGATGGCTAAGGTCTGGGGAGTATGATCAATGCGAAAGAATTTCCCATCCTAGCTCTGAGATGTTCTGTCGAGTCGCCAAAGCAGCATGAGGTCTAGCATTATCGTGATGCAGTATGATTTCCTTCCTATTGAATATTGTCAACCTTTTTTCTTGGAGTACTTTGTTACTCGTCCATTTGTTGACTGTATTTCTGCGAATTTAGCTTTTTCTGGGATTCCAAAAGCTCATAGTGGATTGGACCTTACATGTCCCACCGTATACACAGTATTCTCTTTTTAAGGCTCAAGCTCGGTGTAGAGGTGAAGAAGGCATGTTTTCCGGGTTCACGCTGTTTTCCTTACGATGTTTTCATATGTAATCCATTTTTCATCATTTGATCTATCATGGTCTTAAAAATATCTTCATCAACCACAAATGGCCGCCCAGAGCGTGGCTTATCACTAAGGCCGAAATCACCTGCTTTAAATTTTTCGAACCATCTCCTACACGTTCTGATAGAAAGATATACAGCCACATATAACTCAAATGAACATATCCAAATATATTCAAACTTGAAACGAAATTATCGGACAGAACTTTCCGGTAGACCTAATGTAATGGGAATAATACAACAATTTTATCCCCTACACTTCAGAAACTGTAAATCGAAATTCGCACAAACCAAAGTTATAGATTTAGATTTTATAGCACTAACACGCAGCAGAATACCATCATGGGTGCAAGTGTGTCATCAGATGAACTAAAACAGTCTACTGGAAAATTATCAGCTAGCCGCAACGTCATTTCTATAATACTTCGGCTGTCGCCCCCGCTCCAATTATTCATGTCCAGCCTGTCGAGTCACAACGGTTTACAACCAAGCCATCAGCTGGATCAATCAGCGTTGACTTTAACGATGTTATCACTCCGACACCTACTGGGGATCATCAACCAGTTGCTGTGTCCGATTGTGATCGAAACTCAGTTGTATCAGCTGCTCCAATTGCGAATGAAGAATGGCATCGCGTGAAAGGAAAGAATCGAGGTAGAAAAGTTCTTGGAACCGATTCTTCCACAACGGAATTATCAGTCTTGCGTGGTATGAAATGGATCCATCTTTCCCATTTTCAGCCTTCAACGTCTGCGGAATGCATAATAAAACACATCTCTAATAAATTGATGGTGGCGAAGGAGATGTTCAAGTGTTTTCCTCCTATTAAAAAGGATGTTGCTATCTCGTCGCTTAAGTTTGTCAATTTTAAATTAGGGATTCCATCGGATATGCTTAAAAAAGCTCTCGATCCCTCTATTTGGCCTGCTGGACTAAAAATCTGTATCTTCAAGTTCATTAGTTTAAAAAACAAAGATACTCGGTTTCAGGTTCTAATATCTTGAATGGTCTTAACGATGATTTGAATGATAACGATATTTCTATTTATTATCAAAATATCCGTGGTATGCGAACTAAATTACTTGATTTCAAACTTGCATTGGTGGAATGTGCGTATGATATCATTATGCTTACGGAAACTTGGCTGATTAGTGATTAGATTATATCTTCCTCTGAATTTGCAACTAAGGAGTTTGTGATTTTTCGTAAAGATCGCTGTCCAGTTTCATCGGGTTGCAGTAGAGGTGGTGGTGTGTTGATTGCTGTCCATTCCGATCTACATGCTGAACCCATTCCATTACCCAATGATTCTTTCGTTATTGAACATTTGGCCGTCCGTGTTAGATTAAATGGGACATCATTAAATCTTTACGTGTGTTATATTTCTCCAGCTTCTAATTTGGAGGTTTTTAAAGCTCATCTCAGCAGCATTGAACTTTTATCTTCAACACTATCTGATGGTGAACATCTGTGCGTAACGGGTGATTTCAACCTGAGCAACATTACCTGGACTTGTATAGAAGATAATAATCACCTGACACCGACGAACATCTCATCTGCAGCTGAGTCCTTAATTTTAGATAATTTGGCAGACTTAAACTTATTTCAAATTAATTCAGTCAGTAACATCTTTAGTAGGCTCTTAGATTTAGTTTTTATCTCTAATGAAATCTTTACGAAAGTATGTGAATCAATGTCACCCTTACTTAAATGCGACTTGTATCATAAGGCACTGAACTTCAACATTTAAGCTTATAGGTTTGATAAGTTAAGACCTTATATGAAATCTCAAGAGTATAACTTACATATTGCTAATATTGATGGTTTAAATAAATATTTGTTAAATATTAATTGGAATGCGTCCTTAAACAATCTTTCTGTGAACGAAGCATATAACAAGTTTCTTGACATTATTAAATCTGGTTTACAGCGGTATGATCCCTTGCAAAAGAAGATTACTAATAATCGTCCAAAATGGTTTAACATATCTTTATTACGTTTAAAAAATGCCAGAAATAATGCCCACAAAGCTCTAAAAAACGCTGATAATGCAAGTGTTAATAGTAGCGCGGCTATGCTTAATAATTTCAAGAGATTAAGGGCTGAATTTGAATATTTGCACCGCTTTTTACACAAACAGTATACTTTTTCTATTGAGGCCAATATTAAAAATGATTGTAGAGCATTTTGGAGTTACGTTAACGACAAACGTCAGCTATCTGGCTTTCCTAATATTATGGAATTCAATAATTTAAAATCTAGCAATCTTGATGAGACTTGTGAGTTATTTGCGAAGTTTTTTGAATCAGTATATGGGTCTGATACTCCTCATTCTTCAAATTCTTCAAATTCTAACTTTCAAAGTCTTTTGGATGTTGGTTCTTTATGTTTGACTGAACAGGATATTATAAATGGTGTGAACTACCTCAATTGTAATTATAGTGCAGATTCGGATAGTATTTCACCAGCTCTTCTTTATGCGTATCATCTTTAGCTACGCCTTTAACTCTAATATTTAATTTATCTCTAAATAGTGGAAGCTTTATCAATGCCTGGAAGATTTCGACAATTAAGCCGATCTATAAGAGTGGTGCTAAGCATATGGTTAATAACTATAGAGCTGTTTCTTTAATTAAGACAGTCCCTAAATTACTTGACTCTATTGTTGCAAATAAGCTCTCTTTCATATGCAAGCAAATTATTTGCCCACAGCAGCATGGATTTATGAAGGGAAAATCAACAACGACCAATCTGGCAATTTTCACAAATTTCTGTTTGAACTCGATTGAAAACGGTTATCAAATGACAAAGTCAACATATCTGCTCTTCTAAATAAGCTTCAACAAATAGGTTTCCATTTTAATTTTCTTCAATGGACTTCCTCGTACCTATCAGACAGGAAACAGATTGTTAAAATAGAGGACTCATATTCTCGTGTTATTGACGCCTGTTCTGGTGTACCGCAGGGAAGCCACTGTGGTCCTATTGTATTTGCACTGTTCATAAATGACATTGTTGAAAGTTTCCTGCATGCTAGGTGCTTAATCTATGCAGATGACTTAAAAATATTTCTGCAAATTAGTAATAATCACTGTTGCTTAAAGTTACAGGAAGATCTAAATAACCTATCTTCTTGGTGTATCAGAAATGGTATACACCTAAACATATCTAAATGCCATATGATTTCGTTTTATCGATCCGTAACGAATACGTTGTTGAACTACACTATAAATGGTCATTTATTGGATCGAGTTGACGAGGTCCCGATTTAGGTGTAATCTTGGATAAGAAACTTACACTTTCAAGACATATTGACCATGTGGTGTTTAAGGCTTATAAATCGCTAGGATTCATAAAAAGGAATACAAGAGAATTCTCTAATGTGTTTGTAATTAAAACTTTGTATATCTCTTTTGTAAGGCCGTTAATTGAATACGCATCTATTATATGGAGCCCATCCTATACTCTGCATATTAATAGAATTGAAGCGGTGCAAAGATCTTTCACAAGATTTTTATACTTCAAACTAAATTGGAAGAAATCGAATGTACCTTCCTATGAAACACGCCGTCTTTTATTTGGTTTACCCACGCTTACAGACGTGATGTGGGTTGTGCTTTGTTTATTAAAGATTTGTTATGTTATGATATCAATTGTCCTGAATTACTTTCTATGATTAATATTTATGCATCGGAAAGACCGCTCCGTTCGAGAGACTTGTTGGTTGCTTCCTCACATAGAACTAATTATGTTTCTCAAGAAGTGGTCACCAGATGTATTAATAAATTTAATTTTTTCAACGAAAAAATAGACTTCACACTATCTAGAGCAGAATTTAAAAATAATTTAATGTATCTAGAAAATAGAATATACTAAGTTAGATTTTCTTTACGTTAGGTTATCAGTCTGTAAGATTAATGTGTAATCGGTAGGCTATAAATAAATAAATAAAGATCGGATATTGAATAGAAAGAACAAATTCTTTTGGCCCATAGAAGAGCACATCGCAGTGCTAAAGAAAACAAGATTCAATTACTAGAAAAATTTTACTTCCCAAGGATGATGCAGAAGATAACGGAAATAGTAAAACAGTGCCATATATGCAAACAGCATAAATACGAAAGACACCCACTTAAGCCGGTAATCGGAGAAACGCCAATTCCACAATACCCAGGACAGATATTGCACATGGACATTTACATCGTCGAGAAAAACATTGTACTCACTGCAAATTTTTCAAATATGCACAGGCGAAAATAGTTAAATCTCGATCCGCTGATGATATAAGAGAACCACTGAGACAACTTCTCTTTGTGTTCGGAGTACCGAAAACGATAGTAATTGATAATGAAAAATCTCTAAATTCCAACATCATCACCTTCAGTTGGGAATAAACATCTTTAGTGTGTGGGAGACTCCGAGGTAGTCGATTTCGCGTCGCTCACAAGAACTCGACCTTTTGCAGACCACAACTTGGGGAATTTTGCGTCGTGACTTGCCTGCACCCATACAAAATTCAACTGACCCAGAAGGTAAACGGCCATAGACAACGACTGAATGGTCTCTGGAGCAGTTGGAAACTGATCGTAATTTTCATCCAAAAATCATCTTCAGCAATGAGGCCCATATTTGGATGAATGTGTATGTCAACAAATAAAATTGCTGAATTTGGGACGATACCAATCCACATGAAATCCAAGAGCGTCCAATGCATCCGGAAAAAGTCACTGTTTGGTGCGGATTTTGGGCTAGCGGCGTCATCGGTCCATATTTCTTTGAGAACGACGTTGGCCAGTCCATCACCGTCAACAGCAAGCGCTATAGGTCAATGATTACCAACTTCTTTTGGCCTGAATTGTATGATATGGACACCAACATTATGTGGTTTTAACAGGATGGCGTTACATGCGAAACAGCTCATGCCACATTGGACATTCTGCACGAGCGATTTGAGGGCATGGTAATCTCACGTGAAACTGATGTTAACTGGTCATCGAGATCGTGCGATTGGACCCCGTTAGCCTTTTTCTTGTGGGGTTTTTTTTAAGTCGCAGGTCTATGCGAATAAGCCAGAAACCAGAGCGGCCTCAAAACCGTGCCATCGGTCAAATTCAGCGTGATTTATGCGCCAGGAAATGGAAATTGGACATTTCGGATTCGCGCCAACTAGAGTAGCCGCGGCAGTCATTAGAACGATGTAATATTCTGAACCTAATGGCATCGATAGGCCTTTCAAACAAATAAAAAATTTCGATGATATGTCATATACACTTTGTTTTATTTAAATTTAAAGATAGGAAGTGCTTAATGAAAGACTCTTTAGTTTTAACAGCTTAAATATTTGTAATAGAAAAAATTTAGTACACCTAACGACAACGATTGCATTCCAAGACTTCTAAACAGCCAACAGTCATCTTGCACGAAAACATCAGGCGTACCCGTAGCAGCAGTAGAAGAAATAGGACCTGGAATAATACTCCTATACCAGTATAATGGCACTATAAAAATCAGCGGAGCGAAGACGAATCTCACGGGTATATTCATAGCACACTTTGCCAACGAGACCATAACCATCGGCAAAGGAAACTACACCTCTAGAAAAATTCCTGGCCATAAACCACAACCAGCTATCCTACAACCAAGCTCAATATTGAGCGCCTATGAAGAAATCCTTACCTTAGAGGCTATAAAAGAATTACATATCAACAACACCGAAGAAATCAAACTCCTGAGGATAAAAGATCGATTGGGGCTTATCACCAACCTAGGCATATCATCTCTGGTAATATTAGCAATCATCATCATCGGCATCAAGATTTGTCTGCGAGCATCGGAAACAAGTTCAACTCCTATCTTCACAAACATGCCCCCGACCTCAAATACAGAAAAGACAAGGGAGGAAACGGAACTTCCGGAACCGCCAAAAATCACGAGCGTAAACCATATACCGTACATTTAGGGGATCAACGAGGACGTCGATTTTTAAGACGGGAGGAGTTAAGAGCGCATTTTACCATCAATGCATCGATCAGGTCACCGGCCCACACAACGTGACCAACGTCACCGCAGTTAACCTGATTCAATTAATGCTGACGAGACGCACACGCGCCACCCAATAATTAGCTCAGGTAGAATTAAGTAAAATTGTAAAGTTGTCTTAAGAGCTATTTGTAAATCAGTCCTACATTAATGATCGGCTAATAAAGGGTGGCACAGCCAACGTTAAAAACATATATTTTTTATTCCAAAACGGGAGTTTAACTTACTACAGCGGCAAAATTTCATTAAACCATAGCTAACTTCATTATTGAAAAGCGTGTGAAAGTATTCGCGTTTGTTTTATTGTTAATATTTTATTAGTGATTGAACCATAGCGCGTTACTGGCAGTGTTCCGAAACGCTATTGTAATGGTTGGATAAAAACAGTAACATCGCCAGAAATAGTTCAGAATGTTAAGGCTCGAATAGAAAGAAACCCTCGACACAGTGGAAAACAAATGGCTTCTGAATATATCCCAAAGGAGCATTCTTTGAATATTGCAAAATGAGCTCAAATTCAAGTCTTCTAAGTACCAAAAAGTTCAAGATCTCATCAATGCTCAAATAAAAGTTAGACTGGATAGAACGAAGGAGCTGTTGCGCTTGCACGAATGCGGTCAATTGTCGAATATCGTCTTTTCAGAGGAGAAAATTTCCAAGATTGAGCAATTCGTAAACAAACTAAATGATCGTGTGTATTTAGAAAAGTTAAACAAAAGTTTGGATATCCGAACAGCCCCCAGAAGCCAAGCACCACCGTATGGACCCCGGTGACTGCTTATGGTCACTCTCCGCTGCGATTTTTGGAACGTGGCATCAAGGTCAATGCATATATTTACCAGGAAAAAGTTTTGGAAGGTACTTTGAAACCATTAGCAACCAAACATTTCGATCAGAGAGATTGGACATTTGAACAAGACGAGACAAGCACGAGTCAAGCAAAAATGGCTGAGACAAGGTTCCCTGCTTCATTTGACCGCACAGTGGTCGCACACCAGATGCCAATCCGCTCAACTTCTTGGTATGGGTTATTTTGTAGGCCAAGGTTAGCACTAAAAAATATCAGAGTGTTGATATATATAAGAAAGCCCTTCTTTGTGAATAGATCAAGATTCCGCAAGTTGACATCGATAGACTCAAAGGCATAGTTCGCGCTAAGGACGACCATATTAAAAATTAATGAATGCATTATTAAAATTTGATTATTTCCCTATATTTTTTTATGTGGCACCAATAAAATTCGTTCACACATAAAAAGTTATAGCTTTCTGAAAAGTTGCAATTCAATTGCCTCACCCTGTATATAAACTAAAGAACCAATATTGAATATGTTTTATCTGAATCACGGATTTATTAATATAAATTAAAATAAATATCCCAGTGCCCATATAATTTTGGGGGGATTTTAATGCTCGAAATGGGAACGAAAATGATTTGAACTGCAAAAAATATTTTTATTGGAAAATCTCTACAACGAAAGCTGCGATAAAACAATTAACCCTAGGGGAAAAACTCTATTGAATTTTGTAAATATAAATGATTTAATTATATTATATATAATCGACTTTGCAATATGTAATTTTTCTGCGTTATATATTGGAAAAGATCTTAAAGCGAATTATATCTCGCTCTGATCATTCGCCAATAATAGTAGAAATGAACTTTTTCAAGCAAGAAAAAAAACAAAAAGAAAAAATACCTGTTGAAATGAAAATTAAATGTTGGCGCGTGCTATTCATGCGCCGTCTACACGGCTGATCTGCGTAGCATGTTCTCTCAAGTGTGGCTTCCTTCTTCTTGCTTTCGGTTTCTGACTTGTTTCAACGTGCTCATCCAATAAGTCTTTTTGTAACAGATTATGAGACTTAAAACGCTTCCATCGAACTGCGTGTGTTTTTGAGTAAAAAGGATTGATAAAAAGTACAAAGAAAATGTGTGACGAGAGTATTCATCGTGAAATACGTGTGTCCAAGTTATCAAAGGTTACCTATGGACGATGGAAAATCGAAATTCGAGATGTTCTGGAGAGCCATAAGATTTGGGAAGTCGCCGACGGCAGTGAAGCTATGCCAACATCTGCAGCAGATCTTAAGAATTGGAAGGCCAAGGATAGTAAGGCAAGATCAATCATAAGGTCAACCCTGGATGATGCGACGTTTGATCAAGTGTGCGATTGTGAGACTTCTGTCGACATATTAAATAGAATAAGGACCATTTTTAAGCCTAAGTCATTAAATATGCTATTAGAATTACTTCGTGAATTTTTCACGTATTCTTGGAAACCAGAAAGCACGGTTGGTTTTGTAGCGGGACTCAAAGTAATTGCTAGAAAAATAGAAGTTTCAGAGTCAGAGGACTTCGGTAAGAAATTTAACGAGAAGCTCATGATGGCAAAAATCCTAGGTTCTTTACCGAAAAGTTTTGGTAACTTCGTAACGAGCTGGTCACTCCTGTCGAATGACACATCGCTAACTTCGTTTTTAGAAAAGCTTGCGGATGCTGAAAGAGGCATGACAGAACGGGCCGAAGACATATCACAATCTTTAAAGCGAAAGTAAACTTCAAAAATAGACAGGACTTCGATAAAAAGAAATTCCAGGGAAAATGTCACAACTGTAAAAAAAAGGGCATATGCAGCGTGATTGCTGGTTAAAATCTAACAAATGCAACGTAAACAACAGCAAATCAGCCAAGGACGACAAGCCAAACAGGAATGATGAAAGTGGTCTCTCAGCCTCATGTTTAAGTGAAATAAATAAGGAAGGCAAAATTATTGCCGATTCAAGAGCGAGTATTCACTTAACAGGCAATTTAGAGTGGTTTTCATCGTTGCGAAAACTTAATTCTCCAGTGGCACTCAATGTGGCTAACAATCAAACAGTATGGGCGACACATGTTGGTAATATTAACATTGAAAAATCCATAGATGGTCGTAAATGGGAGAATAAAGTCTGGGAGAACGTATTTTACGCAGAGAATGCAGGTAAGGAGTCTCTGTTTTTAACGACGTACATGGAGAATTTGAAAGGCTACAGTTTTCAGCAAGGAGATGGTGCTATGAGTTTGATGGAAGGAAGAAAAGTGATCTTAGGCGGTAGGAAATATGGCAGTCAATATATTCCATTTATACGGGTCAGACTACCTGCTACCTCAGCAAAAGCAGCACAGTCTATCGGTCTATGGCATCAAAGACTGGGTCATGTAAGTGACAAGGCGATACAAGCAATGTCAAACAACAATTTGGCTGAGGGTCTGAATATAGGAAGTACCAAAAGAAATACATGTGATACATGTCATCTTGGAAAGCAGACAATAAACGCACATCCAACCAGAGAAAGGCGCAAGTGCTCACCGGGTGAGCGATTTCATTCAGACGTATGTCATGTGGGTGTATCATCGTGGAATAAATGTAAATATTTCATGACAATTAAGGATGAAGAATTAGGTTGTCGCAGAATTTTCTTTCTAAGAACTAAGGAAAATGTCGCAGATATTTTAAGCACTTTCTTTGCAGATGCTGAAAAAGAGACTGGCCGAAAAGCAATTTCCTTAAGAACTGATAATGGCACTGAATATCTGAATGAGGATGTGAAGGAGGTCCTCAAGCGAATGAATATCATTCACGAATTGTCACCGCCGAATGTGAAGCAGTGTAATGGTATAGCAGAAAGAGAAAATCGCACGCTGTGTGATACTGCTAGATCTTTGTTATTCAACACCGAATTGTAAAGGTCGGATAGAAATCTGCTATGGACTGAGGCGATTGGTACAGCCGTCTATCTTCGAAACCGAATTCCAAACCGTGGAAATGGGAAAACGACTCCATATAATGACTGGTACGGTAGGAAACCAAATATTTCACACCTACGTGTCTTTGGCGCACCTGCTTTTGTTCATATTCCTAACAATATGCGTCATAAACTGGATGCTAAAGCCAGAAAAACAATATTTGTAGGATATGACGGTCTAACTGATAGGGTTTACAGAATATTTGACCCAATCAAGAAGGTTGTGGAAAGGGTCTCTGATGTTGTCATAAGGGATGAAGTTGATCAGGATGATAAAATTCTGTTTCCGTTGCCAATAGATGAACAAGAAGAATGTGAAGTCAGTGCGGTTGAACGAGAATGGTCTGAAAAATCGGAGGATAATTCACAACAAATGAAAACTGACGACGATGATGAAGTTTTTGAAGAGGCAAGTGACAGATATTATGTAAAGCCAGAAGGTGTTGGGAAAAGAGGACGACTAGTCGGCTCAAAGAATAAAGAACGAGTAATTCCGGAGACTGATCGAGTCTTGAGGAATAGAACCAAGTCGGCATATATTGCAGCAATGAAGATTGCTTTGGATCCAGTTTCATATGAGGATGCAATGAGCAGAAGCGATTGTAATCAGTGGAGAAAGGCAATGAATGAAGAAATGTCATCATTAATGGAGCATAATGCATATACCCACCAAGAAATAGTCCCATAGTGTCATGTCGATGGGTTTTTAAGTCAAAGCTCGTTTGGTTGTAAGAGGTTTTAGTCAGATACATGGGGTCGATTACTTTGAAACATTCTCACCAGTTGTGCGTTATGAATCAGTAAGAGAAGTTCTGGCGATTGTGTGCTCCGGTCTTCCCCGCCACCTCCGGGCAGAGGAAGCACTTCGGCTCAGCGGCACAGCCCTTCGCGGAGTGACCCGCCCCCCCGCACCGGAAACAAAGCTTGCTGCGGTCTGGGCCACCGCAGGCCTGGCTTTGGTGTCCGTACCCAAGGCACTTGAAGCACCTGGGCACGATCACCCGCCTGCGCAACCTGCAGTTAACCCATCCGACCTTTAGCCTGGCCGCCTTGAGCAGGACCTTCGCCGCCGCCTCATCGAGGTCCACTATGGCCATCCGCTGGCCACGGCCGTTCGTGCGGGAATAATAATAATATAATGCGCGGGAATAATAATAATAATAATAATAATAATAATAATAATAATAATAATAATAATAATAATAATAATAATAATAATAATAATAATAATAATAATAATAATAATAATAATAGTAATAATAGTAATAATAATAATAATATTAATAATAATAATAATAATAATAATAATAGTAATAATAATAATAATATTAATAATAATAATAATAATAATAATAATAATAATAATAATAATAATAAAAGCTAAGTATTATAACTGATGTAATATTAATTTGGAATGTGAAATAATTATTATGTATTATTATTTAAATGAATATAAATATAAAATTATTCTTTATTTGATGTTCATTTTTTCTACTTTAACTTCATATAAGTTAATTTATATTTTTTCCAATTAAATATCCAAAAAGGTCATTTTGACCCCTTTGGTAGAAATAGGTATATGTCAACTCATGGTAAACCTAGTGTTAAAGAAGAATTTTGAAATTACGGCTCACCAACCGACATGTTATGTTGGAATGGAGATCATCCGCAATAGAGAACTAAGAACGATACACGTTAATCAGAAAGGTTATATAACACAAGTACTATGGCATGCAAAATTGCAAACCAGCAACATCGCCCCTGAAGTGTCAAAATAAACTATCAAACCTAGACGACACAGATCAAAAGGAAGAAAATTATCCTTATAGGGAAGCTATAGGTTGTTTAAATTATATTGCATTAATCTCAATACCAGATATATCGTATGCGGTTAATGCGTTGGCTAGGCACTCCAACAATCATACCATTCTACACTGGCGAGAAGTAAAGCATGTATTAAGGTATTTAAAAGGTACAATTGATGTGTCATTAAGTTATAGTAAAAACAGCACCAATGCCTTGATTGGTTACTGTGATTCAGACTACGCTGGCGAATTGAAGGAGCGGAAGTCGACATCAGGATACATTTGTACTTTGTACTTCGAATGGTGGGCCAATAGCTTGGTCATCAAGTTTGCAACGGGTCATCATCAGAAGCTGAGTATATGTCTATTTCTGAAGCGCTGAAGGAACTTTTATGGTTAAGGCCTCTCCTCGAATCACTTGGTCTGAAACAAACCGGAGGCACGGAATTAAAGGTGGACAATCAAGCCACGATTGCAATGTCTAAAAATCCGGAATTCCATAAAAGGACCAAACACATTGGTGTCCGTTTTCATCGTGTTAGACAGGAACAGCAGGCCGGAAATGTGATTGTTAACTACATATCATCGAATGAGCAGCTAGCTGATCTGTGCACCAAGAATTTGCCGTGGACGAAAATTGCAACATACTTGAGGGAATTGAGGATGGCGGCATGAGCAAGGGAGAGTGTTGAAATGAAAATTAAATGTTGGCGCGTGCTATTCATGCGCCATCTACACGGCTGATCTGCGTAGCGTGTTCTCTCAAGTGTGGCTTCCTTCTTCTTGCTTTCGGTTTCTGACTTGTTTCAACGTGCTCATCCAATAAGTCTTTTTGTAACAATACCTCTTTTCACCACCTTCGCCGATGAAACAGCCATTCACTCACTCACCCACAGCAACCTTACAACAGCCAAAAGAGTACTACAAGAATACACTAATGACATAATCGATAAAATAAATAATAATAAAAGTAGAAAATTAAAATCAATGAAACCAAAACTGAACAGATCACATTTACACTCAGAAAGATATCCTGCAATCCAATCACCACTAACAACAAGACAGTAACACAAGTAAAATTGGTCAAATACCTCAGAGTCCCTCTAGACAGAAAGCTCACCTGCAAGACGCACATAGAAAAAAGAAAGGAACATCCCAAAACAGCACACCGCAACCTTTACTGGCTCCTACATAAAAAATCCCAACTGAACACCAGTATCAAAGTAGTGGTATAAGTTAACAACGTATATTATTATCAACATTTTAAAATAATATCCACATGCATTTCAGCGGCAGGCTACCGTTGCAACGTGGCCGAGGTTCCCGCACATCCAAAATATGCTGGCAACATGTCTAGACGGTGCAAGCGGCAGAATTTCTAACAGGTCAAGGTCACAGCAGATAGCCATGGAATTAATTCAATTAGCTGTTAAGATCAATCTGTAATTAGTTCTGGAGAAATAAACATCGGTAAAATAAAAAATTATTATTTTTTTAATAATTTTTGAAACAAAAGAAATTAACTGGCGCCCGAACAGGAACTGTAGTGAAAGAATAGTGGAAATAATCCAGTAGTAGCAAAGTGAAAGGTGTAACTAATAACTAAACAGTAAAAATAATCTGATAGTAACAAAATGAAAAGTGTAATAACCAAATGATTATGCCATTACGCGGAGAATCACTTACTCTCAATAGTGGCAAGTAGAGGAGTACAATCCCTTGAAATCACGTCATCAGGAATCAGGAAACTTTAGCACCCTGGAGTCACCGGAGTCAGACGGTCTCCCACACAGAGGACATAAAAAATCACCGGGATTGTGTAGAATCATCCCTCGTAGAACAAATACTCAACCATCTGATAATTTTACTAAAGTAAACCTTCATATTTTCCATTTGTATTTATAGAAATAAGAAGTGAATAACATCGAAACCTTGTTAAAATAAATTAAAGAATCGAAAAGCAAATTAAGTGAACTTAATTACATAAAAGTAATAAATTATTTTCAATACTAGGAAAAGAAAAAATTAAATGAATTAAAGAAAAGTCATATTTGAATTAAAAGCCAACACTTTCTTTTGAACGCATATAAAAGTTTAGAAATAAAAAAAATCTCTGTTTCAATAAATAGGAAATAAGAAAAAGTTAAAAAAGCTGGTTTTAAGGAACCTTTTGTGACAACATTTTTGTTTGTGAAATATTCCTTTAACTTTAGCTACAAATATTTTGATTTTTAAGAGCAAACTTCAAATTTCCAAAACGAATGAAACCGGTAAAACCATAAGACTAGTCAAATTAAGTCACATTAATAAAAGAAGCAGATCACCCCATCTTACAACTGAAATCCCCCCAAGCACATAAACCCTAAATAATTCAATCGCACAGCAAGTCATAGCTCTTGTACCAGACGTGATAAAAAGAGAAGGTCGAACTATCTTTGAGCTCTCTTTTAAAGCCGGAATCAGATATAAACGATATAAACAACGATGTTGATCAGCCAATTGTCTCTGCAGATAATTACATATCCGATATGGATGAGATTCCCGACGTAGTAAAAAGGGACTTCTGGGGGACGCGGAGATCTCAGGTGATAAAAAAAAGTGTAGATAGAATTTTAACCATTTACGAGCCTTTAAAAAGGACCACGAAATATTACGGAATCCTAAGTGTAATTCAGAATAAAATAGTCAGCCATGTCGATATCGCGTGAGATTTGGGTAGATTGGAATACCAGATGGCGACTCTAGTACAAGGTAAATCTACGATTCCCGAATTTTACCAGGAGGTCTACCAATATCTATCGCTTATTTTGAACAAATTATGTTCTTTTGACCTAAGTCAAGAATCACATAATATAATGACTCAATCCTACAGAGATAAGGCCCTCAACACTTTCGTAAGAGGATTCAGAGGTGAGCTTCCTAGATTATTAAGCGTGAAAGAGCCTGCAGACTTGGCTCAAGCCTTGCACCTCCGCTTAAAACTAGAAAATATCAACTTTCGTGCACAACACGCAAATAATATAAACTATAGCAAGAAGAATTGACCTCCTCAAATCAGTCCAAGGAGGCATTCCCTTTCCACAAAAAAATTTGCCCGTTCCAGCCCCTAGAACTAATTTCTATCCTGAAGTAACACATTATCCCCAGAGAAATCAAACAATTCATTCACCTTCAATCACGGCCCTCTCAACAATCTTTCCAATATCAATCGTTCTCACACAAACTACCGAATCTTCGACTTCCTCCTAAACCTAAGGCCAGAACCGATGAACGTTGATCAGTCAATGAACTCACGAGTGGTGAATTACCTTAACCATCCGAGACAGTAATTTGTGCAGAAAAGACCATCATCAAAGCAAACCCATTTCCCTTACAAACAACAGCGGATTTTTAATATCGAGTATCAAAATCAGGAAGAAACGGCAACACTAATTAAAAATTACTAACAACAAATAATCGACAAGGACGCAAATTACGATCAAACCCTTGAAGAATATAATGAAATTGTAGACGACGCTGCTCTTGCGGCCCCAGGACAAATAGATGACATCCATTTTTTAGATTAAGCAGCTCCTCGCTACCTTATTTTGAATATGTAGTAAGGAGCGGTGCAATATTGAGATTCCTAATCAATATGTGGTCTAACAAAAACTCGAATTATGCTACATTCGTAACCCTATCCCTAACATAAAGAATTGTCTTGCTAAATTGGTCACAGGGAGCGTCAAAATAACTCATCATGCACTAATAAATCCTTTCGGCCCTCCAATCCGGAAGTTAAAATTCCTCATTCTTCATAACTTGAAAGCATTATATGCATGATAGGAAACGACAGCCTTAAGGAAGTAAAAGTAGTCATTCACACAAACAAAAATTTCATGGTTATCGAACCAGGCATAAAAATCTCACTCACGCACACAGTGCCGATAAACGTCATTCGCAACCAATTGATCCTACGTAGTGGTTATGAAATTAGTTATCAATAAAAGAACCCTTTCCCCCAATACTACAGACATATCTATATTCAACCACAATACTCTCAAGCAGATATCATAAATATCTTCAAGAGGTATATAAATGACCGAAGAAGACATTATGGGACAAATTCAACTAATTTACCCCTCACACTTCAAAAACTGTAGAATTCGCTTCACTCGAACCCTAGTCGAAGATGTCGTTAACGATGTAGACCAAGCAGAACTAATTTTATCAACCCATAGAAGAGCTCATCGATATCCAGAGGAAAATCGATTGCAGTTACTGCAAAAATATTATTTTCCCAGAATGAGTCACAAAATAAAAAGACTCCTAAAAACTTGCAAAGTATGTAAAAAAAATAAGTACGACAGGCATGCTAGCAACCCAGAAATACATCTTACTCGTCCTATTCGTCGTACTCGACAACAAAAAATCTCTCTATTCGGCGACTCTTACTTCTATGATGGAAGAATTGAACATAATAATCATTAAGACTCCACCATACAAAAGCGAAGCGAACGGTCAAGTTTTCACTAGACCCTTTCCGAAATTATGAGATGCCTCATTGCCGACAGAACTAGCCGTTCTTTCGAGGAGCTCCTAGAACGCGCAATAAACGAATATAACCATACAATCCATTCTACAACTATAAGGAAGCCAGTAGAGCTATTCTACGGTTGCACCCCTAGAATCAGTTTCGACAAATTCGAAAAAGTCCGCATTAATAACATCGAAAATTCAAAATTAAACAGGAAAAAGACGTTAAATTCCACAATACAAAAAGGAAGCCACCTAAAAATTGTAGGCCAAACAATATTTGTAAAACAGAATAAACGATTAGGTTCAAAACTAACCATAAGATAAAAAGAAGAAATAGGACGGTTCTCATCGAATTCGGAATAGTCCATAAGAGTAACATAAGAAACTATTGAGAAACCCAAATCCTCGATTACTCCAAACCCCAAATCATCATCCTTAATTCCGGTATTGCTCAAATCCATAATGGCAACTTCAAATTAATTCATATATTAGATCTGCAGAGATACCAAGAATTTATAACCGAAATGCAATCGGTCCTCGAACATCAAGTGAAACCGAATCACTCCCTCTATCCCTCCTAAATCATGAACTACTTCAAATTCAGGAACTTTTCGAAAGTATTAGACCGCACAGAACAAAAAGATCCCTTAACTTCAAAGGTAGCGCATGGAAATGGATAGTCGGGAATCCTGACCATGAAAATTACGTAATGTTGACAGATCAGATGAACAATGTACTATTAAATAACAATAAACAAGTTGTAATCAACCAATTGTATAATGAAAGAATCAATAATATAACTCGGATCACAAATCAAATAATGAAAATCCTTGGAGAAGATGAATCTGTTAACGAAAAGTTAACATTAGGTGTACAATACAGAATAAAATTAATAAAAGAAGAATTAATTAATATCCGATATGCTACTCAATGTGCAAAATCTGGCATTGTAAATTCCATGGTGTTATTAAAAACCAATATAATCCTAGTAACGAAAATACTCGATCAATAAAATGTACCGTACTCTACGGCAGAGCAAGCATAGAATTTGTAAATGTTAAAATTATTAGTAGCAGTTCTACACTATTTTATATCATCAATATTTCGATAACAAGAAAAGAAATATATCAAAAGCTATTGGACTAAACGTGTAACCTGATATTAACACTAGATTTACCACGATTTGACATATACCTATTTCTACCAAAGGGGTCAAAATGGTGTTTTTGTATAAAATCCAAGAATTGATTCCAGCTAAATCTAGTATGTTGAAAAATACTTGTAACGGCCATCTCCGTGATGATGACTTTACAGTGTATTTCCGAGCCATTTGGTCTGTCATATCGACTCCATACTTGATATTATTATAATATTCTATTGTTTCTGGGATTTTTTTTTATTTTTTCTAATTTTGATGGAACTATGCTTCGAGCTAAGGAGGAGAACTTTTTTAGTTTCCTTGCTTTTGTAAATTGTAAGTGTACAATTATGGGATTTATACAATACACTTGAAAAGCGGGGTAAGCCATATTTTTTTTTGTTTAGCAATTTTTGGCAATTCTTTTTTATTTCCACGCATAGTTGCTACCAAGGTTGTTTTGTTCTTCAATAGTTTTGATGCCAAAGCTGTACTTGTAAAAAAATTGTCTGTAGTGACATTTCTGCCAACATGAATAAATGGCTCCATTAATTTCATAACGACGAATTCACCCAGAGGTACTGATGATGGTCTTGCTTCATCCTTGCCTAAGTAAGGAAATCCGTTTATAATATATTTTGTAGTTACATCCGATGCCAACCAAAATTTGATCCCGAATTTATTCGGTTTGTTAGGCATATACTGCGTAAATTTGCATCTGGCTTTTGTCGGAAATAACTGTTCATCAATAGTAATGTCTTTTCCCGGTACGAAACAGTTCTGACTATTTTCAATAAAATCGTTCAAAACTTTGAAAATTAGAGCAAATTTATCATTTCGTACCCGTTGACGGCGGTCAATTCTTTTGTCAAAGCAGATGTATCGTAAGATTTCAGTAAAACTGTTTCTACAAATAGATTCTCTGAAAAAATGAGGTCCCCATTTGTTCGACCATAGATAAGACATTTTCAAATTTTTCGCCTCGTATGCACTTCGTGCATAGAGAATTACAAAAAATGCGCATAATTTTTCTTTTGACAGCTTCCATTCTATTCCAAGAACACGCGATGCTTCTACTTCTGTACATGTTCTGATGTGCTCAATAATTTTTTCGTTGATTATTAGAAAAAAAGAACTACTTACTTGATCATTCATTATCTTTTTTTTCGCGTTACCTGTAGGACCATATTTTTCTTTAAAAGTGAAACTATATTTTGGTCCACCTAATGTAGAATCCTCTTTTATTTTTTGCCATATAGTTCCATCAACAATAATATCATTTTCATCGTCACTTTCATCGGAATATGTAGGTAATCTTCTCGTTCTTTTTCCTCCAGGTAAATTTAAAATATTTTCGTTTTCACTAGCACTTTCTTCATGTAGCTGTGCGCAATCATCTTCTATATCATTTACCTTCTTCAACATTTTTCGTTTTTTTAAAATACCCTGCCATTATTTCTCAAAATTTTCTACACAGAAAGGTATTGAATTTACTACTTGGATATATTCATATTGTCAATAAAATATAAAAATATACTTACCGCTTATGAGCAAAATCAAAGAATAAAAACTTCTAATAAGAAAAGAAATTTGTTTTTGAAACGCTAATGTAGGAACACAGGGCAGTTAAACAAATCCACTGGTGCACGGTTAGAACAACATTGAGCTATATTGAACTATATTGATACTTTACAGAAAAATGTACCATAAAAAAAGTACCGTCAGCACTGATAACCGCCGAAAGTACCGAAAATTTTTTCTTACATTAGATAGATTAGAATAAAAAAACAGTAACACGAACAGTATTCTCCTAGAAAGGAGAATACCCGAATAAAATCTATGTTTTGAAAATGCAATAAAATTGTGAAATGAGAGAAAAGTAAGAAAATATGTTGAAAATACAAAATCATCATGAATCCGGGCAAAGTGAGAAAATGTGCTGCCGGGTTCAGTTATATTAATTCGAGTGGTCAAAATGACCCCTTGGTGAAAGTAGGTATACTACATACATACTTCCAAAAATAGCAGACATAAAATTTAATTTATACATTTATATGTTTTAGAACTGTAAATAAAAATTAATTAAAATATTATCTTAAAATATTGAATGAATTTTCTTGAGGAAAATTAATGAAAAATGAACTCAAAGGGGCCATTTTGACCCCTTGGTAAATCTAGTGTTAAGAAATAATGATATAATTTTCGGCGCGATGAAAGATTGTAATACCTAACATATAGTTATCTAACCATTTGTAACCAAAATAGCATCCTAGATATAAGCAATTCCACCTCCATTACTAACCTACTGAAAAACCGCAACCCGACGTGTGTCACCATCAACAATCAACATGTCCCTACAGTTGAAGAACTGGATCCAGGAGTCCTGCTACTCAATCAGGTCAACGCCACCATAACCATCGGTAACACCAGCCAACATCTTCAGGGTACATTCCTCATGACATTTCACAAGGTTACAATAAAAATGTTCAATCCTTCAAGTCAAGAGAGGTATCAACCCTGCATTGCCATTGCCTGCAATCGCCTAAAAATTTCATTTTTTTTCCAATATCGCATAATAACCATTCTTTAAGACGTTGGATGAGGACACCCAAATTAAGAGGATAAGAGTTAACAACGCATATTATTATGAGCATTTTAAAATAATATCCACGGGCAGTTCAACGGCCAGGCTACCGTTGCAACGTGACCAAGGTTCACGCGAGTTACATATATTGACCTTCAGTCAAGTAACCCTATTCAGGCAACGGATCTACTTAAGTTTCCCAGTGAGAACGACGTCCAGTCCCATTTCCGCAGAAAAGATGCTTACCTGGTAAAAATTTCCTTAAGTCACGTTGCATTGACCAGTTTAGCAGATATTTAAAAATTAGATGAGAGGCATTCTGGCGAGAGTCTACTTACCGGACAGTTAAGAAAAGTGAAAGATAGAGTTATACTGTTTTAATAATATCTATTTGTGAAGATTATTTTGAGTTTAATAAAGTGTTTAAATAAGAGTGCCTTTTTTATTCTTTGTATCCGGTGCTTGACGTTGTTGGTGCCTCCGATACTTATAAACAGAATAGATTTCATCTACAAACCACCGAACTTTTAAGTCGCGCATCCAAAATATGCTGACAACATGTCTAAACGGCGCAAGCGGCAAAATTTCCAACAGATCATAGGTAGAGCAGGTAGCCATAGAATTAATTCCATTAGCTATTAAGATCAGTCTGTAATTAGTGCTGGAGAAATAAACATCCGTAAAAAAAAAATTAGTTTTTTTAATAATTTTTGAAACGAAGGAAATTAACTTATATAAAGCAATATTAAAACCTATTTGGACGTACGCGCTGAAACTCTGGGGCTCCGCAAAAATATTAAACATCGCCGTAATTCAACGGATGCAAACCAAGATACTTAGGTCTATCATAGGTGCCCCAAAATACGTCAACAACCCTATCATTCCACGGGATACAAAAACCAACCCCGTGGTTGCAGAAGCTAAAAAACCATGCATCAACTACGCCAGCAGTTTGGGCAAGCACCCGAACCCATCTGTGAAAAACATTTTAAAAGCAAAAAAAATCCATCGACTCAAAAGAAGTGGCCCACTTCAAATATCTCCATCAGCTTTACTGGAAAGACTATAAATCGCTACAATCAATAACAGCACTGAGTCACAACCGATTACCAAAGCATTCTACGCACCGTAAAAGAACGTAAAACATGAGAACCATCAAGTCGAAAAAGACGATAATGCAGGTGAAATAGCAAACACTATCAAAATCAATCCGGAAGACATCAAATTAGAGAAAACGAATTAATACTGATAATTCTAACGATCGAGGTGGAACTATAATTAATTTACCAACTCTATAAGGACTACCGGAAAGGTCTCAAAAAGAGATATGGCAACAACAACAGTCAACCTTACGAATCACCCACACTGGCCTCAACCTCCTACCAACAACGACTGTGGAGTGATGTAATGAGACACTTAAGCTGCCTCGAATTGGACCAGCGACATAAAAAAAACCAATCTTGGACTAAGATTTGAAAAAATACATGTTAAAGCTGCCATATAGTTGATTCATGTACACATAAACCGTAAATGGCGAGAAACTATGGCTGAAAAGTATAAAGAAATCATCGCATACTCAACGTCTCATTTACTAATGGTACAATAGATCAACTTGATACTAACATAATTAAAACAATAGCAGAATCTGCTAAAAAAGTAGCAATGATAAAAGCTAACTTTAGCAAGTACAAGGCTTACAAGCCTTGTTACAACTCTGAGTGACTTCTCAGCATTATAGTGCAATAGTCACTCAATATAACAGGTTTGAAAAAATACTACTTTCAATATCTAAAAGTTTTAAAAGAATCCTTCAAACTTTCAATTTCCATGTCATTGTGTGAGGCAAGGGGCGTACGGGTTCATAATTAACAAACATAAGAAATTTATCCGTTTCACTGATGAGATTATTAGCCTTGAATTATGGCATGCATTTTTAAAAACCTCTCTGCGTCACGTACACCAATATTTGCCGCATTACTTTTATGTAGATGGGAAATTATGTAACACTACATAAATTATGAATTTAAAAACATAAGGCTCCAGAACCTAATGATACTAGTGAGTTTTTAAGAAACCTTCCGCAAAATTGGTTTTTATATATTTTTTTATTCCTGAATAAAATTTGTACTTATTCAAAAAGAAATTCCAACTTCATGGTCAGATGTCACTCTAAAAATGCTTTACAAAAAAAAAAAAATTCCATGGCTTCTCGATGGCACAGTAGACATGAATATGTCTTATATAATAAATGAAAAGAAAGATTTAAATGGATTTATGTATTTTTTCGATCTCTTATATACACTATATACACACAAAGATACATAGATTCATACGTATATGCATACATACCTTCAAACTTATACATACATGCATACAAACACATACATAAAGTTATGTGATGTTGAACATCGCAATTATGGCGAAGTTGTGGACAGAAGGGAACGATGGGTACTGAAATATGAGATGTACGCTTTTGTTTCAAGTTTTTCGATATGGCGAGAAAGAACTACGTCGATACATGTTTATTTATTTGCGCTTAATACAAGCTACATAAAAAGAGAACTTAAGACTAGAAGTTAAACTAATAAATAATAAGAACTAAGAAAAAAAAATAAAAAAATTGGGAAAGGGAATGGGGCGGGCAAAGCGTTTAAGGGGGATTGTTAAGGCTGTTCCTGAGTGACGCTTTACTCAGGTGGAAGTCAAAGGATGGAAGGGAGTTGGCTTTACAAAGCATTCGCGTGAGGGGCTCAGAAAGGCCGTAGTTGGTGCGGTGGTAAGCAGGGCGAAAGAGAGGGGCCGAACGGAGGGTACGGGGATTGGTGTAAATGGGGACCCGTTGAAGAAGAGAGGGGCAGTCGATCTCGCCGATAAGCAGCTGATGAATGAAGGTAATATCGGCGAGGTCACGCCGCTTCCATAGGGGCTGCAGGTTAATAAGTAAGAGGCGGTTTTCGTAGGGCGGAAGGTTATGAGGGACAGACCAGGGAAGCTCACGAAGAGCGAAACGAAGGAACCTGCGTTGTACAGCCTCAATCCTGTTTATACTGTTGGATTTATTTATTTATTTATTTATTTATTTATTTATTTGGTTCGCTTAATACAAGCTACGGACAAATTAACTTAACACTAGACTTAATAGTAACTTAGAGATACTAAAACTAACCTAATTAGGACTAGATTGAGGAGGCGGGATGGACAGGTAAAGGGCTCGCTTAAGGGAGGATTTGTCTAGGTGGAAATCAAAGGGAGCAGAGTTGTTAACCTTCCGTAGCATCCTAGTGATTGGGAGGGAGACCAAACTTGGCTAGCGTACTCCAGGAGAGGCCTAACGAAGGTGACAAAGAGGGATTTATTTGGCAACGTAGGGGTCGAGGAACTCCTTGGACCAGCGCTTCACGAAGCCTAGCGCGGAGTTGGCTCTTGCAATCACATTGTCAATGTGTTCGCGAAAGTTGAGTTCGCTATCACAGGTGACACCTAGATCGCGAAGAGAGGATACGGAGGGGATGGGTTTGCCAGACAAACGATAGACTCGGGGGGAGAAGTGGGGCGTCTGCGGGAGTAAGTGATGGATTGGCATTTGGAGACATTAAGCTCAAGAGAGTTTTTTGTGCATCAAATGCTAAACTGGTCGAGAACGCTCTGAAGAAGGCAGGGGTCGGAGGTAGAGGATATCCGTTTGGAGATTTTAATATCGTCGGCGTGGATCCCCCAACTGTCAAAGTGAGGTGACGGAATTTTGCTTTGGCTCCGGTATTTTGATTGTTTTTCTTGGTGAAATTCGGCAGTGATCTTTTTTTTGGTGCTTTCGTCGCGTTCCAGTGATTGTACGTGCGGAAGTTATCCTGTTGCCTGCCGATTAGAAGTGGACTGGAGGCTCTTCTGGGAGATACAGCAGCGCCCACGGAAGTGAGGTTATCCGCCAGTGCTTCTGAGCAAGCGGGGCCCCCGGATTGCCGGGGTCGCGTGGATCGATCGGGACCCGATTTAGGGTGGAATGGGATGGAGCACGACGACTCCCCCATTGATGTAAATGAGGACGAGTTGCTTGCCTCCAGCCAGGAGACAATTATCAACTCGAGCTGCATGGCGAGTACCAGCCACAGTACACCCGTGCCATCCACAAGTTCAGCAGCTGCCCCTGGACCTGCTAAAGGCGCCTGTCAAAGCGCCTCGTCGCAACCTAGGCGCAGGCGGAAAGCCAGCGGCACCCTTCTCAAAAGCCGGTACCAGAAGGCCGTCTTCATTCTTAACAAGATTGCTAAGAATGAGGAGGCGGGCACCGTGCACGTAAAGGATGCCGCCGACAAGATCAAGTACCAGGCAGTTGTACAGGAGTACAAGAGGAGCCTGGCAAGTAAAGAGGCGCTACCGCGGCAGCAGGAGGCTGGCAAACGTAATCGTTCTCGTGAAGAGAGCGTACACGCAGCCAAGCGGACCAAGGTTGCAGGGACGACGACCGCAGCAACAGGTAGCAAGGCCGCAGTGAGTAGGGTTGCGAGGGCTGCAATCAGGCCAGCTGCCGAGGAGGGCAAGGTTCCTACGAGTGGCCAGCAGAAGAGGCTTCTCAGCGATGTGGTGAGGGACTGCTTGCACGTCGCTCTCGTGGACGAGAACTCCTCCAGCGGGAAGATTCCCGCGGAGACGTGGTGCAGCATCGAGGCCAAGCTTTCGGAGATGGTTATGGAGCATCTCCTCCAGGGCGGAGCACCGCTTTGTTTCGACTCTTCTGAAGTTGTCAGAGGAGTTAGGGTGGTCAGGTGCGAAGATCAGTTCGCGAAGGACTTCCTCGGGTCGTGCGTTGCTAAAATTAGTAAGGCCTGGGAGGGCTTGAAGCTCAAGCTAATTCCCGCATCGGAAATTCCCAGGAGACCGAGGGCTCGCATCTGGCTGCCTAAGATGAAGCTTGACAGCGCCAAGTTCCTCAGGTGTCTGCAGCTCCAGAATCCGGCGGTTCCTATGGATGACTGGGCTGTCATCAAGGCGGAGGAGCGCCAGAAGAGCAGCATGTCTTTCCTGCTCCTCATTAATGAGGACTGCCTGTCAACCCTGGAAAGGGCCGACTATAGGCTTAGGTTCGGCATCAGGCTTGCCAAGCTTAAGGTGTTCAGGTCTGGCAACCCGGATGCGGATCTGGACCCGGCCGGCCTTTCAGAGGACTTGAAGCTGGACGAAGAACCACCAGCTGCTTCATCACCTGCCGCTAATGCTGAGGGTCGTGCAGATTAACCTCCAGCACTCTAAGAGTGCCTCGGATAACCTGCTTGTTTTCCTAAGGGAGGAAAACATTGACCTAGCATTAGTGCAAGAGCCCTGGATTAGGAACTCCAAGGTGAGAGGACTCCAGGACAAACATTTTAACATTTTTTATTTGTTAAATCCATATCAGGGTAAGCCGAGAACGTGCATTCTAGCAAGAAAGCATGTGAAAGCATTTCTGTGCTCCAATTTCAGCTCACCCGACCTTACCGTAGTTAAGGTGGAGGACAGGGAGAGGGGTGACCTGTTTATCTCCTCGGCCTACATGGCTCACGATAAGCCAGCTCCGCCGGAAGATCTGGTTAATCTCGCTGTGGCCGTCTCGTCGAGGAAGGCTGACCTGCTGGTGGGATGCGATGCAAACGCGAGGCACACCTTGTGGGGTAGTTCTGAGATCAACGCTAGAAGTGAGTCACTTTTTGATTTCATCTGCAGCTCTAATTTGTCAGTGTGCAACGTGGGCACAACTCCGACCTTCTGCTTCCCTGGGGGTGAAGAGTTTGAGGGATAGGAGGAGGTGCTGGATATCACCCTGCTCACTGACAACAGTGTCTATAGGGTTGCGAACTGGAGGGTGTCCAACCTCAAATCATTTTCGGACCATAATTGGATCCTTTTCAACCTGGACCTCAAGACTGAGGCTCCAAAGCCCTTTAGGGACCCCAAACGTATCGACTGGAAGAAATTCAGTCGGATTGTCATTGCCTCGTGTCCAGTCAAGCGTAGCAAGAAGACCCTTCCACCATGGTGGAACGAGGACCTGTCTGACCTGAGGAGGCTGACAAGGGCGGTCTTCAACATCTGCTACAAGCATAAGTTTTGGCGACCCTATAAGGACTGTCTTAAACTGTACAAGAAGGCAGTAGCAGACGCCAAGAGTAAGGGTTGGAGGGATTACTGCGAATCCATTGAAAGCGTAAGGGATTCGGCTAGGCTCAGCAGGATCCTGTCAAAGGAGCACGTCTCTCCCTCCTTCATCCGGAGGCCTGATGGGTCGTGGACAGAATCTGCTGCCGAGTCTCTGGAGCTCTTAGTGAATACTCACTTCCCGGGCAGCACGGGCAGATGCGCGGCCTCCTGATCCCACAGGGAATACCATGTATACCTCGGGAGGAACTTCAAAATTTAATTAACGAGCAAAGCACGCTGCTAGCGTTGGATAGCTTCTCTCCGTACAAGTCGCCGGGCCCGGACGGCATTCTACCCATCATGCTGCAGAACATGAGGCATGTCGTAGTTCCGTGGCTTGTTGTTCTCTTCAGTAGTAGCCTTCTGCTTCAATATATACCTGACTCGTGGAGAAGAGCACGAGCAGTTTTTATCCCAAAGGCGGGCAAGTGCGGGCACGAGTTGGCAAAGGACTTCCGGCCAATATGTCTTACGTCCTTCGTGCTCAAAACACTAGAGCGAATTCTGGATGCTCACTTGCGGGAAACTGTAGCTGAGCCACAGCTCAGTCGCTCCCAACACGCGTACTTAAAAGGTAGATCCACAGAGACAGCTCTACATGAGGTAGTACGCACTCGCTGCACTTCAAACAATACACCCTGGCTGCCTTCTTAGATATAGAGGGTGCTTTCAATAATGTCCGCACGGAAGCAATCCAGGAGGCCCTCTCTTCACTAGGGGTGAAGGAGGGTCTCTGTGACTGGCTGCTTGCCATGCTGCGCTCTAGGATCGTACAGTTTGACTTAGGGGATAGCCACCAAACCAGATCCGTTAGCAGAGGAACTCCGCAAGGGGGAATTCTGTCTCCTCTTCTCTGGCTGGCGGTGATGAACAAAATTTTGACCAGTCTAGATAGGGACAGGATCAAAGTAGTTGCCTACGCCGACGACTTAGTAGTCTTGGTATCAGGTTTATTCCCCTCGGTGTTAAGCAATATCATGCAGGGGGCTCTGGCAAGGATTAACGCGTGGGCCAGGGGGTGCGGCCTGGGCGTGAACCCGAATAAGACAGAGCTGATGTTGTTTACCACCAAAACTAGAATTCCAGATTTTAGGCTGCCTTCACTCGGTGGGGTGGCCTTGACTCTGTCTCCTCATGCTAAGTATCTCGGAGTCCTAGATACTAAACTTAGATGGAGACTCAACATCGACGAGCGGATCAGGAAAGCCTGCATAGCTTTCTACGCTTGCAAAAAAGCCTTCGGCAGACGGTGGGGACTCCAGCCAAGGGTGGTCTTGTGGATGTACACAGCCATTGTACGACCTATTCTCACCTATGGCTCGCTGGTCTGGTGGCCATGTCTGGACAAAGCCTACATCAGATCAAAGCTAGGCAGGGTGCAGAGGACGGCGTGTGTAGGTATCACGGGAGCCATGCGGTCCTGCCCAACGGAGGCTCTCAGTGTGCTTCTGCATCTTCTGCCTATCGACCTCCACATTAAATACCTAGCGTGCTGTAGTGCCGTAAGGCTGAGGGAGTCGGGGTGGTGGAGCGCCAGGCCATACGGTCACGGCAGAACCCTCGACTTGCTGCCTAAGGAACTGGCAACCTGCCAAACGGACTACATCGTCCCTAAAATACCCGGCAAGAAGAACTTCATGGTTAAAGTTCCTACCAGGGAGGATTGGAAGGAGAGCGATATTACGCAGGCCTTCGATCTTCTGTTTTTCACGGACGGGTCCAAATCCAGCAAAGGAGTTGGAGCTGGAATCTTCTGCGACTCACTCGACATCAGGGAGTCGTATCATCTTCCTGGACATGCCAGCGCTTTCCAGGCAGAGGTGCTAGCCGTAGCGAAAGCTTACGAAGCCCTCGCATGTCTTAATCAAGCTCGCAACATTGCGATCCTCACTGACTCGCTGGCCGCCATCAAAGCTATTGATTCGGCTAGACTCTCATCAAAAGTGGTGAAAGGCTGTCGTGAGCGACTCTCCCTTCTGGGGCAACGCCATCTCGTCACCCTACTCTGGGTCCCGGGTCATGCGGACATAGCGGGCAATGAGCAGGCTGACAAACTGGCTAAAGAAGGTGCAACCCTCGGTGTGTCTATCGGGGAAGCAGTACACTCTTCCCCGAACACCGTCAAGAAAGGTATCCAGCTGCACTTTCTATCAATTGCAAATAAAAGGTGGGCGGATCTCGAGTCATGTGCAGTTTCTAGAGCAACCTGGCCCACCCTCAATCTGAGAAGAACGCTGGAGCTTCTCAAGCGATCCCGCGTGGACATTGCCATAGTAGTGGCGGTACACACTGGCCACTGGCACGTAGGGGAGCACGCAGCTAAACTGGGGATCCCATAAAACAGCCACTGTCGCAGTTGCAAGGATCCTGCTGAGAAAGAGACTCTTTCTCACTTCCTGTGCAGCTGCCCGGCACTAGCAGCGGCTAGACACCGGGCGATGGGCAGGCACTTCTTAAGCAACATTAGCATTAACATACCCTCGTTCAGGATCGGAGAGCTAGTTCTCTTTCTGAACTCCACGGGCTGGCTCTGATCCAATGAATCTGTAACTCGCCTCTTTAATAACCATGTTATATTCGTAGGGGATTTGTGGTCTCAAAACGGCGCACCCAGCGCTAATTGGATCCTGACCAGTCTGTTCAGGCTCGCCACTTTAACCAACCAACCAACCAATATTGTCGGCGTAGATAGAGAGGTCAGAGTGCTTGATGACACACTCGACATTGTTGATAGACAGAATGAAAAGCAACGGACCTAAGTGGCTGCCCTGGGGGACCCCCGAGTTGGCTACAAAAGGGCTGGAGGTAGAGGAGCAAAAAAGGACCCTATACTGGCGATGTTCGAGATAGGACTTAATCCAGGAGGAAAAAAGCCGATTGAAGCCAAGGGAGTGAAGTTTGAAGAGGATTAAAGCGTGCGAAATTTTATCAAATGCCTTACTGAAGTCGGTGGCGATGACGTCAACCTCGTTGCCTTTTTCAAGGGCACACAGGGTACTTGAGATGAAGTCGGTAAGGTTCGTGACTGTAGACCTGCCTCTAAGGAAGCCATGCTGGGACGGGGAAAAAATGGATTTACAGTGAAAGAACAAGCAGTCGTAGACGTTGTTTTCGAAGAGTTTAGGTATGGTGGAGAGTTTAGCAATAGGGCGGTAGTTGGAAATCTCACTCTTACAGCCCTTTTTATGGATGGGGATGATAAAGGAGTTTTTCCACCTGGGAGGAAAAACTCCTTGGGAGATGGAGAGTTGAAAAATAGAGGAAAGGGGGACGATCAAGTGTTGGGCGCACTCTTTTAGAATAAGAGCGGGGATACCGTCAGGGCCAGGGTTATGGTCGGCGGGAAGGGCAGCAATGGCGGAAGCAACCATTGTAGGATCGATATTAATGGAGGCAAGGGAGGTCTGAGGACGGGAGGCCATAAAGTGGAAATAGCTAGTGTCAGGCTCGAAAATATGCTCACTGAAAGACTGACTAAAGTAGTGAGCAAAGAGATTACCTATTGCATGGGGGTCGGAGGAAGAATTGCCGTTGAGTTTAAGAGTAGATGGGTATCCGCTGAATTTCCTTTTGATGTTGATAAATTGGTAAAAACGTTTGGGATCGGAGATGAGGGTTGACTGCATATGACTCAGATAGTCAAGATAAGAAGATTCACTACGAGCGGAGAAGAGGGATGCCGCGGTGAGGTAATTGGAGAGGTCGCGATCGGAACGAGAAACTAGGTAAGATTGCCATAGTTTGTTTCTTCTGTTCCGGAGGGATCGAAGTTCTTTATTATACCAAGGGGGGGAGGAGGCATGATCTATGCGGGGTTGATAGGGAAAAGATTGGGCAATGCAGGCAACGCGTTCGGAATAAAAAGCGTCGAGGGCATCAGCAATGGAAAGCTGGGATTTGGCTGTGAGGGAAAGAAGGGATGATTGGGAGAGCAGGTAATTCAATTTGCCATAGTCGCCTCCGCGGAAATTGAATTGGTAAGAAGTCTCAGTGGTAGTGTGGAGAGGTGGGGTCACAAGACCAAGAGTAAGAAATAGTGCTGGGTGATACTCGTCGAGAGTAGAGAGAAGGTGGGAGCTCTGAGAGACAACCGAGTTAACTGGGTCAGAGGAAAAGACAAGGTCGAGCTGTCTACCCAGATTATTGGTTATGCCGCTGACTTGGTAAAGACCGGAGTCGAAGAGGCGGTCGACAAATAAGGTCTCCTTGTCAGAGAGGGCATTGGAAGGGATAAAGTAGAGGTCGTCGTCAGATCGAAGCCATTCAAGGCGGGGGAGATTGAAGTCACCAAGAACGATGACTTCATCGTTGGGTCCAAGGGTACTGAAGATGGAGTCTATCGCATCAGTGACAAGTTGGTAGGCCTCAAGTGGTTGGGAGGGGCGAATGTATGCGCAGAGTACGTACAGGAATTTGCCAGTAGTAGAGACTTTGACGCAGACATAATTGGAGAGGGAGGAATTAGAAGAAGTGAGGAGGCTGGCGCCGAACCGAGTGTGCACGGCAAGGAGTACGCCGCGGTTTGAGGGGGTTGAGCCGTCGTCGCAGGCATCGGCGCGGAAAACTGAAAAATCCGCGGGGAAAAGTTCGTTACTGAAGATACTGGGGGTTAAGTTAGTCTCGGTAAGGGCAAAGATGTCAAAAGGAAAGGAGAGGGAATTCTTGAAAACCGAGGCGGTTTTGGTACGGAGGCCTCTGACATTTTGGTAGTACAGAGCAATAAGAGATTGAGCAAGGACAGGTGGGGGGAAGAGGATGTGGCGGAGGAGTAAGTGGGAGGGTTAGGAGGAATAGTAATTTTTTGAGTCAATTCGACTTTTCTGCAGATGGGAAATGCGTTTGGAGTTAAGGTAAGAGGCAAAGGCGGACAGGTCGTCGGAAATTTGTTGGGGAGGGACGTCAAATGCTGCGTGGAATTTGCGGAAAAGCTGTCGCAGGACAGTGGTATCGGTCGCAAGTCCCTCTTGGTGTAAGGAGACTATGACGTTGGTACGAGTTTTACCCTCGATGCAGATGTGATCTGCTTTATCATGAAGGTAGGCTGGGAAGAGTCGCACATTGTCGTAAATCCTGCGCTCGCGAAGGCGAGAAAGCAAGTAGCGGCCGTCAGGGGATTCAGCCGAAAGCCGAGTTAACTTCACGACTGGAGGGAGGAGAGGGTCAATAAAGGAGGGTTTATCAGAGGTGGAAGGGGGAGAGATCGAGGTAGTAACGGGAGAAGGGATTTGATCTGTGAGAGAGAGAGCGGAGGGCGCTAACGTCGGGGTGTCCTTATTGGAAGTAGAGGGGGTGGAGACAGAGGAGGCTATAGTTGTGGCAGGAGGGGTTGGAGTAGAGGGGTTCAAAGTGTGGGAGTATACGAAATTGGGGTACTTTAATGCAGTAGGTTGTTTGAAGTTGGGGAATAAACTAGCTTTAAGTTGCCAGTTGCTAGAGTTGGTGGCAGGGAGGGGAGAAGTTTTACGCTGGCGAATGCTGCGAGGTTTAGGGATTCTTACAGGTTTGGGCTTAGAGGGAATGGAGTTGATGCTAATCTTAGGGGTGGAGGGGACTGGATTACAGATACGTAAAGTAGGTTTAGAATGTTGAATTGCGCATCGTGGAAACATCAAGATCGTTATTTTTTAAGATACTTACACAGTATTCGTGCTTAAAAGTGAAAACCGGTACGTAATAAAACTATTAAAAATGCAGTGAATGATAACTGGTGATGATTTGAGACGTTTTTCGACAATGAATGTGTTTCTGAAACCACGTGCATACATATGCGCATAATTACTGCGCACAAAATATCATGCCATCGTTAATGACTCATCAGTACGGGCCTCTGTTATGCTCACTGCTAACCCCACTACGCACATACCTAGATTAGGATCCAGCCCCCAAACTCAGTAATTAGTCACAGCCACGATTTTTGTTCCGCACATTCTTTCAAATAGACCCCAGGGATAATGTAGTATAAGATAAGCTAGTCTGCTTTTGTAGTACGGACTGTAGTTAGTCGGTTGAGTAGTCACCGAGTGCCGTCTATCGGTGCTGATAACGGACCAGAGAGGAGTTCACGTATTCGAAGTAATATAACGGGCTCACGAAACGAAGTAATATATGGGAATAGCGAAGAAAAAAGACACTAGAGTGACCGAGAAAAGACCACGTGGACGACCTCCGAAGTTGCGAACGGTTTATGTGAAGACAATGGATTATTTGAGGAAAGTTGAGACTTTAAAATTAGATGGAAATGTGTCCGATCACTGGCGTATTTTCAAGCAGAATTTTGATTATTTCTACACGGCTGCTGAAATAAGCAAGAAGTCCGAGGAGGTCCAAGCAGCAATTTTCTTAAATGCTGTGGGCTATGAAGCAACAGAATTATTCAATTTAGCTGCAGAGCAAAGAAAATCATACAAAGAGGTAGTGCAGGCAGGTAGGCACAGAACCGTTCGATAACTTTTTGATAGCGATAAAGCTATCACAATGGCAAGATCTGCGGAAGCCTCTAGGAAACAAGCTGCAGAGATTCAGAACCCTCGCTCATCGCACATCGAAAGTCCTATAGATGCTGTTTCCTACAATCAACCTGGCCCATCATCTACAAACGCTAGAGATAAGTATAACCGTTATAATTGTAATAAGTTAGGCAAGGGGAGAAACGTTACAAAACCTAATGATAATTCTAGGACTACAAAACAACATTATCCAAAGGAGAATACATATAAGCCAAGTCAAATAGATTGTAAATTCTGCGGTCAAAGACATCAAAGGGGAAAGTGTCCTGCTTGGGGAAAAATTTGCTCAAAATGTGGTAAGAAAAATCATTACGCCATAGTCTGTCTAAAGCATAGAATAAATAAGAATACACAAGATGTAAATACGTTGACCCAAGATCTAGACAATTTTTATATTGATACCGTAACAAATGCGAAAAATTTGGAACCTCAAAGTGCGTGGTTTAAAAAAATTCGGGTTAATAACCAATCTCTGACCTTTAAATTAGATACGGGAGCTGAATGTAATGTTATTCCACTAAAAATATTAAAATCAATCGCAAACGCGAAGTATGAACCAACGGTTACGTCATTAGAATCATATGGAGGAACAAAATTGCAGGTAAAAGGAGTAGCCACGTTGTCAGTACCAATACTAGGTTTAACTTCATGTTTAGAAATGAATATCATAAAAAGAATAGATGCAGTGGCTACTAATCTTGAACAATTTATCCGAAAATATGAAATGATTTTTGAGGGTCTAGGCCAATTTCCTGGGAAATATAAAATCGAAATAAAGAAAGATCACAAGCCAGTTGTCCGCGCTGCCAGAAGACTGCCCTTAGCAATAATGGAACCATTGAAAAATCAATTGAAAACCCTGTGTGATCGGAAAATCATAGAGAAAGTAGATGGCCCGGCTGAATGGATCTCTAATCTCGTAGTCGTCGAGAAAAAAAATAAAGAGCTTAGACTGTGTTTAGATCCAAAGTTCTTAAATGAGGCGATTCTTGAAGAAACGCATACAATCCCCTCATTCGAGGAAATATGTGCAAAACTGGTTGGGATGAAATTCTTTACGGTTTTAGACCTAAAAGAGGGTTATTGGCAAGTATGCCTAGATAAAGAATCAGCAAAATTGTGCACATTTTCGACACCCTTTGGATGTTATAGATTCAATAGGCTTCCTTTTGGAATCAAAACTGCTCCAGATGTTTTCCAGAAGATGAACGAAGCCAACTTTTCAAACATACCGGGAGTAATTACTTACATAGACGATATTCTGGTGTGTGGAAAAACACTTGAAGATCAAGATAAATCTCTAGAGCTTATAATGGAAAAGGCCTTGAAGAATAATATAAAATTTAATAAAAAGAAAATTCAATATAGAATTAACAAAGTTCATTACTTAGGACATGTGATATCTTCAGAAGGCATACAATGTGATCCTACGCGCATCAAAGCAATATCTGAATTAAAGCCCCCGGAAAATAAGAAGGATCTTCAAAAATTACTAGGCATGGTGAACTATGTAAGAAATTTCGTTCCTCAGCTAGCTGAGCTTTCACATCCTTTAAGGGAAATGTTAAAAAAGAACATTATTTTTCAATGGCAACAAGCACACACCCACTGTTTAGAAAAGATAAAGCAAGCTATTATCAATTCACCTGCATTGATACCTTTCGACCCCACAAAGGAAATTTTTGTTCAGACAGATGCATCTAAGTTTGGCATGGGGTGTAGCTTGATGCAAGAAGGGAGGCCCATAAGTTTTGCTTCTCGCAGCTTATCACAATCAGAAATTAACTATGCTCAAATTGAAAAAGAGCTCCTGGCCATTGTTTTTGCATGCCAGAAATTCCATAGGTATATTTATGGTCGTAAAGTGACTATAGTTACCGACCATAAACCTCTTTTAGGCGTAATAGCCAAAGAAATGGGTGCCGTACCTTCTCCGCGACTTCAGCGCATGAAATTGCGGCTACTCAAGTATAACTTAACCCTGCAATATATGCCGGGAAAAGATCTCTTGATAGCAGATTTCTTATCGAGAAACTTCCCCGCTAACTCGGAGGTACCAGAAATAGGAGATCTGAACGAAGTAATGTAAGCCAGGACAAAGCTAAACTCTTTGAAATAGAGACACACAAAGATCCGGTTTTAAAAAATTTGAGCTCTGTCCTGCCTCAAACTAAAAATAAAGTACAAGATAATATAAAATATTACTGGAAACACAAAAATGAATTATTTCTTGAAGGCGGTCTCATATTTTTCAATGATAGAATCGTCATTCCACAAAGCCTTAGGGATGTAACTCTGAAGAAATTACATGAGTGTCACTTGGGGATAGAAAAAACAAAATTAAGAGCCCGTTCTTTAGTTTTTTGGCCCGGCATGAATGAGGCTATAGAAAATTTAATAGCAAAATGCAACATATGTCACAAATATAGACAAGGCAGCACAAAAGAACCCTTACTATCCCATAATATTCCTTATTACAAAATAGGCATGGACATAATGGAGTATGGCGGCAAGCCATTTTTAATAGTCATCGGTTATTTTTCAAAATACCCTGATGTCATAAAACTGAACAAAAAAACAGCAGGAGAAATTATCGAGAAATTAAAGACTGTTTTTTCTACTCACGGAATCCCTAGAATTATTGTAGCGGACAATAACCCATTCGGATCGTATGCTTTTCGTAGTTTCACTGAAAATTTGGAAATTAATAACAAGTAGTCCGCACTATCCACAATCAAATGGATTAGCCGAAAGGACGGTGCGAACTATTAAAACATTAATAGGGAAAGCCGATGATAGCAGAACCGAATTCTGGAATATATTACTAGAATTTCGTAACACTCCAGTAAAAGGGGTACACCTTTCACCTGCAGAATTATTATTAGGCCGGAAAACGAGAACTTTATTGCCCGACAAAGAAAGTTTATTTAGGAAAAAATCAGATCAAGTTATTCAAAGAATATTAATGGATAACTCGCGAAAATCAAAAATAAATTATGATAACAGAACAAAATTTAAAAATAATTTAAAGGTAGGAGATGAGGTTTGGTACAAAGAAGGAAAGTACTGGACTAAGGCATCTATAATTGATAAAGATAAAACTCCTCGTTCATTTTGGATCGAGCTACCTGATGGAAAAATTTTGAGACGAAATTCGAAATGGTTACGGCACGTGTAGTGAACTTTCCCATTGATGGCATTGGTTTCATTGAATTAGAAACGACCTTGAGTAGCTTCCACATAAATATATTTTGCATGAAATTGTATTCAAATTTACTTTAGATAAAACTGAAAAAAAATATATATATATATATATGAGTTAAAGTAAGTTAATTCAGATCTATGTTCAATGAATTGAGTAATGAATTATAAAGACATTATTATGTACATATTCACTAAAATGTAAAACAAATAATACTAAGAACTGTATACTGAATATATTATAAGGTTGAATAATGTAATCTTAGAGAATGGGAACACGTGACGATTCGGTAATGTATCACCATCCTTAAAGGGGGAGGTGTAGTATAAGATAAGCTAGTCTGCTTTTGTAGTACGGACTGTAGTTAGTCGGTTGAGTAATCACCGAGTGCCGTCTATCGGTGCTGATAACGGACCAGAGAGGAGTTCACGTATGCCCAGTCTTCAGATCGATCACGGACACAAGTATCTGTAAAACGATAGAATAAAGTGCTCTTCCTTAGCCCAGGCTGATTACTCTTTAAAATAAGAGATGCTACAGATAAGACATATTCATGTCAATAAACATGAAAGAATATATCCTGCTAACTACCGTCCCATTACCTTGATTAACACACTTACTAAACTCTTTAATAATATATAGGAGGCCCACAAGTTTGGGCTGAGTCAGGTTGTCTACTCTCGGAGTCACAACTAACTTTCGAGAGAATAGATCGACTTTAGAACACATATTTAGGCTTAACATACTAGTTAACGACGCGTGTTGCAAAAATCTTCGGTCAGCCGGAGGTCGACGTAGCCACGGATGAACCCAACGTGACCGGGAAACGTGTCGTTGCATTTCTGCTGACACCATGTCTGCGACGGTGCTCAGGTGCCTTTAAATTTAGGGTAAATTAAGTAGATCTCATTTTTTGGGAATTCACTTTTGATCCAGTCGCGGAGCAATAAAGTTCTGAAGAGCAAAACTTTGTTTTTTTAAAAAAACCTAAATAAAGAAATAATATAATTGGCGCCCAACGTGGGGCACAGGCAGTGAAATTTGTGAACTGTGGAAACTCTTTTTCGGAAAAGCCCTAAAGCAGTGCGAGAATTCGCCGCAGTTAATGCCCTCAAGTAGTGCTAACAAATTCACCAAGCCCTTAAGCAATTTTTTCAATTGTTAAAAATGCTAAAATTTAAGAAATGTGTTGAGTGCCAAATAGGTAAAAATATTAAAGAAGAAAAAGAAAGGTAAAAATGTTATATAGGAAAAAATAAAATAAAATTAAAATTTAGTAGAAGTTGCGATAAAAAGCTGAAAATAAAAATCATATACATATATAGAGAAAAAAGGGAAGGAAAATAAAAACGCAAAAGTTAAATCTTAAATAGTTCATCTCAAATAAAAATATTTGTCCTTCTATTAAAGAAAATTTTTTTAAAGCGATTTAACGCAATCTATACGAAGGTAAAGTGGTTCTCTTACTGGGTTAATTCAATTACCATGGAAGCAATAGAAAATTACAGAATAATATACCCCCGGTGCCCCTTCCAAGAGTGTAAGAATCCCGTCCTAACCAGCAACAGAAATTTTATCCAGAAGTAGCCTATCTTCCTAATCCAGGATTCAGACCTCAAATTGGCGGCCAACAACCTAACGTAAATAGATTCTTCAATCAGGCACAATGGTTCCCACAATCTCCGACAGATATCCCATACCAGAGAGTAATGAAGTTCTAGCGAACCTAGGGAGAAATAAATGGTTTTCCGTAATCGATCTGAAGAGCGGAGCCATCAGATACGACTGAAGGAATCAGATATCGAAAAGACGGCGTTTTCCATAAACAACGGGAAATACGAGTTTACCCGTCTACCTTTTGGGCTTAACAACGCGCCCTCAATCTCCCACCAAGCTCTCGACGATATCCTCCATCATCTTCTGAGTTACTGAAAATTAACATATAAAAAACATCGCTCTCGTCTTTGACACGCTAGAAAAAGCCAATTTAAAGGTTCAAATGGATAAGTGCGAGTTTTTACAAAAATCCGTGGAATTCCTTGGGTTTATAGTCTCGCAAGAGGGTATAAAAACGAACCCCAAGAAAGCTATCGCCGATTTCCAAATCCCGAAAACACTTAAGGAACTGAGGTCTTTCCTAGGGTTAGCTGGCTACTATCGCCGCTTCATACATGACTTCGCGAAATTGGCAAATCCGCTAATCTCACTCTTAAGAGAGGAAGAAGGACACGGACGCGTCTCGAAGAACGTTCAGAAATGAGCAAGCGTTAGACGCACTCACCAAAATAAAAAACGCACTAACATCCCAGGAAGTCATACTTGCTTACCCAGACCTAAGCAAGGAATTTGAGATCACCACCGACGCATCCCTGTACGCGATAGAGGAAGTCCTTTCGCAAGGATAAAGGCCAATCACTTTTGTCTCCAGAACCCTCAGCAAGACTGAGGAAAATTATGCGACGAACGAAAAGGAGATATTGGCAATAATATCGGCTTTAACATCTTTACGTAACTTTTTTTACGGATCCCAAAAAGTCAAGATATTCTCAGACCATCAGCCCTTGACTTATGCCCTAAGCAACAAGAGCAGCAATGGGAAAATTAAAAGGATGGAAAACCATTCTGGAAGAATATGACCACTAGAAAATCTACAAACCAGGTAGATCCAACATAGTCGCAGATGCACTCTCCAGGTTACCCCAAGAACCAATTGCAAACTCCGTCACAGCAACACAACACAGTGACGACAGCTCGGCACATAACCTAGTACCATCAGTCAAGACACATCTCAATGTTCAAAAATCAGCTCATCCTCCAAATAGGCCCCGTTTCTACGTACCAACTCAAGAGGACCTTTCCCAGCCACTTCAGACATATTCTGACAGAGCCGCAATACATGATAGAGCCGCAATACATCATAGAGCCTCACCGGAATATTCAAAAGGTTCCTAAACCCCAGCGTAATAAACGGCATCAAGACAACAGAGCCAGTAATGTGGATGATTCAAGAAATACACCCTCTTTATTTTAGTAACAACCGGACTAGATTCACCCAGATCCAAGTAGAGGATGTACAGAGCGAATCCGAAGAAGAAAACGTAATAATCGAGTGCCATAAAAGAGCACATAGAAAAGAGATATTCTCCACGTGGACATCTACTCAACGGAAAAATATCTGGTATTAACAGCCATCGACAAGTTTACAAGTTTATTCTTCTATGGGGTACCCGAATATATAATCATGGACAACCAAAAATCACTGAACTCGGCATCAATACCATTCATGATGGAAGACCAGCTCAAAATTCAAGTATTTAGGACGCCCTCATACCACAGCGAAAATGGTCAAATGGAGACATTTGGAGACAGAATGGGCAAGTGGAGACATTCCACTCCACTTTATCCGAGATCATGCGGTGCCTGAAACTACATAGATGGCATCAACAGGTCATTCGAGGAACTGCTGGAGAGATCAGTATACGAATGCAACTACAATATTCATTCCGTAACTGAAAAAAACCCATAGAGCTTTTCTGCAGGAGAACTGTAAACGTCGATCCAGAAGAGTTTGAAGCCTCTAGGCTGTATGTAGAAAAACTGAAAAGGAAGCAGCAAATGGACTTACATAACGCGAATGAGAAAAAACTAGAAGCAAAGAATTGCGAAGTAGGACAAGAGGTATTCGTTAAACACAACAAACGTATAGAGCCTAAACTCACAGTCAGGTACAATCGCGAAATAGTCGAAGAAAACAAACCTACAGTCATCATAACAGAGTCAGGCAAAACTATACACAAGAGTGACATCCGTAACTAACTTTTACAGATCCCTGGTCGTAATCACCAACGCAGACGTTCAGATATTCGATTACACCAACTCCCAAGTGAGCGCACTTAACGCTGGAACAGCTAAAATTCAAGATGGAAATATAAAATTCGTCCACCTTATCGATCTAGAACCCTATCAAACTGTCTATTCGGAGACTTGAACTATGCTCGATAATAACGTTCCCAAAAATATCCCCTTTCCCCGCTCTTGCTATATAAATTAACTTAGGTCCAAAATTTAATCGATAACCTAAATAAAAAGAGATCCCTGAACTTCATCGGCGCTGCCTGAAAGTGGATAGCAGGAAGCCGGGACCACGACGACTACGTGATCATGATGGACAAAATGGAAGAAACCATACAAAACAACAATCACCAAGTGATAATAAACAGAGACCATAACGACAGAATTAACAAATTGACAAACGTTACGAACGAAATACTGAACATGATTAGGAGGGACAATTCTTTTGAGGTAGAATTAACATTACGCCTACAGTACAAAATTTAACTAGTCAAAGAAGAAATTGTTTATTTACGCAATAGAACTAGCCAAATCTAACACAATTAGCTCCGCGATCTTGTCCGAAATAAAATCAATAATAGATACTATAGACAAAGATAACATTCCTTATAGCAATATAAAAGACGCGCTAAAGTGCGCCGACGTTAAAATAGCCCAAAATCAAACTAGATTAGTCTGTATCGTAAACATACCTAAGACAAAATCTGTAATTTTCCAAAGATTCACTCTAAAACCTGTTAGACAATCAAACAATGTCATCAGCAAACTTAAATTCGAAAACTTTCGCACCGAATTCGTCGTACATCCCCTCCAGCCAGACGTCAGCCACTTCTCTCGCTGACTTGTGTGGAACGTCGGACCCAGGCATCGCTCCTTACCTACGCAGAGGCAGTCAGCAACGAACGCATGCTCCCTCATTTCCGATTGAACAAACAATCTTCCTCAATGAAATCCCGAACCTTCAAACGTAAACAATCCTTACTTTATCCGAAAATCAGAAAACACCTTAAATCTAACTCAGAAGAAAATTGTTCGGCTTCAAATAAGATAACAAATTTTTTGGTGCAAACGAGGGACCCTCTGCAGTTCAACCCGTCCAACATTCGCAACACTCAGGAGCAGATGTCAATCTCCCCCTCTCTTCCTCCATCGCACTGAGGAATCGGTGCAAACGAGTGATCTTCTGGAATTGTCACGGGTTTACTTCTACATCGGACATTCGAAATCTGCTTCATGAGGAGGACGTCCTGTGTCTCTCAGAGACATGGATGACGCAAGAGGCACTGCACATGCCTTTTGCTAAGCTCAGCTCTTCTATAACTGTTCCTGCAACAACTCCTGCAGGACCGGGCACACTGAGTGGAGGGATAGCAGTACTTTTTAACCCGTGTACATATCTATACACCTTTATTTACAATTCGTCGTAAAAATTTTTTATGTGTCAAATTGAAACACCGGCTCTTTACTTTCATTTTAATTAGTGTTTATATACCGCCCAAAAAAACGTGTAAAGAAAATAATCAAAATGAAACAAATCTTATTGTATCTCAAGACTTCGAATTCGAAAATTTTTTATCTGATTTAGACAAATTATTGTTAGATTTCAATCAAAATGAGCCGGACGCACTGATTGTTATTGGCGGTGATTTTAACTCTCGTGTTGGAAATTTAAATTCTTTGCATATTGATTTATCAACCAATTTTTTGAATCAAAAGCGCATCTCAAAAGATCTTAAGAACAACAAAAGAGGCTTATCTCTTGTTTCTTTTTTTTTTGTAGAGTATGATCAAATTTTACTTAATGGTCGCACATGTAGTGATAATTCTGCAGTTTTTTTATATGTTTCAGAGAAGGGTCGTAGCGTGGTTGACCTTGTTTGGTGTTCATTTAATCATTTACCTTTTTTCACAGATCTTGAAATAGCTGACTGGCCAACGCGATCGGATCATTCCCCGGCTATTCTATACATCGGATTTGAATCGTTTTTACATCTCGCGGTCGAAAAACCGGAAGAACCGGATAAGTTACGCTGGTCGGCTAGACATGCGGATCATTTTCGCGAGTCCATGCGTTGGCGCCCTGAAGTCGCCCAGATCTCTCACGATGCCGACCAACTAAATTCGACTCTCATTAGTACTATCTTCGCAACTAGTTCAGAATTAAGCATGTTCCACAAACCGAAATGTTACTCTCGCATTAACGAACCTTGGTTCGATACAGAATGTCAGGCCGCGAAAAAGAAAATAAAACTACTAAATAAAACTACTTTCTCTTGCAAAAAAAAAAAACAGAATTCGATTCGAAAACAGTTTCTGATTATGAAAACGCATACAGTTCATTACTTAAATCAAAAAAAGAAATATTCATAAATAGAAAAATCGAATCGATCGCTAGCCAGAGATCCGACTGGTTTCTGGAGAGCAATTAGATTTTCTCGATAATCTTTGAAAATAACGTCTCTTATTAATTTGTCCACTTGGACGGACTATTTGGCTCACCTCTTCCCGCCGCGTCTTAATTCGATCCCTTTAACGAACACCCTGATGGTTCCTCTTTTGGACTCAGAAATAACAGTTGATGAAATCTTAGATTCTATTAACTTGTGCAAATCGAACAAAGCTCCTGGTGAAGACGGTATTAACTATGACTTCTTCAAAAATCTTCCTGATAATTGGATACTGTTTTTAACTTATTTTTTCAACACGGTCCTTAGCTTAGGTGAGGTTCCAAGTGAATGGTCCAGGATTATTATATTTACATTATATAAAAAGGGCGATAATTCTGACCCAGGCAACTATCGCTTTATTTCTTTGATAAATTGTGTTACTAAAATCTTCATGTAAATTCTTCTTAAACGATTACAAAAATTTTGCGATGCAAATGAACTTTTACCCGAATTTCAACCAGGTTTTCGCTGTAAAAGATCGTGCCTCGATAACATATTCACCTTAAACTCTCTTATCCAGCTTAATACTATCAATAGAAATTTGAAAGTTTACGCTATCTTTGTAGATTTTAAAGCTGCCTTTGATTCGATAGAACATGAACTCCTCTGGCATAAACTACAAGGCTTTGGACTTAGCTCAAAATTTTTGAATATCCTTCGTAGCTTTTATTCACAAGCCATTGCAGCAATCAAATGTAACAACAGCTTAACACCTACAGTCGCAATTACCAGAGGTGTGCTACAGGGAGAGGTTCTTAGCCCCCTTTTGTGTTCACTCTTTTTAGCTGACCGTTTCTTTTAGAAAAAGGCTGCCGTGGCCTATCGATTAACTCTGCGAAAGAAGTCATACTTCTAGCCTACGCGCACGACTTGGTCCTCCTTGCAAATACTCCCTCCGAGGTTAATCGCAAAGTGACAGCTCTTGCCGAGTATTGCGCCAAGTTCTCGCTGACAGTAAATACTAAAAGACAAACATCGTAATATTTGGAAAAAAAAAGTGCCATGGCTTCTCGATGGCACAGTAGACATGAATATGTCTTATATAATAAATGAAAGGAAAGATTTAAATGGTTTTATGCATTTTTCCGATCTGTTATATACACTATATACATACAAAGATACATACATTCATGCGTATATACATACCTTCAAACTTATACATACATACATACAAACACATTAATATAGTTATGTGATGTTCAAGGCGAAGTTGTGGACAGAAGAGGACGATGGGTACTGAAATACGAGATTTACGCTTTTGTTTCAAGTTTTTCGATATGGCGAGAAAGAACTACGTCGATACATGTTGAATTGCGCGTCGTGGAAACTTCAAGCTCGTTATTTTTAAATTATTTTTTTAAATTTTTTTTTTTTTTAACTTACACTACGTGTTGTCAAATCTTGCAATGCAAAATTTTTATACTTAGACTTTACCAAACTCAATGAAATTTGGCGAACATGTATAACTTCGGTGACAATACAAGTTAGTGGTGTTTTTTGTGATATTTACAACAAGTCAACTCCAGCTACAAGGTAAGTCAACTTTGTTTACTATTGCAGATTTGCACTAGTAATTAATACACGTTATGTCAAACTTATTTATTTATTTATTTGGTTCGCTTAATACAAGCTACGGACAAATTAACTTAACACTAGACTTAATAGTAACTTAGAGACACTAAAACTAACCTAATTAAGACTAGATTGAGGAGGCGGGATGGACAGGTAAAGGGCTCACTTAAGGGAGGATTTGTCTAGGTGGAAATCAAAGGGAGCAGAGTTGTTAGCCTTCCGTAGCATCCTAGTGAAAGGTTCAAAGTGGCCGTAGTTAGTACGGTGACACTCAAGGCGGAAGGTAGGGAAGGATCTTACGTTGCCAGGTTTAGTGTTAAGGGAGATGCGGCAAAGGAGATCGGGGCAATCAATGGAACCAGCCAGTACTTGGTGGACGAATACAATGTCAGCGACATCCCGACGAAGAGCAAGAGGTTGAAGGTTAATTAGTTTGAGGCGGTCCTCGTAAGGAGGAAGATTTAGGTGATCGGTCCATGGAAGGTTACGGAGGGCAAAACGGAGGAACCTACGTTGGACTGACTCAATCCTGTTAATAACTGAGGATTGGGAGGGTGACCAGACCTGACAGGCATACTCAAGGAGAGGCCTGACAAAGAATATGAAAAGTGATTTGGTGACATAGGGATTAGAGAACTCTTTAGACCAACGTTTAACAAAGCCGAGGGCAGAGTTTGCTTTGCTGATGGAGTGATCTATATGGGAACGGAAGTTCAATTCACTATCACATATGACACCAAGATCGCAGAGGGAGGTTACAGAAGGAACGGGTTCACCAGATAGAGTGTAGGATCTGGGAGGTGTGGAGGTGCGTTTACGGGAAAATGTAATCGCTTGACATTTTGCAATGTTGAGATCGAGGAGGTTTTTAGAACACCATGTTTGGAAATTGTAAAGGTCGTTTTGGAGGAATAAAGAATCAGAAGCATTAGAAATTTGTTTGAAGATTTTCATATCGTCGGCATAAATTAGGATGTTGGAGTGCTGAATAACGCTTTCGACATCGTTAACGGACAATATGAAAATGAGTGGGCCGAGGTGACTACCCTGGGGGACTCCTGAACGGGATATGAAGGGTTTAGAAATTGAGGAATCGAAACGGACGCTGTATTGACGATTTTCAAGGTAGGAACTGATCCATGAGACGAGTAGGGGAGGAAGGCCAAGGTAGCTTAATTTTTTAATGATAATTTTGTGGGAGATTTTATCGAAAGCTTTGCTAAAATCAGTAGCAACGACGTCAACTTCTGCGCCCTCTTCCATAGAGAGAAGGGTGCGAGACACAAAGGTTGATAAGTTTGTCGTAGTAGATCTGCCTTTGAGGAATCCATGTTGACACGGAGAAATGACGGACTTGCAGTGGAATGATAAGGTGTCATAGACAATGCTTTCGAAAAGTTTCGGGATGCAAGATAATTTGGCGATAGGACGGTAATTAGAAATATCGCTTTTACATCCCTTTTTGTGAATAGGGGTAATATAGGAGTCTTTCCAAAGATCAGGGAAAGTACCCTCAGAAAGGGAAAGTTGGAAGAGATGGGTGAGGGGCTGAAGTAGGTGAGTAAGGCAATTCTTTAGGACGGTGGCAGGAATACCATCAGGGCCGGGGTCAGTATCGTCGACGAGGGCACTGATTTTAGCGGCGAGGGAAGAGTCGATGCTGATGGAGACTAGGGAGATTTGGGCGCAGTTCTCCAAGGCGGAAAAGTAGTCAGGGTCAGGGATGGAGTCAAAATCGCTGAAGGCCTGACTGAAAAATTCGGCGAACAAGTTAGCAATCTCTGTGGGGTTGGACGAGGATGAGTCACCAAGCTTGAGTACAGAGGGGTAACCGTTGGATTTGCGCTTGACATTAATGAAGTTGTAGAAAAGTTTAGGATTAGAGATAATTTTGGATTGCATGGAGGTAAGGTAGTCCTTGTAGAGGGATTCGCAGCGTTCGGAAAAGAGTGCAGAAATGGAGGAGTAGGAGGAGTAGTCAGTGTCGGACCTAGATAGGAGAAAGGAGTGCCATAGTTTGTTCCGCTTGTTACGCAGAGCGCGAAGTTCTTTGTCGTACCAGGGTGGACATGAGGAGCGACTTTTAACGGACTCATAGGGTACGCATTTAGAAATGCAGCTAAGGAGAACGCTGTAGAATAGGGATACGCAGCAGTGTAAAGGCAATTTGGAGTCTGTTATGGAAGAAAGGATGTTGAACTGGCCTAAGAGTAGGTTGAGCTTCGCAAAGTCAGCTTTACGAAAGTTGTAGTGAAAGCGGGTTTCAGGAGGGTTGGTGAGGGAGCTAGGCGATTCGTGGGAAAAAGAAAGGAAGAGAGGGGGGTGATGAGAGTCAAGAGTAGAAAGAAGGTGGCGACTTTTAGTAACAACCGAATCAAGTGGGTTAGTGGAGAAAATAAGATCAAGCTGTCTACCAAGGTAATTTTTGACGCCACTCATCTGGAAGAAACCTGACTCGGAAAAGTGATCGACAATTAGAGACTCAATTGAAGAGGACACATTGGTGGCAAAATATGAGGAGCCATCGTCGGAGAGGGACCATAGTAGATGAGGAAGGTTAAAATCACCCAAAACTATGATACTGTCAAGAGGAAGGGCAAGGGCAGACACGGCATCAAGAGCTTCAGTAGCGTGCATGTAGGCCTGGAGAGGCTGAGCGAGACGAATGTAGCAGCACATGATGAAAAGAAAATGGGGATTGAGAGAGATTCGAACGCAAACCCATTCGAAAGGAGAAGAATCAGAGGAATTGATCAGGGTAGGACTATAACGGTTATGAACAGCGATAAGGACGCCGCGACCAGAGGGACCGGAGTTAATTGAACATCCATCCGAGCGGAAAACACTGAAATCGGACGAGAATAATTCGTTGTTGTTGATTCCGGGGATCAAGTTCGTCTCCGAGAGCGCGAAGATGTCGAATGGAAGGGATTGGGATTGTAGAAAAACGTTTTGGGTTTTGGAGCGAATCCCTCTAACATTCTGGTAGTAAAGGGAAATCGAGTTAGGAGGTTTGGCAGAGATGGATAGAGGAGGGTAGGAATTGGGGGGAGGTGCCGCTGGGGAGGTTAGGAGCAGAAATAATTTTTCGTGTCAATGCGACTTTTTTGAAGGTGAGAAATACGCTTGGAATTTAGGTAGGAGGCATAGGCGGAAAGGTCGTCGGAAATTTGTTGGGCTGGGACGTTGAAAGCTGCGCGGAATTTAAGAAACAGCTGCCGCAGAATGGAAGGGTCAGTCGGGAGACCCTCTTGGTGTAGGGAAACAATAACGTTGGTTCGAGTCTTGCCGTCAATACAGATGGAGTCGGCTTTATCGTGGAGATAGGCCAAGTAGAGTCGAACGTTGTCATAGACTCTACGCTCGCGAAGGCGAGAAAGCAAGTAACGGCCATCAGGAGATTTGGCCGATAGCCTCGTTAGCTTCACCACAGGAGGGAGGAGAGGGTCAATGAAGGAAGGTTTAACGGGAATAGTGGGGGGAGAGGTGGAGGAGGGAGAGGTCGAAGTTGTGGTTGAAGGAGGTGATTGGAAGTGAACAGTGAGAGAAGGATCGGAGGGGGCTGTCGCGGGAGAGTGCTTAACAGAGTCAGATGGAGCGGTAGCAGTGGAAGAAGTAGTTGGAGCGGTAGAGGAAGGGGTGGCGGGGTGTTGAGTGTGGGAATACACGAAATTAGGGTATTTTAAGGGAGTAGCGTGTTTAAAGCTAGGAAATAAACCGGCTTTGAGTTGCCAGTTGCTGGAGACAGCAGCAGGTAGGGGAGAAGGTGAACGCGGGCGGATGCTACGGGGGATAGAAGCGTTAACACGTTTCGATTTAGTGAGGATGGATTTATTGTTAGTCTTCCGGGAGGGGGGGTGCGGACTTGGGGTAGAAGGTGCGCGAGGGTTAGTACTTAGCCTATTATTTGATTTCTTAGCACGAGGGTTAGTACTTAGCCTGTTGTTAGAATTTTTTGCAAGGTTAGAGGAAGGCATAGGTAAACTAGGGCTAAACTTAACAGATTTAGTGGTTTTAATACTAAGCCTAGAGATACGAACATTGCCAATGCTGATGCAGCGACTGGATGGGTCAGTAAGAAGCCAGGTGTATTTAGCAGGTACGTCGACACGGAAGCAGGTTGATTGGCCGGCCGAGGAGATCTTGGAGCAGTTAGTAGGGTAGAAGCAGAAGTGCTGCTTGAAGAAGTTCCGTATCCATGAAACATCGGCGTAGCGGGGGACTCCATTTAAGATAAAAGACGAAGAGTCGCCATGAAGGAGGATGTTCCTATCCCGCAACTTAACGCAATTCGACGAAGCCAGTCGTCTTTGGACCACGAAGTGCCGAACATTTCTATCGTAGGGGCTGCAGCAGAGGGAGCGTTGAGATCCTGCTGAAAATGCTGCCGGGCGAGGTTGATGCGCTTTTCGAAGGGGGGCTGGAATCCTGAGAAGACACAGCCGTAGCAGCGGAGGGTAGAGAGACCGTAGGGCGAGCTAATAGACTTTTTGACAAGTCAAACAAAAATGTGATACGTTTCGAAGCTGATTAATTTGGTAATGATCGATTTCGCGCCGATTATGTTAGTTTAAAAAAATAACAAATGAAGTGTTACATTTATTTGTGATATTTACAACAAGTCAACTCCAGCTACAAGGTAAGTCAACTTTGTTTACTATTGCAGATTTGCACTAGTAACCAATACACGTTTATTTTAGAATGGGTAAACCTGAAACTGCAACGCAACGCAATCGAAGATTGGAAAAAACGAGACAGCGATATAAAGATAAACGTGATAGGGAAACTGCAAGTCAAAGAGAGGCCCGCCTCGAAAAGCAGCGAAACGCGCGCAGACGATCCGCAGTGAAAGATTATTCCGAAGGGGAACACAAGATGCAATCCAAAGAGCATTAAGGAATGAGAGTGAGGCAAATTTTGAAAAATCAATCGATGTCTATGCAGAAAGAGTGTGTGAAATTTGTACGAAGAAATGTTATCCAAAGCAAGAGCAGGTTTTTCGATTGCGAAACCCGCCGGATTACCTACCTTCGAAATTAGTTGCTAAAGAAGCGCTTACATTGTGTCATCGATGCAAGACGCACATTTCAAGCAAAAAAACGAATCCGCCTGCTAAATCTTATTGGAACCATCTCGATCCAGGACCAATCCCTCCAGAATTAGAAGTCTTGTCTCAATCGGAACAGCGATTGCTCGCCAGAATAAACCCTTTCTTGAAAATCATAAAATTTTCAGGATTGTATGGCCAGTATGGTTTTAAGGGTCAAGCTGTACTATTTGCAACTGACATTTTTGAAGTTGTTGAAAAATTACCGACGTTCTTACCAAGAGCAACTTCTAACTCCGACATCATTGTGAACACCTGGAAAACATTAACATCACAAGAGATTAATCTGTTTCGAAAGAAAAACTAATTGCTGCACTTGAGTGGCTAAAACTAAATAATCCATTGTATAGAGATGTTACTATTGATGGAAACGTGCATCTTGATGAACGCGACATCATTTGACTATCAAATGGAAACAATAACGAAGTGTCCAACGCAGAAGAGGAAGATGTTTGTCCCTGGAAATCGATTGGAAACAAATCTCGCATAATTCGTGCTTCATGGCATCAAGGTGATCCGGTAAGCGTCCATAATGATAATAGTAATAACAATCATAATTATAATAATAATTATAATAATAGTTATAATAATAATAATCTTTTGCAGAGAATATTCAACCCCGTATACGCTGGTGTTCAATGCTGCGCAATGGCTCTTACTTTTGTTGTGCGGTCTTCAATCCTAGATGTTGGTCAATGGAATACAAACATCTTGAATGAAAATATGATTGAAGGTGACAGTTTGTATTCTCATATAAGAACAACGATTGCGCAAAATAACAACGAAGATCAAATAGCAGAAAGCGAGTACCTCAATGTTGTCGACTTCCATATTATAAAAGATGATATTCACATGTTCTACGAGAATTTCAGAATCGATTATGATGGAGAATCTGACATTTACGGAAGTTGAAACGATCGAACTAATCACGGCAACATAGGATACAAATTGAAGGATGGAATTCTGAAGTTGTTCGAACAACATGAAGCAGGAATATTGATCGCAAACGGCAAATCATTTGCTCTCATCAAATCAATTGATCGATATTATTTTGTCGATTCTCACTCCTGCGGGGCAAAAGGGTCTACAGCAAGTGATGGGAAAGCTTGTGCTATACAATGTGATGACATTACCGAATTGCATCGTATATGTAAGAGAGCTACGGGATCAAGGAACGTTGATTACACAATCAACTACATAATAGTGATCCACATTCCTGCAAACAATGAAAATGAAGGTGTTAATGTCAACTTTAATAACAACGACAGGAGCTTGCATCTATTGGAACATAGTCTTCCGGTAAATTTATTCACCAAGCTGTAACAAAAATAAAGAATAACCTTCAGTAATTGTTTATTATAGATGGAAGAAGATTCTTTAGCGATCAATCATTTACCATTGCAAACATCACTAATGGGACCAATTGATTGCATCCAACCAGATGTCGAAGGAGAAATCAATGTTTTAACACGACTGAACGAGATAGTTCGGAAAACGACGGATAATATTGTAAACGAAAGCCACGAATTGAAAGCAGAAGAGTTTGCTTGGTACCATTTGTTTCCTTATGGGATCAATGGTTTAAAAGAAAGAAGACTAGTGAAAATATCACCCCTAGATTACTACCAATTCAGAATCCTCGGTAATGATTCTAGATTCCAAAGGAATGATTTTCTATGCCCTGTCCATGTTTGAATATTATCGTATCAAGTCAACCATCGCTGCATGTGGAAAAAAAATTCAGGGACAAGATGGAATGATAAGTGACGTCCACCTTTACATAAAAAATTTGGGAGGATCGGCTGCATACTGGAACACAGCTCTCACTGAACTTCTTGCACAAATTCGATGTCTAGGACCCCCTCATTTCTTCTTTACATCCAGTAGCAACGACCTGCATTGGATTGATATGCGCAAAGCTCTTTTGATTGCGGATAGCCGTGATGCAGTTGATCCAGACTCTGTCTACATATGGTTCTGTGGTTAGAGGAATGTCCTGGATTTGACACACCAGAGGGATTGCAGCTAATAGATAAAGTCTGTTCTTGTGAATTGCCATCTGAAGAAGATCCCGATCTAAGAAGCTTAGTTACTAAATGTCAAACGCACAGACATACAGCGACTTGCCAGAAAAATTCAACGGCATACTGTCGGTTCGGATTCCCTCGGCAAGAATGTCACCAAACTAAATTAGTAGCTCATTCCTCAGAAGAATTTGTTCGTAGTGGTGGAAGAATTGTTTTGTTGAAAAGACGAGAAGAAGAGAAATGGATCAATAATTACAACCCTACACTTTTGAAATTATGGAAAGGAAATATGGACATACAACCATGCATACAACCGGCACCAACGATGCAATCGCGTACTACATAGCCAAGTACATATCGAAAAATGAACCTACAGGAGTTGATCCTGCCGTCGCCAGGGCTATACAAGGAATTCGTCGAGAAGACTCTGATATTTCCACGAAATTGTTTAAAAGCTGCATGCGGATTTTGAAAGAAAGACAAGTGTCAGCGTGCGAATGTGTGTTTCGTTTATGCCACTTGAAAATGCGCGATGGTTCTGGACATTGTATTTTCTTAAATACACGGAGGCCAGAACAAAGGTACAAGGTCTTAAAGTTCGATGAAACTGGCTTTGCTGTCGGGTATCATACAAACATTTTCGAGAGATATGAGAAGCACCCTCTTAACCACCCAGATTTCGAAAATATATCTCTCATGGAATTTGCTATGTTGTTTGAAACACATTATCCGAAAAAGGTTGAAGACGATGTTGATGTTGATGAAGATTTCATCAAGTTGACTGATAATTCCAAAATGCGGAAAAGAACCGTACCAGCAACGATTAGAGTGCCACATTTCAAAGCAGCAACAAATCCAGAAAACTTTTATTATAGTTTGCTTCTTCAGTACACGCCTTTCCGAAATGAAAACGAAGTACATAATGGCAAATTTTGGTTCTGCAAAAGAAGCTTTTCTTGCAAAGGAAGAAGATCTAAAAGCCAAATCAGCGTTCATGGAAACTTAAAGACAGCGTGACAAAGAATTAGAAAACGTACTGGTTCAAGTCCATGCTTTCCAAGTTTTAGAAGAGCACGAACCTCTTGAAATAGACGATGAAGTGGAATATGAGAGCGACTATCAGATGAATGACCAGGAGTTTGATACAGCACGAAATGCCATGAATGTATGTAGAACAACGAAATCTGTTTAATAGACTCACAACTTCTATTCAAAACCAACTTCAAGATTCGCCTGACCGATAATACATCTTTATCACCGGTGGGGCTGGAACAGGAAAATCTTTTACCCTGAAAGTACTGAGAAGTCAAATTAATCGTTGTTATGGTAATATTGTTAGCTACACATAAATTATATATTAACGTTTTCTAATAAAACAACGTTTCTTACAGGTAACATGCAATCAGTTAAGGTCTGTGCTTTAACTGGCGTCGCTGCACGTTTGATAAACGGGACTACATTACACAGTGCTTTGAAGCTGCCGGTACAAAAAGATGGTCGAATTGTGCATGTTACAGTTAACAGTAAATTACCTTTAAATCATGCGTCGACAGTGGCGGTACATTCAGTTCTTGTTCATCGATGAAATTTTTATGGTGACATACGAAATGTTGTGTATGATAGACAATCGATTGAAACAACTGAAAAAAAATAACGAAGAAGTGTTTGGCGGAATCAATATGATAGTCTTCGGTGACCTGTTTCAACTACCTCCAGGTCGAGGACATCAAATTTTCGACCAGCCTCCACATATGAAACCAGCAGTACATCTTTGGGAATTTTTCTCCTTATGCGAGTTGAACGAAAACATGCGTCAAAAAGGTGAAAATACGTTCAATATTTTGAATGCCTTGAGAATAGGAGCAATTGAAGCTGAACATATCAGAATTTTGATGCAAAAAGTATCAAAAGAAGCAGATGGTGAGTTTTCCATTGCAAAAGCGCTAAGAATTTATCCGACGAACAAACAAGTACACGACCACAATGAGCTGGTGCTAAAAAAATTCGAAAGAAACAACGCGCGAATTTACACTGTTAAGGCACAAGATACAATCATCGATTCCACGAGGAACATAGAGGACGTTGAGTTAGAAAGAATCATACCATCTGATGTCAACAAAACTAGGGGACTTCCAGCAGAGTTAAAGATATTCACAGGAGCTAAGGTAATGCTTCGTTCAAACGTCGATGTTTCCAAAGGACTTGTAAATGGCGCCATTGGATTTATTGAAAATATCATCTGGCCAAATTTCCGACGTGCACAAATGTATGAAAACGACGTGCCTTCAGTGAGAGTGAATTTCGGTCAATTTGGCGTTCACCAAATATCACCCATTGCAGTTCAATTTCCTGTAAAACACAGTTACGGAACAGCAGAGAATGCTACCGCTAGTGTTATCCTGGGCTTCGACTGCACATAAAATGCAAGGATCAACCGTCGACTATGCAGTTGTGTACTTGGGACCAAAAATATTTCAAGAAGGACAAGCATACGTTGCTTTAAGTAGAGTTCGCTCATTGGAAGGTCTAAGGATCGAAGAATTAGACTGTTCAGTTTTGAAAGGCAAAAAACCTTGCAACATACTAGCACTGGACGAAATGAATAGATTAAGGACACTTTAACTTAAATTAATTGATTTCCTTTTAATTGGAATTGTATATTATGTTTGTAAATAGTTGTAAATAAATAAAAAAATTGATTATTTGGAAATGATACATAATTAATTAAAAAGACTAAAAAGAAAAAAAAATTAAAAAAAAATTTTTTTAAAAATTCTTTTATTTAACTTAAAATGATAGAAACAGTAAAAACGAACTAAAAAGTAAAAAATATTAACTAAATAAAATAAATAAAATATGTAAACACTATGACAACAAAATAAAATTCCTACTTATCTTAAACAGTTAAATAAAAGAAGAAGAACTTTGGACTGCCCCTCTCACGCCTTCAGATTAGAAATAGGCCGCTGCCCGCTTAAATTTTTCATTTTTAAAGCAATTTGACAATGGATTCGCAGACTTTTTGAAATGGACAACTCGCGTTACCCGAAATTGTGCTTTTTGGAACTTTGCAAATTACGAGATAGACACAGTTCCTATGCAAACAACTGGGTGTGTGAAATAAAACACTTTTTCTCAATGAGAGATTCGATCGATTCGTGGCTTTCTATCGGTGCCTCAGTACCTGATTTTTTGGCGATATTAAATCGGTTTAGTAGATCTTTGCCACTTCATGATCGTTCGTGTGCAACCGTTTCTCACTCCCTTGATCTGTATAACTTTGTCATCCCTCATGAAATTGAAAAAGCCGCGCCTTATTTACTATTGAACGACCTGAGTCTACCACACAAGGCCAACTACGTTCGTCTTCGTCTCTTTACTAGTTACAATAAAGGCTTGACGATTTTCAACAAATTCCTTCAATTTGAAAATGAATTCTGTAAATTCTGCAATTGTCATATTGATATCTTTATACTTCTTTGCGCATCTGAATGTGAAAATCTTAATCTAAGTAAATCTATTGAATTTCCTGCGCTTTTGTTCTGCTTTACCAATCTTATATACTCTCAATTCTTGCGACAAGTTGATTATCTGTGATATTTGTAATTTTTTATCGAGATGCTGTGAATTGTAGTTGATTTTATACTGTGTATATATCTATTTATTTATTTATTTAATGTATTTTTATGGTTTTCTGAAATGGATTGTGAACGAAACTGTTTGTATAGCTTTGCTGTAAACAAACGTAAATAAATTGAATTGAATTGATAAATTCGAAAATATTCTAAAATGCGGTAATGTAACATATGGGATAAGAACAAATTGTAATGATCTAGGTGAAATCCTTATATGTTAAAGAAATAATGTTATAGATTTAAGCCAAGATGACTGTATTCCCAAACTACTCGAAAGCAAAAATGCCAAGTGTAATGCAACTAATAGCCACCATATCCCAGAAGTAGAGGAATTAGCCACCGGGATCATCCTATTAAACAATTTTAAAGGGTCAGTAGAGTTCGACAACGCATCTCCCAACCTGCAGGGAACTTACATCATCAAGTTCAAGAATACGACGGTAACCATCAACTATCAACGATACGTTACAGAGGAAATTACTAATATCCATACGATGCCACCTCTTCTCCAAGCAATCCAAGGATTAACCAAACTGGAAGAAATACTTTCCTTCGAACTGATGAAAGAAATACACATAAACAACACTAGAGGAATTCGCCTCATCAAGAAGGAGAAAATGATCAACCAATACCTAAACTACACCTTATCCTCAGTAGTCCTGATCATCATAGTAGTAATTAGAGTCCTGCAAAACAAAAAGGGAGAATCTAGTAGTACTAGCATTGCAATCCTTCCAGTCCAAGCCCAGGATCCATCGGCCCAGGAAGAGAAATACATCCCAAGCACTACAGAGCATCATGGAAGCATTTACAACATCCCGTACTCTTAGGCGCACGAGGACGCACGCACTTAAGAGGGGAAGAGTCAACGAGCAAGTTAACATCTCTAACAACTTGACAACACCTGCACGCGTAGCCCGAGTCAACGTCACGGCAAGTCAACATCTCTAACAACGTAACACCTGCACGCATAGCCCGCGGAGTACATAGGACACCGCGGCGCATCATAATTTCTGACCCAACGTCTGGAATCCACCGGTTGGGAAATGCAATTTTTAGGAAAATGAGGTCAAGTCACACTCCCATGAGTTAGTCGCATTTTTTGCTTCGATGTAGCTAATATCAAACTGCCCTCTTCGTTCGAATAATAAAGTACCATTTTAAATAATTAATTTGTTTTTTATTTTTTTTTTCTCCAAAACGGGAATTTATTATTATTAATTTATTAACTTATACCTTCCAAAAGATGTCGCTTTGGGATGAAATTTTTCGTCTTATGCGAGAGTTATTCCGGATACATATGGAATTTTCTCTTGTATACTGGAAAGGACACTAAGTATAGTCCTCATTATTTAGAATATCAGACCTCATCACGTATTGTCCTTGAGTTGACCCATGGACTGTTAGACCTTGGATATAGAATGCATGTGGATAACTGGTACACTAATATTATTGTTGTACTAACATAGTTTTTGAACTAAAATTTTTGTAATGAACTCTGGTAACTCCCATTCTGTAATGAACTCTGGTAACTCCCAACGCCGCTAATGAAATGTGCGCTGTGTACGAAATACAGTTCACTTTCAACCATTGAACAGCTCGTTTCTCTCACCCAATATAACAACAGATTATGGGCCCAGCTCACGTGGAGGAAGAGAAAGTTTTAAAGTCTGCCTAATATCGCAAAACCATTTTAAGTTCTTTCTTATTTAAATAATAAAACCAAAAAACAATCGGTGAGGACATTTGAAGGGAGCTGCATTCTTTTGTGTGATTCAAAAGCTAACAGTGAGTCAAAAATGGAAAGTGAACTCTACAGAATTGAAAAGCTTCAGAATGCTGAAGACTACGCTGTGTGGAAATTCTATGTTTCGATATTACTAAATGCCTCCGAAGTTTGGGAAGTGCATGCAAGTGGCGATGATATTCCTGCCGGTAAAAGGGGAAGCTGAAACTCAAGAAGGATTTAACCTTCGTCTGGTAGCGTGGAAGAAAAAGGACAGCAAGGCTCAAAGAATTATCGCAACAACAGTTGGACCGACAACGTTACGACACATAATGAATTGCTCTACAGCGGCAGAAATGTTGAAGAAATTGAAGGCAGTGTATGAGTTGACAGCGAAGGCAAATGTGCATATGTTGCAGCAGCGTTTTTATAGCTTTGCATAAGACGATGTGGCCACTCACATCTCAAAACTACAGAACATAGTTAAGCAGCCGAAAAACGTTGGAGAGACGGTATCAGATAGCATGGTCATTACCAAAATCTTAATAACGCTTCCAGACACTTTTACTCATTTTTTTAGTGTTTGGGAGTTGGCGCCTGCAGATAAGCAGACCTTGGAAAACCTAATTTCTCGTCTTGTGATGGAGGAAACGCGGATGAATGCGCAACCTATACATTCACCAGAGGGTTCAAATGCGTTGGTAATGCAAAGAAAGGCGAAGGGCAAATCGGGAAAAGTTTCCAAGAAGGGGAAGTGCTTTCTATGTCATGAGCCATTGGAAAAGTGACTGCCCTTCCAAGAAAGAAATGTCACATCAGCGAAAAAGGACTGGAAATGTCAGCAGGGTTCACATAAGTGAAGCATTGACATGTACATCAATCAGAAAAGATCGCATGGATGAGTGGTACATGGATTCAGGAGCAAGTGACCACATGACTTTTAGGAAAGAGTGGTTAATAAATTACCGGAAACTCAAGGAGCCCGTAAACGTCAGAGTAGGAAGCGATGAGGTTATACTAGCTGTTGGAGCAGGAGACATCAACGTATTGGCATTTAATGGTAAATTTTGGATCGAAAAACATCTAACTAACGTACTGTTTATACCGAAGATAACGATGAATTTATTGTCATAAAGCCGTGTTCTTGATAAGGGTTTTCTGTTTATCTCAGATAGCAGAGTATGCAAATTTGTCAGACATAATGATCCCAAGGCATTTGTAGCAATGGGAGAAAGGCAGGATCAGCTATTTAAAATGTGCTCCAAGGTGGAAAACCCAGAAGAAGGCAGCGTAAACACAGCAGAAGAAAGCAGCGTAAACACAGCAGAAGGAGGCAGTGCAAACACAGCAGTTAAATTTGGATCATTAAAGAAATGGCACGAGCGGATGGCACACATCAACTTTACACAGGTACGCAATATTCTCATAAAGATGGATATTAATTTTAAAGATGAAGGAAACATTACTTGCGATGCATGCAACTATGGCAAACAGCACAGAAACTCTTTCCGAAGAAGTACATATCGGTTAGAACAGCCAGGAGATCTCGTGCATGCAGATGTTTGTGGGCCTATGGAAGTGGCCTCGATGGGTGGCTCAAAGTATTTTGTATTATTCAAGGATCACTTCTCACATTTCCGAGCTGTTTTCTTCATTAAGAATAAATCCGAGGTTTGTCCTGTAATTGAAAAATACTTTTAATTTTGCCAAAACTGAAAGCAAATATCCTGTTAAAACTCTACGTACCGACAATGGACTAAAGTTTGTGAACGATTCAGTAAGAAAACTCCTGGATAAACATTGAGTCCGTTATGAAACTACAGTATCGTACACACCCCAGAAAAACGGTTGTGCAGAGAGGGAAAACCGAACTGTAGTGGAAGCAGCTCGTTGTATGCTGCATGGAAAAAATTTACCAAAATCGTTTTGGGAAAAAGTGGTTAATACTGCAGTATATACACTTAATCGTAGTGGGTCAAGTCCAGAAAAAAGTAAAAGCCCTTACACATTGTGGTACACGTACCAAAGCAGAAGCGTACTAAGTGGGATAGAAAAGCGGAAAAGGGGATATTCGTTGGCTATCAGGAGGGCACAAAAGGATATAAAATCTGGGTTCCCTCATCTAGAAAAATGGTTATATCACGTGATGTAGACTTCAGAGAAAGCAACGAAAAGGTTAATGGGTCTCAAGGCATGGACAGAAGATCAGAGGAAAACACAAAAGAATCTGCTGAGCATCCATTGTTGGAGTCTACACAAGACAATGGAAATGTACAGGAGGTATCGCCTTTGGATGGCAATTCGTCGGAACAAGGAGGGGGAGGCGAAAAAGAAGACGACTTCCTATCGGCTGATGATAGTGTTATAACTGTTAGCGATGGAGACTCTGGCAATCTTGAAGACATAAATGAAGAAGTACCGTTAAAAAACCGACTGAGGAATGCAAAGGAAAAACTAGGTATGTACAACTTCTTAGAAAAACATGCCTTTTTAATGCAAGGTGAGCCAGGAACATACGAAGATGCTATATCTAGTAACGATGCGGTTCACTGGAGAGCAGCCATGGAGGATGAAATGAAGAGTCTGAGAGGAAATCATACTTGGGTGTTAACAAATCAGCCAGAAAATCGAAAGGTAATAAAGAACAAATGGGTTTATAAACTCAAAGAATTACAAGGTAATCAAAAAAAAAAAACAAGGCCACACTTGTTGCTAAAGGGTTCGCTCAAGAATATGGCATTGACTATGCCGAAACCTTTAGCCCAGTAGTCAAATATACCTCACTAAGAACAATATTCGCTATTGTATCGAATGAAAATCTTAATTTAATTCAATTCGATGTAAAAACGGCATTTCTAAATGGAATATTAAAAGAAGAGATGTATATGAGTCAGCCTCAAGATTTTGATGACGGCTCAGGAAGAGTATGTAAACTTCAGAGGAGTCTGTATGGGTTCAAACAAGCCCCACGCTGTTGGAAGGAATTTAAGCTTAAGCGAAGCAACGTGGATCCCTGTGTATTTACCAGCATGGAAGGTAACACGCGGATATTATTGCTACAAAAAGTGAAATGGATGCAAAGAAGCTAATTAAGTTCTTGAAGAGGAATTTTCACATTACTATATTAAGTGGTCAAGTATTTTTGGGAATGGAGATTAGTAAATCAAATAACTCAATACATATACGCCAGGAGGCCTATACACAACGTATCTTACAAAGATTTAATATGGATAACTGCAAACTGTCATCAACTCCAATGGAAAAGGCAACTAAAGCAAGCGATAACCCAATCATAAAAGATGATAAATTTCCTTACCGGGAAGCAGTAAGGAGCCTAATGTATCTGGCCATTGCAACTCGACCAGACATTTCGTTTTCAGTGGGAGTAGCCTCGCGGTACCTTGATACACCAACCCAGGAGCACGTTAATGCAGTAAAAAGATATTAAAGTATTTAGCCGGGACAACAAATATGGGTATTCTTTTTATAAAGGAAGCCAACTTTAACTTTACATGTTACAGTGATGCAGACTATGGAGGGGATGTTAAAACGAGGCGGTCAACTACAGGCTTCATCATCAGTCTTGTGGTCATCGCAAAGACAAAAATGCGTATCTTTATCTACTACGGAATCGGAATGTAGCTGCGTCACAGGCGGTGAAAGAGATGGTTTGGTTAAAATCCCTCCTAATGGAACTCATACCATCTAGAGCTGCAGCAATAACGTTGAACATCGAGAATCAGGGAGCTATCCGGTTAATAAAGAATCCTGAGTTTCATCAGCGCACAAAACACATTGACGTGCGCTACCACTTCATAAGGGAAAAATATGAGAAGGATCTTTTTGATCTTCAATTTGTCCCGTCAGAACAACAAAAAGCAGACATTCTAAAGAAATCTCTAAATAAGGCAAGTTTGAAAAATGTAGGTCGACGATAGGAGTTAAATAACCTTGCTTAAATATGTATGAAATTAAAAGAGTAATTAGTTGTTTTAAACTTAAAAAAAAGAGAAAGAAAAATTTATTTAAAAAGTGGGAGTGTTGTACTAAAATAGTTTTTGAACTAAAATTTTTGTAATAAACTCTGGTAACTCCCATTCTGTAATGAACTCTGGTAACTCCCAACACCGCTAATGAAATGTGGGCTGTGTACGAAATACAGTTCACTTTCAACCAATGAACAGCTCGTTTCTCTCACCCAATATAACAACAATTATCATTGCTGAAAAGCTGTGTGCTCATCAAACAGATTTAGTTGGCACAATGAGAAAAAATGACGTTGGAATTCCATCTGAAATAAAAAACTCTTCTTTAAAGAAAGAAGAACATACTGAGAGGTATAAAAATAAACTGATGATAATGAAATGGCGAGATTAAAAAGATATTTTGATGCTGAGCAAAATACATGATAGTAGTATGATAGAGGTCGAGAAACAAAATAAAATAAAAAGAATACCGTCTGCAGTTTATGATTATAAAAAGAAAATTGGTGGAGTAGATAATAGTGATGGCGTAATAGTTGCATATTCTGCGGCAAGAAAGACTAAAAAAATATTATAAAAAAATTGTTCTTCATCTTCTCGATATTATTTGTTAACTCTTATTTGTGATATAAAAAATGTAATGGGAAATTAAAACGTATTGACTTCTTACTGCAATATATCGAAAAAACTTTTGAACGATATTCTGATAATTCATTAAATACGTTTCAATTAGGTCGCCCTGCTTCAACAAAACCTTCACGATTACTTAGAAAGCATTTTCCTGACTTTGTACTTTGTACATAATCAAAATCAAATCCTATACGTACATGTTCGTACTGTTCGAAAACTAATATTAGAAGAGAATCCAGATATTGGTGCCCAACATGCAAGGTAGCATTATGTGCTGTGCCTTGCTTTAAAAAGTATCATTGTTCTTAATCGAAATTTTTGGTTTTTTAAATTAAATTTCTTGAAATTCATTTGGTTTTATATACTTTTTGTTTTTATTTCTATAATGCCAACACTTTAACTTTATTATGTATATTTTTTATCAATAAAATAAATTGTGTTTGTTAACAACGAATAAAAATTAAGGTTTTCTAAAAAACAAACAGGCAACGCTTAATCTTTTGTCACAATTAGTTAATTTTAAAGCAAAAAAGTTTTCGAAACAAAATTAAACAGTTAAAGGGTTAAACAACCGCAACCAATGTTTCCAGTGGAATTAACACCCGGGAGCAGCAAGACCCAAAAAGGTAAGATTCATCCCATTAACGAAACATGTTACATCATAAACAGAAAGGTAACGATCGAAGAACAGTATAAGAGGAAAACGGTCATACCATGTAACAACTGCAAAGAATTTGGCCACACCAAAACGTATCGCAAACTCAAAAACTTATGTGTGGCCTGTGGCGGAGATCACAAAAACGAACACTTCAATAAAAACAAAGGTAACCCCTTAAACAAAAAGTGCAGCAACTGTTGTGAAAACCACACAGCTAACTATAAAGGCTTCCCAGTATACATGGCTATATATAACAAGCAAAGGCAGCAATCAGCCAGCAGCAGGTACGACTCAAACGTCAATTTCCAGCAACCGCAGCTCGCATCCCACCCATAGTCTCAGCCCAACCAGGACAAACATTACCCTACGAGCACAACAGACGAGGTCCTACATATGCAAGTATAGTGAGAAACAATGAACAATTAAATGCAAACAATCAAAACGATGGTATGATGCAAATCCTGATAACACTGACATACAATATAAACCAGCTCACGCAAACCCTGCAGCAAATGCAGAATATGCTTAATAGATAAACTGAAATATTTTGTAAACTAGTAAAATGAAAGAAATCAAAATAGCTCACTGGAATGCCAACGGTCTCCCCAAACACAATTAGAAACAAAAAATTTCTTAAACCGCAACCAAATCGAGATGATGCTAATTGCTGAGGCACACTGTTATAATACATGAACCCGCCACCCCTAGAATAAAATCCATAATTTAATTTCCTCATAAGTTTAAATTTCGCAACACCAAATATCGAATTTACCTGTCACATTTACCCGGCTCGTTTAATGCAATAGCCCAATTGTGCCCAAACAGCACAATTCGCGCATATTGACCGGTCTCGATCACGCGTCCAGCCAGACGCGCACTCAGCTTTTCTTTCCGCTTTTCCGCAACGTACGTGACAATAATTTTCACTAATTAGAAAATAATTTTCTCAGGCAGTCGGAGAAGACCTTTTGACGCGATCACGCACCTTCCTGAATTCTGAATTCGAACAAATAAATAAGTATTTTAAATTGTATTATTTTTAAAAGAAATATTTTAAGAAGTACTACAAGTTGTCAACCATATTAAGAAAAATAAAGTGAACAATATTAAACTCGCGCGTTTCTTCTTTTATTTTTTTTCCCCACAAGGAGTGCGGACCTCGTAAATGGCGCAGTCGGCAGGATGCGCGTAGTGTCGAGTAACTAATCTGAATTCGGCGCTTGTATAAGTTAATCACCGATCGCAGGGAAAACACAACATCTTTCACGCGGTGAATAACACCGCGCAACGTGACTTCATTTCATCGACCCCGGCGCATGCACTTACCTGGCCCACCCGAAGACGGAAGACACCTGAAATCTGCTGACAATGTTAACAAATCTGAAAACATGTAGAATTTTTGTCATAAAATAAACTCTGTAATCAGTTGCATTGTAGACCTCGAGGAATAAAGTCGTTTGCCTTTTTTTAAAAAAAAGCCAATTTTCCCCCGGATTTCATTAACTGGCGCCCGAGCAGGGACCTTCGACACTTAAAGATCTACGAAGTTCGGAGTAACCGTTCGTGATCAAAGAAACCACAAGAGTTCTGTGTAATCTTTGTGCTTCGCGGGCGGTTATAAACTTAATAAATCAAGGGAATTGTGCGTGGAAAAAAAAATGGAAAGTCTGAGAGGTCATACCGTGGAAGAAAAGAGGCCCCCTAGTAACCAGCGGAGACAAACCCCCGTGGACGAAAAGGAGTCAGCAAAAGTACTGGCAGCCGCTTCCACAAAAATGCTACTCACCATAATAGTGTAAGATCCCTTTGTGTAAGAAAACATGCAACATAAGTGAACATCAGTCCAGCATATTAGTAGAAATTCGGAAAATTACTAAGGAAAATTTAAATTGTCAAATAGAGTGAAGAAACCAAGTTGTTAAATAAATAATAACAATAAGTAGCCTAAATAAACAATAATAACAAATAGTTTAAATAAATAATAATAATAAATAATGCAGGAAATATCAAGTGATGAAAGTAGAATAATTAATTTAAGCTAAACGATCTGAGTTACTAATTTTACTATAGCAATCAGCGATAAATGAAGCAGTGTTATAATCTAAATACCCGCCCAAGCGAAGCGTAGGTAATAATAATAATTAATAAAAAGAAAAAGCATTTAATCATTAGGAAATTAACGGTTTTTACCAAGAAGATTCTTTGGAAACGACTCACAGCGCGATAGAGTGAAACTTTATTTTCGGAGAAATCGAGCTTAAATCATTATCTAGAGTAAATAAATAAATAAATTTTAAATAGGTTGAATTTCAGCTACTAAAACAGTTAAAAGTAGGGAAATTCGTAAGTAAATTTCAAATTATCTACTCCCCCGCCAAACGAAAATTCCTGCCAAACACTTTATTCATACCAGTCTCACAAAAGAAAGGGCATCGCAAAGCCCCCGTTTTCCTCGATATGTCTAGACACGAAAATCTCATCCGACCCGCTGTTATACCAATGGCCCCAGCCGCGGCAAATAATGGCGGAGGCCCCGCTCCACCTAACGGTGAGCCCCTTTCCTCGCAAAATCAAATAAGACAGCTAATAACAGAAACTATAGCCCAAGAATGCACCAGAATCCTCAATTCTATCCTAAATCCCGTATCCGAATTCAATCTCGGAAGCGATCAAATAATCAATGAAGACCAACGGGCAAACTTAACGGAGATGGATAAGATACCCGACATCGTACGTAGCCTTAGGGAGTTTTCAGGTCAACCGGGAGAATTCAGCTCCTGGAAAAAGAGCGTCGACCGGGTCCTAAAAATCTACTAATCAACGAGAGGATCACCCAAATATTACGGGATACTAAGTGTAAAACGAAATAAGATCGTAGGGCAAGCCGACATCGTGCTGGAATCCTATAATACGCCACTCAATTGGGAACAGATCTCTCACTGCTTGGCGCTGCATTATGCAGACAAAAGAGATCTTGGTACATTGGAGTGCCAAATCACCTGCCTAGTACAAGGTAATAGCACCCTTCAAGGCTTCTACTAAACGGTATACCATCACTTATCGCTCATCCTAAACAAAATCTCCAGTATGGAGATGAGCAACGAAGCCATGAACGTAATGGTACAGACCTACAGGGATAAAGCTCTCGATACTTTTATAAGAGCTCCTTTAAGGCCTCTCTACCGAAACTCTTGGGGATGAGGGAACCGGCAGACCTACCGCAAGCGCTCCACCTCTGCCTCAAGCTAGAGAATATGAGTTATCGTATTCAACATGCGCATCTTAATAACGGAGCCTTACACAGAATGGAAGAATCATCGCGACCTCCCGTCCCGCCAAGGCGAATCCCTGCAAACCAGAACTACGCTGTCCATGCACCGAAGCCCCAATTATTCCCAGAATTTACCTACTATCAGCGGACTCAGAATCCCGGCAGAACTCCCCTCTGGAATAACCCAACTAACCGCTACCCGCTAATAGCCAGTTCCTTGTTAACCAACCCCTACGCCAAAATAGCTACAATAATCAACCCCTACGCCAGAATACATATACCAACCCACCAGCTCCACCAAGACCGCCCCCAAGAGTTGAACCTATGGACGTAGATCGTTCTATCCGCTCGAATGTTGTCAACTACCAAAACGGACCTCAGCTCGGGTTGAAGAGGACGAACTGGTCGAACCAAGCGCACAACCCAAGCAAACTCCAAAGGACATTCCATACTACCACCTCATCACCTAATGACGACATGGCCGAATACAACGAGGAGATTAACTTGGAGGATGGAAACTACAACCAAACACTTATCGACTATTTAGGGACAAGTGACGACGACTCTACCGACATGTACCAGTACCAAGAGCCCGAAAACCCAGGACTAGAGCAAGAGCCACAAGACAAACATTTTTTAGGTTAACGAGCTCTTCGCTTCCATACCTTGAGTATAGAACGAAGAGCGGAAACATCTTGAAATTTCTAATAGATACCGGAAGCAATAAAAACTATATCCAACCAAATTGTGCGGAAAATCCTATGCCTAACGCGAATATCTTCTCTGCAAATTCAGTAGGAGGAAATGTAGAAATCACCCACCATGTGATGCTAAACTTATTTGGCCCTCAAACTACCAACCTTAAATTCTTCATTTTACCAACGCTAAAATCATTTCACGGCATCATAGGTAATGACAGCCTTAAAAAGCTTAACGCAATTATTTACACAGCCGAGAGCTACATGATACTACTCAACGCAATTAAAGTCCCCATCAAACAACACCTCTCTCAGTGCGTCAATAGCATCAACGTAAGAACAGCCCTTCTGACGGAAGCGCAAACTTCTAAATTACACGTTTTAAGAGCCTACCCCAGCTTGTTCTCCGAGCCGGATGAAAAACTTACGTACTCCACCGTCGTCAAAGGAGAAATCCGAACCACCAACAACGACCCCGTCTACTCTAAAACTTATCCATACCCGATGGCGCTCAAGCTGACCGTCGAGAAAGAAATCGAGAAATTGTTAAGGGATGGCATAATCAGGCCGTCACGATCGAAAAAACCGGACGCTTCTGGAGAAAAGAAATTCACGCTAGTAATCGATTATCGAAAACTGAACTCTGTCAAAATACCAGACAGATACCCTGTCCCAGAGATTAATGAGGTCTTGGCAAATTTAAGGAGAAACAAATGGTTCTCGATAATCGATCTGAAGAGCGGTTTCCACCAGATTCTGTTGAAGGAATCTGACGTGGAGAAGACAGCTTTTTCGGTCAATCTCGGGAAGTACGAGTTCACTCGTCTTTCGTTTGGACTTAAGAACGCACCATCCATTTTCCAACGAGCGCTAGACGACATCCTCAGGGCGCACATAGGAGTTAGGTGCTATGTGTACATCGATGATATTATTATCTTCGGTGCCACCGAGGACGAACACTTAAAAAACATTGCTCTTGTTTTCGATACGCTAGAAAAGGCAAATATGAAAGTACAAATGGACAAGTGCGAGTTCATCCAAAAGTCCGTCGAGTTCCTCGAATTCATAGTCTCCCAGGACGGTATCCGAACAAACCCTAAAAAGGTACAGGCCATAGTCGACTTTCAAACACCGAAAAATCTGAAGGAACTGAAGTCCTTCTTAGGATTGTCAGGGTATTACCGGCGCTTCATACGCGCCTATGCCAAGCTGGCCAACCCCCTGACTTCCCTTCTAAGAGGGGAAGAAGGACGAGGACGCATGTCGAAAAATAATTCGAGAAACGTCCCAATACAACTGGACGAACAAGCACTAGGAGCCTTCAATAAAATCAAAAAGGCCTAACCTCCTGAGAAGTCGTACTCTTGTATCCCGATCTGGGAAAGGATTTTGAACTTAATGTAATGGCTGACAGTGAAGACGAAGGTGAAGGCTGCTCGTGCAAGAATTGCAAATTGGAAGTAAAAGGAGACGACTTTGCGGTTCTGTGTGATGGTTTTTGTGGAAAGTGGTTTCATATAAAATGCTGTGGAGTAACAAAACAACAATATGATAAAGTTAAGGGTGTCAAAAACTATATGTTATGAATGTGCGCAGAGTGTACAGCTCAGATATCTATTATAAAGAAAAATAATTTGATAAAATTAGCAAGTACAACTGAAAAGCTCGTAAGTACTACACAAAATATATGCAAAACCTTAGAAAATATCAGTAAAAGCAACACAAATCTAACATATGCTATGGCCGTTACAAAAAGAAAAACACCAGTAGACTTGAAACCAGAAGAGAAAAAACCGTTGGTAACGTCACAGGGGATTGTAGTAAGACCGCGCAATGAAAATCAAAGTGTGGAGCACACAAAGGAACAGATAAAACGGAAAATTAAACCGAGTACGTTGAAAGCTCCCATAATGCAGGTTAAACATTTATCAAAAGGAGGTGTCATAATAAAATCCAATAATAATGTCAAGAACGCTAAAATCCTGCAGGAAGCGAAAGAACAACTTGGTGATGAATACACTGTTTCGATGAGTAAAAAACGACTCCCGCGTTTGAAAATCACTAATCTAGACAAAGAATACTCATCTGAGGAATTAATGCAGGAACTATGCGATCTGAACTATTTTTTCACGGGAGAAGATCAAGTGAAGGTGGTTCATTCAAGAGGAATAATCATAATAGTAAATGGACTGTATTCCTTGAAGCTACTGGCGCAACTTATAGCAAAATGGTTAACCGATACGTTAATATAGAGTGGAACTCCCATTATGTGCGAGAGGATTTCAACGTCATGCGGTGCTTTAAGTGCCAACAGTTCGGGCACACCTCAAAGATATGCAAAAACATCGAACTTTGTGGTAAATGTGGAGGTAAACACGGAACACTTAGCTGCACAGTGAAAAAGATCAGCTGCATTAACTGTTCCAAAGCGTCCCAACGAGACAAGACTACTGGTTCTGTCAGCAGTCTAGGTTCAGCTATCAAAGTGGACGGACGTCGGCGGTTCCTGACTTTGTTTTGATTCTCTCGAAGCGTACTCGTGGTTTACACAGCAATTTGGCATTGTTTTTCTGGCGTTGGACATTTTTTCCCTCACCCGGAGTGGGTTTTTTTCCTTCCCGGCGTGTTCTCCTGCGGGAGATATCGTGTGCCGCGGCTGCCCGGAGCCCGTGTGTGAAAGTTTGGCCGCACGTGGTTTGTAGCTGTCACTGACAGCTGGTTAGTGTTTACTCATAAAACCTAGAAACAAAGAAAAAAGTTAGTGGACTAAAAGTGAAAAGCAAATTTCGGGCCTCTCCGAAAGTTGGCAAGGAAAATGGCGGACAGTTCTGCCGACGCCAACAGGTTTTCGGTGCTGGAAATTCCACCGCACAAAAGGATGAAGCAGGCCACCAAAAGAAACAAAAGCTCACCTCTAAACGAAGCCTTCCCAGCATTGCCAGAACAAAACCCTACTAGTGACCCGAACCATAACCAACCAAAGTATATCACCATTCAAACTACAGACCCTAACAAAGCCCTAAAATACCACAATCATTTTATGGTAAGAAAAGGTGTCGATGCTATATCGTCCAAATTTTCCAAAGCAAGTTATGTTCGCGATGGATCCCTCTTACTCCTGGTGGAAAACCAAAGAATCGCTAACTTATTTCTAAAAACAAACGCAATAGCCGGAATCTCCGTTGCCGTAAAAATGCACGAGACACTTAATTCGGTTAAGGGCACAGTATACTCTCCGGATTTCCGTCTCATGTCACAACAGGAAATCTTCGAGGGATTAAAAGACCAGGGCATCACTGACGTAGTACAAATCACCCGTCCAGGAGAAGAACCAGGTAAAAGGATTCCTACAGGCCTGCTCATATTAACGTTCGATGCGTATAAAATTCCGACGCATATCCAAGGGGCTTGGACCTCCTTACAAGTTAAGGAATACTTCCCTACCCCGATGAGATGCAGAAACTGTCAACGTCTTGGCCACACTGCTAAGTGGTGTAAGGAGACCACAGCCACCTGTACTAACTGCGGTAAACCAGGGCCTCATGACGTCAGAGAATGCGTAGGGAAACATTGTGTTAACTGCAACACCAGCTCGCATTGTTCATCCAGTAGGGACTGCCCTGAATTCCTGAAAGCTAAGGAGATTATAAAAATAAAAACCCTTAGGTTATGTTCTCTATTTGAGGCTAAGAAGGAATTCTACGCGACGTACAAAGCACAATCAGGGCCTACATATGCGGAAACAGTCTCCTTCACCCCTCAACCACCAACCAACAAAAACTCTCAAGGCACACCTAACATCACCACCAACAACATCAACAACGGCAACAATGCCAGCAGCAACAGCAAGGACAAAAACAACCCCACCATCACCAGCAACTCAACCAAGGCCAGGACTAACATCAACAACACCACACCCTACGGATCAGCGACCAAACCACCCAAGCCCTCCAGCGAGCAGGTAAGCTCTTCTCCTATCTCGACGAACGACCCTACACACTCAAAAAAACAACGTGACAACAAACACACACAAAATTAACACTAACACAGAATCCCTAGTCACAAAACCTCTTCCTCTCACTCCAAGCACAAAAAATTCAATTAGCTCCATAGTTAAAGACATCTCAGGCCTCCAGCCCAACAGCTTTGAAATTTTAGCAGTCTCAGGCCCGAGCCTAGACATCCCTTCCGCTAAAAAAGCCAATAATGATGACGATATGGAATCTTGCCCATCAGTATCGACTTTTTCGAGCGATGGGGAAGATCTCCAACTTGAATAATAGATTTCACCCATGAATTGTTCCATTAACTCTACCTCTCGTTCTCCATTTAGGGATCTAACGATCCTACAATGGAACATTAGAGGTTTGTACAACAATCTCCCCAGCCTTGAACTCCTCATTTCCCAATACAAACCTCATATAATTCTCCTCCTACGGATACAATTCCATTCGCGAGCGCAGGCATGGAGGATTGGCCATTTTGGTTCACAACTCTCTCCCAGCCGCAGAACTTAACATCAATTCCAACCTTGTAGTTTACGCGGTCTCTATTAACTTTCCCCATCCACTTACACTAACAAATTTTTACCTTGAGAATAGAGCTGAGATAACGGCACAAGATCTAGAGGCCTTGGCTAGCCAGCTTCCCGAAAACACCATTTATGGTGGGGACTTCAACGCTCACAGTCCCTTATGGGGCTCTGACAATTGGAGTCCTAGAGGGCGACAGGTTGCCGCCTGGATCGAGTCCCGCTTTCTTTGCATTCTCAACACCGGATCCCCTACTTTCCTCTCCAATACTGGCTCCGTCACCGCAATAGACCTCTTCTTTGCACCGTCCCACATTGCCCCCCGTCTTGATTGGTTCCTACATGACAACCCCGAGGGAAGTGACCACTTCCCCATCGGCTTTCAAGCCGCTGCCAATAAACCTAATTACAAGTTCGCACAACATCAGGCGAACTGGGAAACATATAGGAGCCTAATCAGGACGGAGGCGTCCCTTCGTCCCCCATCCCCCAATATTAATCAAGAGGCCGCACAGATAACGCGAATTATTAGAATGGCTACGGCGGGTAGCATGCCTGTCTCCGGCCCAAAACCCCGAACCCAACCAGTGTGGATGAACTCGCGCGTCCTCTCACGTATCAGGGAGAAAAACAGAGCCTGGAAAAAATTTCAGAGGCATTCTACGAATAATAACCGGCTTGACTATCGTAGGAAATCGGCACAAACAAAAAAAGAGATTAAGGAAGTGAAAAAACAATCCTGGTTTGATTTCGCTAACTCAATAGATCCTGACCTTAATCTAGTCGATGCATGGAGTCGAGTCAAGGCAATCTCCGGTAACAGGTCTCCCAACCTGATTGCTAATTTGACAGTTGACAGCAGGCGCTACACCGACTCCAGAAGTATTGCCCATCAGCTAGCACAAGCTTGGTCTAGCTACTCTAACGACAGCACTTTCAGCCCAGAACAGTTTCAGGCTAAGATCTCCTGGTCCTTGACGGACAGGCCCTTTTCCTCTGATCCAAACAGAAATTATCTACCCTATCTTCATGAGCTAAGAGTCAGCAAATGCAAGGGATCTACACCAGGACATGACAAAGTCTCTTACAGAATGATCAAAGAAGCCCCTGATTCTTTCAAAGAGAGACTCATCTCTCTTTACAATTTAATACTGATGAGAAGCATTTTTCCCCATGCGTGGAAAAATGCCACCCTCATCCCAATTCGTAAGAAGACCGTCACTGCCAATGGCACCCTCACTCCAAAGGATCTCCGTCCGATTTCGCTATTATCCTGCCTGTCACGCCTTCTTGAGAAAATTTTGGGGCACAGACTCTCCTGCCTTCTGGAGAATGTCCTCCCAAGTGGGGTCCACGGGTTCCGGAGACATCGGGGTACTACCTCGCTGCTTCTTGAGCTCAAGAACTCCATTGGGAGTGCCTTCGACAAGGGGGAAGAGCTCACGCTACTATCTGCCGACATCGAGATGGCGTACGACAGAGTCAGATGGGATATCATAGCCACCCAGCTCCAAGTGTGGGGTGTTGATGCGCCCTTCATCCTCCTGATTAAAAACTTCCTGTCCTCCCGATCACTTCAGGTAAGAGTTAAAGGCTACACTTCACTAAAGAAATCTCTAAACAACGCCCTCCCCCAAGGATCCCCCCTTTGCACATCCATTTTTAATACCTACCTCTCGACTTTACTCCCACAACTACAGGACATAGACAGACTGAACTTTTACGTTTACGCGGACAATTTACTGCTGACTACGACTGACAAACAACCGACAGTCGACAGAGGTTCTGAGAAAGGCGAGACTTGCGTTGGAAATTTGGGCCCTACATACGGGGGCGAGGATCCCGAGGGACAAGGATGAATATATCGTCTTCTCGAGGAAAAGACGCCCATCTCGTCGCACTCTAGAGATCGGAGACCAGTAAATCTCTACAATTGACCGGGTCAGGATTCTCGGGGTCGACTTCACCCACAAACTTAGCTGGACGGACCACTGCAAAAGACTATCAACTAGGGTGGACAGAATCACCAATTTAACCCGGTCTATTACAGCAAGAGGGTACGGCGCCCCACTCCATGCAACGCTAAAACTCGCCATCACCCTTATTAGAGGCGTGACCAACTACGGTCTTCCAATATACGCCACAACATCTAGACAAAACTTAAATAAAATTCAAACGGCCATCAATAAAACACTGAGGGTAGTTTTTGGAGCCCTCCCATCCACCCCGAACCTGTCCCTCTGGATCGAAGCAGGCCTGCCGGATATTTCCACCACAGCCGAAATCGCGAGGACCACACTAGTGGCCCGAAACTGGACCGACTGGAGAAGACCTCACCACCATACTCTCCAACACCTACATGGTACCTTCCCCCGCCCAGGAGCCGTGTCAGCACTAAAGGCAGCACTACAATTAGTCCTCAGCTTCGGTTTTACCCTCCCAACACCTCTTGCAACACCGGAGATGCCACCATCCGTCCAGGAACAGCTCCCACAGCTAATCACTTTCGCCTCCGGTAACAAAAACATGAAGTCTCCCACAGAACACCAACAGCGACATCTGGAAAGAATTTCCCGACTTCAAGACTGGAGCAGATTATATACGGACGGCTCAAGAACGGGAAATAAAGTGACAGCTTCGGTTGTTACTTTCTCACCATCCACAATAACAGCTAACACCAAAACATTTGTGCTAGCCGAGCAAAGCTCCAGTTTTGAGGCGGAAGTGCATGCGATATGGAAAGCTGTCGAACTTTGCCGCGCACAGGCCGGAAGAAGTATTATCTTCTCCGACTGCATGGCTGCCGTGCAAGCGCTAAACCAGACAATCCCGCAGGAGTGCATTCTGGCGGAAATTAGATCAACCATAATAGCCTCCAAAGGAAAAATAGTTTTAGAATGGGTACCTGGCCACGTAGGAATCCATGGGAATGAGTTGGCTGACACGGCTGCCAAGAACGCGCGGCACACTCGACCTGAGGATCCTACAGCCATCCCTCCCCTCACTAGTTACATCCTCCGGTGCAGCCTGCCAATCATCAAAGGTGTTTACGAGGAGACCTGGCAAAACTCTGGAATCTTCCTGACCGAGCACTGGCCGTCAACCAAACCTCCAAGATACCACAGGAATCTCTCGAGAAGAGAGGGGTCCAAAATCTTCAGGATCAGAACCGGGCATACCCTTTACACCAAGGGTCACATTTTCCTCAGAATCCCCCAACGTGGTTGTGTGCACTGCCAGTGCCCTCTAACTATAAAACACCTCCTCACCTGCGACGAGGCAAGATCCCACTTCGGCCCGGCGCTACCACCCTTGGACACCCTGCTGGACCCCGCGAACCCAGAAGCCCTACTCAGCCTGACAAACACTATGGGGATCTCGAATTTAATATAGCTTAACCTTAATCGCCTATACTGAATTTTTATCGTATCTATTTTTTGTTAACTAGTTGTAAGATTTATAAGCTTTATCATTGAACTTTGAAATATGTACCCTACCTGTGTTAGTTTATCGGATAGAATTTTTTGAACTTACCTGCTACTTGAAATGTGAAATATGTACCCTACTTGTGATAACTTTTTGAATTATTAGCGTCAACACATATACTTAGGCATTGAATTTTTATCTTATCTACTTTTCTTTACTAGTTGTAAGATATATTTGTAGAAAACGCCATATGGGCCTGGCAGCCGAGTGCGCCTTAAGGGTAGGGCCAAATTTATAATTTAGCTCTGCCAAATAAATAAATAAATAAAAATAAATAAATGGTTCTGTCAGCAATCAGCACTCAGCTGATGGCAGAGAGTGTCCAGAATATTTGAGATGGGTAGAGCTAGTAAAAGACAGAACGGACTATACAGCAGAGACCATATAAAATGAACAGCCGGAAAACTTGTAATGTTGTGTTTCAAAATATTCGTAGCATAAGAAATAAAATGACTGAGATAGAAACCCTAATTATTGAATATCCTAATGTAGAAATAATAGTGCTCAATGAAACGTGGTTACTTGAGGAAGAAACTAAGTATTATTCAATTCCCGGCTTTACTGGAGTGTTTAACTGTAGAGATGAATGTCGTGGAGGTGGGACTGCAATCTTCCTAAGAAAAGATATAGGCTTTAAAATTATTGCGCAAAATAGAAAATATAACATGATAATGGTAGAAATCGCAGATAGTAATCAGAGAAGGATAAAAATATTAACCATGTATAAATCACCTAGTGACAACTCGTATGAGTATATTGATTATTTAGAAAACTTACTGAGCCATCAAAGGAATATTTTATTAGTAGGTGATACAAACATTGATCTTCTAACTAACAACAACATAACAAATCAATACAAAGGTACTTTGACAATGCATGACTTTAAAATTTTAAACTCAATTGACTATGCAAATTCAACCAGAACTACTAGTACTTCCTCGACTATAATTAACCATGTTTTAGCTGATATATCACATAAATATGACATTCAAATAAAACTATTTCTGACCAAGATATCTGATCATAGAACCTTACTTATCGAAATTAAAGGACTCTATATCGAAAACAAAAAATGAATGTAACACAAGTGCCTGTATTAAAAAAAAACATCAATTTAGAGAATTGTTTCTAATACGATTACCTCAATAGATCAGCTGATAAAAATTATTTCCGACGCAAAAAAAGCAAATACCACATACAAAAAACTGAGATGTAGAAACAACCCTTAGCTATCTGATGAAATAATGAAAGAGATTAGAAAAAAAAAGCAAACTATACAATAAAATGGTTGATCATCCAAAATCACTGGAACACAAAAACGCATATCTGCTCCAAAAAACCTTAACAACATCAATTATAAGGACCGCTAAATAAAGAATTATTAACAGAGATATCGAAAGAGCCAAGAAAAACACAAAAAAATTGTGGAATATAATCAATAAAAATATCGTCAAAAAACAAGGAGATCTTATGAGTAGTATGATCAAAGAAATAAAAATACCTGGGGGGGGCTGTTCTAACTAATGCAAAAATGATACCGGATGAGCTAAATAAATACTTTGTTAACGTAGGAAATGCACTGAAAAAGAAGATACTCGACATTTTACCAGTCTCTAATATAATACAAACAAAATCAATGTTTCTGGAGCCAACAAATCACGAGGAAGTACAATTAACAATAAGAACATTGAAAAGAAATTCGGCGACTGGATTGGACGGAATTACAGTAGAAGACTTAGATACAGTAGTTGATAATAATTAGTGAAACATTGTCTCAATTGATAAATAACAGCTTTGTTACAGGAGCTTATCCGGATTGCTTAAAGGTAACTAAAAATCTGCCAATATATATATAATAATATATATAAAGGTTATATATAATAATATATATAAAGGTGGAGATCCCACCGAAACAACTAATTATAGACCAATAGCAATACTAAGTAATGTCGGAAAAATATATGAAAAGGTACTGGACAAAAGAATTAGAAACTTTTCAACTGCATGTAATAAATATGACAACAAACAATTTGGCTTACAGGCAAACAGTGGAACTGATTCAGCAACCACTGAAACAATAAATTTGATAAACGAGTATTTGGACAAAGGCTTCTATGTAGGTGCAGTGTTCGTAGACTTGAGGAAAGCGTTTGACACGGTTGACCATGCCTTACTCCTGCAATTCCTAGAGGACCTCGGGATAAGGGGAAATGTAAACAGTCTAATCAAGAGCTATCTAACTAATCGAAAAATGATTACAAAATTTGGAGAACACTACAGCCAACTATTGACACTTAAAACTCGAGTTCCGCAAGGCTCAATCTTAGGACCAAACTTATATTTAATATATATAAATAATTTAAAGAACGCTGGACTTGCTGGAGAATATCACGTATATGCTGATGACACAAATATCATATATGGTGCAAAAACAGGGGAAGAGGTACAAAACCTCATAAATGAGGATTTAAATAAATTTAAAAATTGGACGGACGGAAATAAACTATCTTTAAATGAGCAAAAAACCAAATATAAGATATAAGTTAACACGACCCGCATCCAGAGTTCACGCGTCCAATGACCTGCAGTGCACGCGCCGCCGCCACTTCCTGCTGATGCAGTAATCCAATATTGAATATTGCGAAATTGCTTAGTCATAAGATAATTATAATGCTTAGTTGTAAAAATCATAATTATTGTAAGTTATAAAAGACTGATTCAGAATAAATCGGTAGCTTGTCGAGATTAGACGTGTTTTTTTTATTTGAACGAAAATTAATTCCGTTAACTGGCGCCCGAGCAGGGACCGGTCGTTACTATCTACTAAATCGAGTCGAATTAAAGTTTTTGGTACTTTTGCCGCTAAATCGAGTCGAAGTAAAATTTAGTTTGGTAGAAACAGTAAAAGTGAAAACTTTCGGTAGTGCGTGAGTGATTAGTGTTCGTACCATTAGTAGGCGATTTACGATCTCAAAGTTCATCGCTAAAAGGGAGACCTGCGGCCTATCCAGCATACCAACCTTTGACGACCGAAGAGGACAAGAAGTCATCTTACCCATCAACCCGGCATCTACGACCACTGCAGGTTTATTCTCAACCTAACCCAGGGCTATGAAGACCCTCATTCTAATGTAAGTAGAACAACTTTCACTTACATAGAAGTTACTAGAAGTAAAAAAAAAAAAAAAAAAAAAAAAGTAAAAAAGTAAAGAAATCTTAACAAGTTGAAAAATAGACAAATATAGTGAAAAAAATATACAAAAAACGTTATTCTAATTAAAGAGTTAAAGAAAAGTTGGAGTCTTTATTTTGTATGTTAGTCTTGCAATAGAACTTCCTTTTCTCTCCCCACTAAATACAGATTATCTATAGTTTATATCGAGAAAAAAATTTTAAAGGAAAAGTAAAATGGAACAACTACAAGAAGCTATTAGACAATTAACAGGTGCTGTTAGCGCTCAAATCGAATTGTCTAAAAAAGTTGAACAAAGACTCCAAAAATTAGAAGGCGCTAGTGCTCCTACAGTTACTCCAGAACTATCACTTCGACCTCCAAAGAATGAAACTGAGCTGAAAGAAATTTGTAAATTGTCAGATTGCGTAAAGGAGTTGCAAATATTCGATGGAAATCCGGTTCAATACGTTTCGTGGATTCACAACGTGGAGAATATTCTTAAGGATTTCGAAATAGTCCGAAATAAACCTATATACAGGGCTATATTACAAAGTATACGACAGAAGATAAGGGGCACTGCAGACTCTGCCCTCATTTCCTACAATATTTTCGACGATAGCTGGCCCGCTATAAAAAAATGTCTTTCACTGCACTATGCGGACAAGAGAGATATCCGTACTTTAGAACATCAGTTGAGTCTTCTGACCCAAGGGAATATGCGTCTGGATGAATTCTACGCAACCGTGAACCACCAATTCTCGTTAATAATAAATAAACTAAAAACGGAGGATCATTCTGTGGAAACAACTAACGTGCTGATCGAGACCTATAGGAACAGAGCACTCGACGTTTTCATTAGAGGTGTAAATGGTGAACTTTCCAGAATGTTAATGATACAAAAACCCCAAACCCTTCCTGAAGCATACGCATCCTGTTTAGAGATTCAAAACCTTAATTTCCGCAATGTGAATATCCGCAAGCCTCACTTTAATAATACAGTAACTAAACCAATTTTACCCTTTTAGTAACATGCCAACATCATCAAACTTACCTTCAAAATCAGCACCAAAGATACCACCCAAAACATTACCCCTTAATCAAAGAAACGAGGCATATAACATCCAACATAATCAAAGATCACAACCACCTCCGAGACCGACGAAACCTCCAGTCCCCATGGAAGTTGACCCCTCTATGCAGACCAAACAAGTCAACTACATGAATCGGCCAACTAATAATAATTACGCTTACAAAAGGGATCACGGCTCCGACAATCATCCGTACAAACAACAAAGGATCAACACATTAGTAACCGGAGAGGGACCTTCAGAAGAGGAATAGAGTCAGACCCTAGAAAATGAAGTAGGCGAGGAGTACGCTGGATTGTGTGAAGAAGAGGAACCTGAAGTAAATTTTATGACGGGGGCCTCTCTAGCATACCTTACCTAGAGTACAAAACTCGGGAAGGAAAAATACTTAAGTTTCTCATAGACACTGGAGCAAATAAAAATTTTATTAGACCTGAATTAGCCATAAAAAGACAACCAACTGAAAAATCATTTAAAATACAATCTGCTGGAGGCGAAATAGAAATAAACGAAAAAGTCTCTGGAAAGTTCTTTGCCAGTATCGGAAACGAGAACCAAATAAATATTTTTGTCCTATCAGGATTAAAATCATTTGATGGAATCATCGGAGACGACACCCTAAAGGATTTGGAAGCCGTCATAGATAGGAAGAACAATTTATTAAAAATTAAACCAAATGTAACAATCTCGCTTACAGAAAAACAATCCATTCAAGTGAATAACATAGCAACTAGAAATGGCCACCTAATGCCCCGAACAAAAATAAAATTACAGGAAATAATTTAGGAGTATGAGAAACTTTTTGGACCTATTAACGACAAAGAGATAGTAAAAACTACTGTGGAAGCTGAGATAAGAACTTCAACGGACGAGCCAATATATACAAAAACCTACCCATATCCCGCTAATATGACGGAGGAGGTGGAACGCTAAATAAACCAGTTACTAAAAGACGGAATAATAAGACCTTCTAAAAGTTCATATAATTCACCCATTTGGATCGTAGAAAAGAAAATGGATGCCTCTGGAGTCAAGCAGTACAGAATGGTGATTGATTTTAAGAGGTTAAACGTCGTAACGATCTCCGATACCTATCCTATCCCCGATATATCCAGCACCATAGCAAGTCTAGGTAATTCAAAATTCTTCACGACGCTCGATCTTACGTCCGGATTTCACCAGATTAAGATGAAAGATAAGGACATCCAATGTCGGAAAATACGAATTCACAAGATTACCCTTTGGTCTGAAGAACGCCCCGGCGATTTTCCAAAGAATGATAGACGATGTCCTCAAAGAATACATTGGAAAAATTTGTTATGTCTACATTGACGACATAATCATCTTTGGGAAAACAGAAGACGAACATCTGCAGAACATCAGGAAGATTTTTCAAAATTAGAAGAAGCCAATCTGAGGGTGAACCTTGACAAAACCGAATTTCTGGAATCCGAAACGGAGTTCCTGGGCTTCATGATTACAAAGGAAGGAATCAAACCAGACGGAAGGAAAGTAAAGGCTATCAAAAATATCAGACCACCAGATAATCTAAAGGACCTGAAGAGCTTTATCGGACTAACATCTTATTACAGGCGTTTTATAAAAGACTTTGCCAAAATAGTTAAACCTTTGACAAACCTCACAAGGAGGGAAAACGGTCAAATAAAGGCAAATCAATCAAAGAAAAAAAAATTCACATGGGTGAAAAGGAACTCAAAGCATTTAACGATTTGAAGGAACTCTTAGCGTCCCCAGAAATACTAATTTTCCCAGACTTCTCTAAACCATTTGTTTTAACAACAGATGCGTCGGACCATGCGATTGGAGCAGTTCTCTCGCAAGGAGAAATTGGGAAGGACAGGCCTATTACCTATATATCCAGGTCGCTCAACAGGACCGAGGAGGGCTATGCTACTAATGAGAAAGAGATGCTGGCCATAGTCTGGGCGTTAGATACGCTAAGAAATTACCTTTACGGAGCAAAAAAAAATCAAAATAACCACTAACGTTTAGCTTGAGCAACAGGAACACCAATGCCAAGCTTAAGAGATGGAAAGCTAGGATAGAGGAGTACAATTACGAACTTATTTATAAACCCGGCAACACTAATCATGTCGCGATGCCCTGTCGAGATTGAAACTGGATGTCAACATCCTCACATCATCATCATCTTCAACGCAAACCGCGCATAGTGCTGAGGAGGACAACACAGACCTTATTCCACATTGCGAAGCAGCCATAAACGTATTTAAAAATCAAATAATTATTTCAGAAGGAAACGATGTATACGCCTACGAGGAACCCCATCCAGGATTTCATCGTCACTATGTGAAATTGCGCGAAATTACTGTGAATACTTTGAAAAAAACATTTAAGGAACGACTAAATCCTAACATTTTGAACGGGCTGAAAATACCAGAAAATTACTTGCAACTCGTGCAAGAAGTCTACAAAGAAAATTTTAGTAAATTTAGAATCCGCATAACGCAGAGAGTTACTGAAGATATTAAAGACCCTGAACGTCAATTCGTAATCATCGAAAACGAACATAAGAGAGCTCATAGGAACCATGATGAAAATAAAAAACAAATTTTAGAGAAATATTACTTCCCTCAAATGACAAAACAAATTAGGAATTATTTAGAACATGTGATATTTGTAACTCTCACAAATACGATAGACACCCTAATAAACCAGAATTACAAAAAACACCCATCCCTACCTACCCTTCAGAGATAGTACACATGGACATTGTTGAGTTTCAAAATGAAAAGTACATTTCCTGCATAGACAAAATTTCAAAATTTTAAAAAATTTTTCGGATAAAGGACAGATCAGTGCTACATCTTAGAGATAAGATAACTAAAGCACTGCATTTTTTCACTGTACCTAGAATATTGGTCATAGACAACGAGAAGAGTTTTATTAGTCCGATGATTTCTAATTACATTAAAACGTTAGGAATCGAGCTGTACAGAACACCCAGCCAGAAAAGCGAAGTAAATGGCACCATAGAAAGGGTCCATTCCACAGTCATCGAAATTGCGAGGTGCTTACAGAAAGAATATCCGAATCTGTCACTCAAGGAAATCATAAACATATCTGTAGACAGATACAATAATACAATTCACTCAGTAACAAAAATGAAACCTAGTGACGTATTTCTGGGTAGATCACAGAGAATCAACTATCAAAATCTAATAGATCTTAGGAAAAAAATCAACTTGGACTTAAAAGAAGAAATAAAAAAAAAACAAGAAGCTAAATTGAACCGAGAAAACCAGAAAAGACAAAAACCCAAAACTTACAACCCAGGAGAAACAATTTTTGTAGCTATAAAACAAATTCAGGGCAAACATAGACCTATTTATAAAAAGGAAATAGTAGAAAAGGATAATAAAGTTACTGTCACCACAACCAGTAGAAGACGCGTCCATAAATCCCATATAAAAAACATTCCCCAATAGAATATTTCTCAATTTCAGATCAGTATGGGCACACATTGCTTCATCGGCAAATATCTTTGAATACACAGGACCAATTGCGACTGTAAAACAAGGAAACGGGAGAATAATGAGCGGAAACGTAAGGCTAGTGCACGTTATAGACCTAACTAACTATGAGAAAATTCTTAATAGAACTACAGTGGCAGTAGAGAAAATAAATAGAACCAGTATAATCAAACACCAACTAGAACATCAAGTTAAGTACATAAAGGAGATGGTTCATAAATTGAAGGGAGTAAACTCCAAGCGCAGAAGATCAATTAATTGGATAGGATCCGCATGGAAATGGATAGCTGGATCACCAGATGCCACAGATTGGGACACAGTTACCAAAAGCCAAAATGATCTTATTGCTAACAACAACGAGCAATACAAAATTAACAAAAAATTGGTGAAATCCACAAACGAAATGCTTCAGCAATATAACAAAATAATCGAACACCTCGGTAACCAGGTTGACGACAAATACGAACAAATGTTATTTAACAGATTGAGCATTCTAAAACATGAGATAAGTGAAATAGTAACAGCAGAACATCTGGCTAAGAGTGGAATCATCAACACGAATCTATTAGACAAGGCGGAAATTAATCAACTCATAACTCAAATGGAAACACTTCCATATGAAAACGAGATCGAGGCAATCGAGTATGCGGAACCTCAAATTGTAATTAAGGGACCAATCTTCCTTTATATAATATCAATGCCAAAAACAAGCAGAAATGAATACAACCACATCATAGTTAGATCAACAACGAAAAATAATAAAAGAGTGCACCTGGAATTCAAAGAATTATTAGTCAACCAAGGCGAAGATTTTGGGATAACTCAAAAATGCCACGGCATAAAAAACATGACAATCTGCAAAGAAGGCCAATTGGAGAAACTACCGGAACATCATTGCATTAATCGACTACTAAAAGGAGCAAAAGCTGAATGCAACTATGAATTTAGCAAAAATGAAGAAATAGAAGTAATAAACGCTAACACGATATTTCTCGATAACTTTAGTGGGGAGCTTTTCGAAAAAAATTCTACTAAACACCTGAAGGCAAGCTTTGCAATACAATATAATAATGAGACCATCAGGATAAACGAGAAGGAATTCATCAACAAAGAGATCAGGACATTTCAAGCTCTACCATCAGTATTTCAAAGCAGCCCTGCGGAGAAAAGCGTTAAGTTAGATGTGGACTACCTGCACGACCTGCATCTCGACAATAGAAGGGAACTGCAGAATCTCGTGACTAGAAATGGGATTTCCCTAATTACAGATTTTAGTTTATTTACAATTTTGATAATAATTTCTGGTATAATTATAGCTTTCAAATTCAGAAGCAAAAAGGCAAAATTACAACTCGTTCATCCAACCACATTCCCGGAAATCGTCCACCCAACCGCATTCCCAGTGATCTCCGAGTCCTTCCAGGACCTTAGGTCAGTCAAACTTAACATCTAATCAGCGGGACGCAGATATCTCAGGAGGGAGGAGTTAACACGACCCGCATCCAGAGTTCACACGTCCAATGACCTGCAGTGCACGCGCCGCCGCCACTTCCTGCTGATGCAGTAATCCAATATTGAATATTGCGAAATTGCTTAGTCATAAGATAATTATAATGCTTAGTTGTAAAAATCATAATTATTGTAAGTCATAAAAGATTGATTCAGAATAAATCGGTAGCTTGTCGAGATTAGACGTGTTTTTTTTATTTGAACGAAAATTAATTCCGTTAACTTATATGATATTCAAAAACCATAACAAGACTGATATTAAAATAAACATTAAAATAGGTACAGTAAGAATAGAAAGAGTAAGCGTGATTAAATACTTAGGTCTCACTATAGATGATAAGTCAGTTGGAATGCTCACACTACGGCAATTACCAAAAAGGTTGTGCCATTGCTTGGAGCAATCAAAAGAAGTAAAACTAAACTGAAACCAGAAATTGCGAACTTAATTTACAACGCACACATCATGTCTCACATTAAGTTTAGCATATTAACATGGACACAATGCTCTAAGCAGACTAAAAAGAAAATTCAACGACTCATGAACAAAAGACACTATATCCACTGCCATGGCTGACACCAACTAACGTGATATTCAATGAAACGAAAAAATTCAAACTTGACCAAATCATTGAAATTTAGAAAGGAAAATTTATATATAAATTGAAGAAGGGCCTAATGAAAACAAACATTGAACTTCGACTATCCACTGATTTCCACAACTATCGCACAAGAAGCAGAAATGCTATCAGAACAACAAAGGGGAGGAGAGAGAGGGTGTGGACCGGACCCTTGGTCACAGCAATAAAGACGTACAACGGACTACCAGAAGAAATTAGGACAGCGACAACCCTAGGAGTTTTTACACACAGGATTAAAAAGTATTTTCTGGACGAGCCTTCAGCTATATCGCAATGCAATAATTAATGCAATATTAGTATAATAATAATTAAATTAACTAATTGAATTAAATTATCATTTTATACTGTTTATTTTGTATCTTTATATTTATTTAAATTTGTTTTTATGTATGAACCTGATTCCCATTCTTATACCAGCAAGTCTGACTGAAAGGGAATCATATAAATAAGAAAAAGAAATAAGGAAATGATAATATGTATATAGGAAGGAATTATGTGAAGGACTGGGGTGATGAACTCACAACATAGTTGAGAGAACTTCATCCTCCAATCCTCTAAGCATATGTATTGATGAAGAGCAAATAAATAAATAAATTAATTAATAAACTTACCACCGACGCATCCGAGTACGCGATCGGAGCGGTCCTATCTCAAGGAGATAGACCGATTACTTTCTTGTCAAAAACTCTGAGTAAAACTGAGGAAACCTACGCAACGAACGAAAAAGAGATGCTCGCCATCATATGGGCACTCAACTGCCTGCGTAACTTCTTGTACGGATCTCGGAAGGTGAAAATATTCACCGACCATCAACCCCTGATGTACGCACTTAGCAATAAAACACTAATGTGAAGATGAAGAGGTGGAAAGCGATCCTGGAGGAGTACAATCACGAAATAATCTATAAACCGGGGAAATCCAACATCGTGGCCGACGCGCTCTCCAGACCGCCGCAAGAGTCCACAATCAACTCAGCAACCACGACGCAGCACAGTGACGACAGTTCGTCACATAATCTCGTTCCATCCGTAGAAACACCAATCAACGTCTTCAAGAATCAACTCATCCTAAAAGTCAACACATCTTCCACCTACCAACTTCGGAAACTTTTTCCCAATCACTTTAGGCACATCTTCTCAGAACCTCGATATACGTGGGAAAATCTAACAGGTATATTCAAAAGATTCCTGAATCCTAACGTGATAAACGGGATCAAAACAATAGAACCGGTCATGGGGATAATCAAAGAAATTTCTCCCCTTTACTTCAGAAGTTATCGAATCAGACACACAAAACGAGGTGGAAGACGTTAACAATGAGTCTGATCAAGAAAACATTATTTTGGAGTACCACAAAAGGGCACACAGAAACGCGCAGGAAAATAGACTACAGATAATCGAGAAATACTATTTCCCTAGAATGAATTCAAAAATCAAATAGATAGTTAAACAATGCATAACATGCAAGGAAAATAAATACGACCGACATCCAGCCTTAAAACCCACTCCAATACCGCAATATCCTGGACACACCCTTCACATTGATATCTACTCGACAGAAAAACATTTGGTACTGACGGCCCTAGACAAATTCACGAAATTCGCGCAAGCAAGGATATTAAAATCGCGAGCGATCGAGGATGTTAGGAAGCCACTAAGAGAAATCCTGTTCTTTTTTGGAGTGCCCAAATCCGTTGTAATCGACAACGAAAAATCCCTAAACTCTGCATCCATTGTGTTTATGATGGAAGACCAATTAAAAATCAACATATTTAGGACACCTTCCTACCGCAGCGAGGCGAATGGTCAGGTAGAGAGATTCCGGCATCCATCGTTCGTTTGAAGAGTTGCTCGAACGCTCCGTATACAAGTACAACTACAGTATCCACTCCACCACAGGAAAGAAGCCCATTGAACTCTTCTATGGAAGAACCGTAACAACTGATCCCAACCGATTTGAGGCCTCTAGGCAAGAAAATATAGAGCGATTGACAATTAAGCAACGGAAAGATCTTAATTTCCATAACAAGAACAAACAACCAACTAAAGACTACAAGGTAGGCCAAAACATTTTCGTGAAACACAATAAACGCGTAGGTTCCAAACTCACAGTTAGGTACACACAAGAGATCGTTCGAGGAAATAAACCCACTACAGTTACAACAGAGTCAGGCAAAATAATACATAAAAGTAATATTCGAAACTGATACCCACCTTACAGATTTCTTAGCGTCGCAGCCGCTAACGCAGATGTCCAGATCCTCGACTACACGAACTCCCAGGTAATAGCACTGCATACAGGAACAGCCAGGATTCAAGAGGAAAACCTGAAACTCATCCACATAATAGAGATTGAACCCTATCAGACCTCCGTATCCGAAATTACAGTCATGATCAACAAAAATATCCCCAAAAGCAATCCTTTCTTCCCATTCCTAGAACATGAGTTGTCACAGGTACGAGATCTGGTCAATAACATCAAGATCCAGAAACGGAGAAGATCACTGAACTTCATTGGCTCAGCGTGGAAGTGGATAGCGGGAAACTCCGACCACGACGATTTTGTTAATAATAGAATAAACAACATCGTAGAAAATAACAATGACCAGGTAATAATTAACCAAGCCCATAACGATAAAATCAATAAGCTAACTAACGTAACGAATGAAATACTAAATATGATTAGGAGGGACAGATCTTTTGAAATTGAACTAGTCTTATGTCTACAATATAAACTGAAACCTATTAAGGAAGAAATCACTAACACAATATATGCAATAGAACTAGCAAAATCAAATACAATAAGCTCAGATATATTATCAAAAGCTGAAATTAACATAGTTTTGGAAAGCATGAATAAAGATAACATACCATATAATGACGTAGAGGAAGCATTAAAATTCTCCGATGATAAAGTAGCTCAAAACGAAACACGCCTAATTTATATTGTGAATATTCCTAAGACCCACCGTTTTCCAAAGAATCAACCTAAGAAAATTAATAATGTTATGTACAAAATCGATTATGGAAACATAGTAAAGAAAGACGAAATAATTTATGGAATAAAAAATTATTGTAAAAAAATAAACGAACTGTCAATTTGTAAAGTAAACGATCTCGTAGATTTAAGCAAAGACAAATGTATCCCTAACCTCCTAAACAGCCAACATGCAATATGCAACACAGTCAATAGTCACCACATCCCACGGGTCGAAGAAATAGCATCCGGCGTCATCCTGCTAAACAATTTCGAAGTACTGATCGAATCCAACAACACGTCGCAAATCCTACGTGGAACGTACCTCATCAAACTGCAGAACACAACGATTATCATCGATGGCCAACAGTTCATATCCAAAGAAGTAGCTAACATCCACGCACTTCCACCCTTACTCCAGCCATCCATTGGGGCAACTCAGTTAGAAGAAATACTCTCATTGGAACTGATGAAGGAATTGCATATAAATAACACCAAGCAAATGAACCTCATCAAAACGGAGAGAAAGGTCCATTTATGGCTAAATTACGCATTTTCGGCAGCAGCCCTACTTACCGGAGTCCTATGCACAATCACCCAAATTAGAAAGAAAACCTCAACCACTATTATTGCAATCTTACCTTCACCAGCCAAGGACGAACCAACCCTCTAAGGGATATTCTCCCCAAAAGATCCGCAGCATCATAGCAACATCTACAACCTTCCATATTTCTAACACATACACGCGAGGACGCATGATTTAAGAGGGGAAGAGTTAATCAACGATCGCAGGGAAAACACAACATCTTTCACGCGGTGCATAACACCGCGCAACGTGACTTCATTGCATCGACCCCGGCACTTACCTAGCCCACCTGAAGACGGAAGACACCTGAAACCTGCTGACAATGCGTCGCGATTTACCTGTTAAGAAATCTGAAAACATGTAGGATTTTTGTCATAAAATAAACTCTGTAATCAGTTGCATTGTAGACCTCGAGGAATAAAGTCGTTAGCCTTTTTTAAAAAAAAAGCCAATTTTCCCCCGGATTTCATTAACTTATATTAACCTCTTAAGTGGCTATGACGGATATATACGTCATCAACATATGCATTACAAAACGCCTAAGACGAATATATTCGCATAAAATTTAATTGTGTATACCACTATGGATAAAACGAATATGTTCGCTTGCGTATAAATATGTATATGTTTTTAGGAGTCCGCGTATCATTCGTTGCGTTTAAATGGGAAGAGTGGGGGCAGGGAGTGGTAATAAATACTTACATTTATCGGATCTGTGCTTGTGCGTGCGTGTTTGGACCTGTTTTATGTTTGGGTTTATAACTTTATTTTGATATACTGTTAGTCTCAAAACGACGGTAAAAAATAATGGCTTTGTTTCCAAACTTGTTATTTTATTATTATTATTTTATATTTAGATTATGGCCAAAAGAAAGACAAACAGCAATACAATCGACGAAAGTGATTATGAAGGATTTTGGAGTTCAGAAGAAGAGGATAGTACTGAGAGGAGTACAGAGGAAGAAGATAACTTTAGTGACATTAGTAGTTCCAGTGTTGAAGACGAATTTGGACCTGTTCAAATACCAGACACAATCGACGTACCATGGAGTTCTTCTGGAATCCCTCGTCCAGCGTTTACTTTTCAAAGCGATTCTGGTATAAAGCTTGACAATTTGAACAAAGATAACCCTATCCAACTGTTTAAATGTTTTTTTACTGACGAGCTTATAAATAAAATCGTTGTTGAAACAAATCGTTATGCGGAGCAGTATCTGAACGATAATAAAGAAAATATAAAAAATCGATCTCGAGTAAAAAAATGGACAGCAACCAATGCAAATGAAATAAGAACTTTGTTGGCTCTTCTTATTATTCAGGGAATCTGCATAAAACCAGAGTATAAATTATATTTTACGAAACGAGAGAGCATCGAAACACCATTTTTTTCTCAGATTATATCAGAAAAACGCTTTCATTTGCTGCTCAAATTTTTGCATTTTGTAAACAAGGAGTTTGATGCTAATTCACCAAACCAAAATTCGGCCGATTTTGGATTACTTGAAGGAAAAGTTTATGAGTATTTATGTTCCTAATCAAAAAATTTCCATTGACGAATCATTGATAGGGTGGAAAGGCCGGCTCGCCTGGAAACAATTAATTCCCTCAAAAAGAAAGAGATTTGGAATGAAAATATTCGTATTGTGCGAAAGTGAAACTGGTTTAGTCACTGCAATACCGGGAATTACCGTTTCCGGTTTACCGGTAAATGGCCCAAATGAAAGGTCAATTTTTATCGGTAAATTTTTCTTAATTTACCGATAAATGCGGTATTTTTGTGTATTGTCTCAAATATATGATTCTATTTTTAGGTTTCATTCAAAACGATTTCTTAGGGAAAAAATCAATTGAACCGACTAGCGTAGAATCTGAACGAGCCTTTTCTATCGCAGGATCATTTTACACTAAAATACGTGGTTGAATGACAAATCTCTCGACACACTGACTTTTCTTCGCGCTTACTTTCAGAGACAGAATTGAATCATTTGTATATTTTAATTTTTAAATTAAAAATAATATAAAAAATAAATAAAATAAAAATTAAATAAAAAAAACTATTAAGAACATAAAATATTAGGTTTTACAATGATTCGAACCTCATTAAAAAATTACCGGTAATTTACCGGATTTTTACCGAAGAAAATATATTTACCGAATTACCGGTAAATGAAATTCACGGTAAAAATGCAATCACTAAACTGGTTATGTATACAATTTTTTTCATTTTTACTGGCTCCAGTACCCAGTATGGGAATTCCATTTACCCTGATGAACCTGTATCTAGTAGAGTCGTATTGGAGTTATCAGATTCGCTTCTGAACAAAGGTTATTGTTTATACCTTGATAATTATTATACCAGTCCCGATCTTACTGATAAATTAATAAGAAGACGAACAGATTGTGTTGGAACGATGAGAGTAAACAGAAAGGGAATTCCAACTGAAATAAAATCTAAAAAATCACAAAAAGGAAATCATATTGCAATGTACAGGAGAAAAGAAATGATAATGAAATGGAAAGATAAAAAAGATATAGTAATGACAAGCACGATTCATGACGATAGTAAAAAATTAGTAAAAGGAAAAGGCGGGCTCATGGTGGAAAAACCGACTGTAGTGTTAGATTATAACTCAAAAATGGGAGGCGTAGACTTGGCCGATAATATGCTCCATTTTTACACATCGGCAAGATGTCGCCTAAAAAAATATTATATGAAAATATTTAGGCATTTTTTGGATGTGGCTTCTCTTAATTCATTTATTTTATACAAAAAGCTAGGAGGACGAAAAAACCGCCTCAACTTTCTCTTAGATTTGGGAGAACAATATGCCACAGAAAGAGAGGTATGTGGAAGAAGACCGAAAATACCGAGACCATCGCGATTACTTGAACAACATTTCCCAGACCTAATACCCCCAACTACGAAAGAAAAGCCCACAAAACGTTGTGCAGTATGTTCCGAAAATGGGAAAAGGAAAGAGAGCAGGTATTGGTGTGCTGATTGTCATACTGGACTTTGTCCGGCACCATGCTTCAAAACTTATCATACGAGAGACGAAAGAAATTGACCAAAATTTACAAAATATGTTAAAAATATATCATAAATATTACTTTTGTTAACATAGTATCTTAATAAATATGATCCAAAAATATTCTATTTTATTTTTACTATGCCCAAGACGCATATATACGCTAGCGGATAACAAAACTCGCCACTGAGGAGCGCATTTCGTTTGACGAAATGAACCACTTAAGAGGTTAATACTTTGACGCGTATCCGTCGGGAAGATCCGAATAGAATAACGGAAAGATTTATAACTCAAACGAACCTGAGGTCCGAGATTAGTTTAAAGACCGTACACGAAAGTAGCGGCCAAGACCCTTCAATAATATTACGAGCAAGTATAAATTCGGCTTTAAACATTTTCAAAAGTAAGATACCGGAACCAATGAATTCGATCCCAAACCAGTTATAATTCACCACCTACCGGAAATAGAAACTCCTCTAGACCAGTCAATATGGGACAAATCGGATATAGGCAAACCTCTCACAATCCTACATCCTCTTTTCAAAACAATAATAATAGGTATAATAATTACAACCGAAATTATAGAAATGGTTCAAACCAAAATAGCCGGAATTATAATTATAGATTTACCCAGAATCGCAATAACCATGGAACTAACGAAATTAATAACCACAACAACAATAACAATAACATAACAGTAACAAACCAGAACCAATGGAGGTGGATCTTGCGGAATCCACAAGCTCTTCCCCGCAAAATTCTCCTTCGCCAGCCTCATACCCTTCCTACCCCATATGGTATAATAGTAAAGTCCAAGACCCGACCTTTAAAATTTATTATAGATACTGGGGCAAGCCACTCGATTATAAACCCTGGTCTATGTCATCGCAAATGGAGCACTAAGTTAAATGAACCCCGCAAAATCAAAACTCTGAACCATGTAGTCGAAATAGTAGAAAAGGTATCAATACCATTATTTGAGGAACTAGGTGACCCTCTGAATAGAATCGAAATGCTAATGTGCCAATTTCACAAAGAATACGATGGAATTATTGGTAACAATATCCTGATGCAACTCGAGGCCAACATTGATTATAAGAATAATCGTTTGACCTCAGGGGATAAAATATTAAAATTACACTTCGACTCAGGAAACCCAAAAAAAGAAAGTCAAAAGACTTTCGAATTAAACATTTCAGCACCTTTCGAAGAGGGACTTGGATACCTAGAAGAATTTCGAACTGAAGACGGCTCGTTCAAAATTAAAGAGGGCGTTTATAATGTAGAAAATTATAAAATTCAAGTGGAAGCCGAGTGTACCAACAAAACCGTTCCAGCAAGCACCCATCAACTCCCCAAAATCCTTAAGGTCGACGAAGAAAATTTTAACTTAATAGAGGACAAAGTAAATAAACCGCTTTTCGATCAATTGAGAATCGGTCATTTAAACTCCGAAGAAAGATTTTCTTTAGTGAAATTAGTGAAAAAATATTCTGAGATATTCTATCAAGAGAATTCCGATCTCACTTTTACTAACGCGATTAAACATAAGATTCGTGCCGTTAATAACGTCCTTATTCAAAGTAAAACGTACCCTACGTATCCCTACGTACACAAGGGAGAAGTACAAAACCAAATACTCGAGAACGGAATAATTCGTCCAAGCAATTCTCCGTATTCCGCGCCGATCTGGATCGTACCTAAGAAGGCCGATGCCAGTGGGAAGATCAAATGGAGGATGGTAGGGGAAGGTCGGGACCCTTCGTACGCGGGGCACATTCATACAGTCAAAGTAAAACTTGAACGAAACAACGTACGATCTTGCTTTTGTATGAGTGCGTGAGTCGAGGTACCAACTTTACGTCAACGTAGTATCGCGCCATTCGCACCGGTGAGAGTGAAGTGATAGACACGAACGTGTTTTCGCGCTCGGTAAGTAATTTTTTGATCAATGTTTTTGTCTATTGTTACTGTAGATAACATAAGTTTTCGTGTAGAGTATTCTATCAGTAAGTAGCAAAATATACTTAAGATACGTTTTCAATACTTAATTTATGACGTTTTCCTATTAATATTAAAAGAGGTTATATTTTGTTGTTATTCAGTTAGTGGGGTACTTTCGGACAGAACTAGATGGGGCACATTTGAACGCGTACGAATGTGCCCCAACTGGTAAGTAGGTGCGATTTAGTGTGTTAGTGTGCTAATTGCTAATTTTTGCATTAACTTTGTCCTGTGTTTTGCTATCGTCGATGTACGTATATATATTTTAATACCTATTTCTTATTATTTCTTCACAGAAACATGGTGCGGACTTATAAACGAAAAAAGACAAGTAGACAAGCTGTGGATGAAGAATCCATGCAGTCAGCAATACAGGATGTTATGCAAGGAGTATTGTCATATAGAAAAGCTGCGGACAAGTACAATTTGAAATTGTCAACATTAGAAATCCGTGTAAAAAAATACAAGAATAGCAATGATGCTGAAGGGTCAAGCAACCGTACATTTGACTCTAAATATACAAGTTTTCAAGTCTTTTCTATGAAAGAAGAAAAACTGCTAAATGATTATATTATAAAATGTTGTAAGATGCATTATGGACTTACGACAATTCAAGTAAGAAAGTTAGCATATGAATATGCCAAATCTTTGAGTTTGAAATATCCAGCAAAGTGGGAAGAGGATAAGATGGCTGGGAAAGAATGGATGTATAGTTTTCGCAGAAGAAACCCGGAACTCAGTTTACGCAAACCCGAAAACACAAGCGTTGCCAGATCTTTTGCGTTTAACAAAACTTCGGTTACCGAGTTTTATACCAACTTGAAGACAGTGTTGGAGCGACATCGATTAACTGCTGACAGAATCTTTAATTTCGACGAATCATGTGTATCTACCGTTCAAGCTAATCCTAAAGTCTTGGCTCCAAGATGTCAAAAACAAGTCGGACAAATTGTATCAGCTGAAAGAGGCGAGCTGCCAGTGGAAATACCATTCCTCCACTTTTCGTGTTTCCACGCGTTCATTATAAATAAAGATCATTTTCTCGAAGGAGCACCCGAAGGAAGTCTCGGCGCTGCAAATAAAAGTGGCTGGATAAATAGCGATATATTCGTCTCTGTTTTAAAACATATCCAGAAGCACACACTCTGCACAAAAGATAACCCCATATTATTGTTGTGTGACAATCATGAAAGCCATGTTTCTCTCGAAGCCATCAACTACGCCAAAGAAAGTGGCATAATTTACCTATCTTTTCCACCACATACATCTCACCGCCTACAACCACTTGATGTGGGAGTCTTTGGACCATTTAAATCAATGTTGAAAATTGCTTTCAATAATTGGCATACAATGAACCCAGGCAAAGTATTGACAATTTACAATATTCCAAAGCTTGTGAAAATTGCATTTTTCGAATCATTCACCGCAAAAAATATCACAAGCAGGTTTAACAAACCCGGAATATGGCCTCTTAATGAATTAGCCTTTAGTGACGAAGATTTTGTTCCAACTGAGGTGTATACATTAGGTAACTTAGAACATGTGCCTCCTACTCAAAACGTCGTTGAAGATTTGTCAGCACCTACTCCGCAGCCAAGTGTCTCTGATATCTGCCAACCCTCTACTTCTGGAACACAGGATATCTTGGAGGTTCCGCGATCATCTATAGAACAAACTATTAACTCACCATTGATAACTTATGATGATGAACTACAAAGGTGTAATTTAGATGCTTGTGAACCAGATGCTTTGAATAATTCACCAATCCATCAAATAGTTGCTCCTTTGAAGACAGTTTTCACACCAGAGGCAATTCGACCCTATCCGACTGTTGTAAGAAGTAATAAAACAAACAAAGGACGACGGCCAGGAAAATCACGTATTTATACTGACACACCCGAAAAAAAGCTCATTGAAGAGAAACACAATGAAAAGCAATTGAAAAAGCTAGAACAGGAAAGAAGGGCTAGGGCAAGACAAATGAAACGTAATTTAGCTGATTTTAATTTAAAAACGAAGAACAAGAAAGCTAAAAACACAGTAAGTGATGAATTTGATATAAGCTTTCAAGAGAGTTCAACTTCTATCAGAGATGAAGATGAAACCGAGCATGAAAATTTTGAAATGAACAGAAGCCAATTGACAGTTGATGTAATACCAGAAAATATTAAAGATGGTTCGTTTATTTTAGTGAGGTTCCCTAAGAAAAAAAGTATTATTTACTATGTAGGAAAAGTTGTCGGTCACTATAGTCAGACTGAATTTAAAGTATCTTATCTAAGAAAGAAGCCAGGCTTTTCGTGGACATTTGTTTTCCCTAATGTTGAAGATATTCATACTGTTTATATAACTGATGTTGAAATGATTCTTCCTGAACCTAAGCCTCCAACAGTTTGTACTTCTAGAACATCAAAACTTTTCACTTTTTCAGTAAATTTTTCTAATTTTACTGTTCAATAGTTTTTATTATCTTGTTAATTAACAACAACTTTTTGAAGTGCTAATCCGCACCAAAGATTAAAAAATGTGATTCTAAATTTAAGATAACTAATTTACGTAGAAAATGAAGCAATTTTATGTTTTATTGTTAGAGGAAAGTAATTTAATTTTCGTTTATTTTAAGAAAAGTCATTTAAGTTTTGTTTTACATAAGAAAAGCTATGTAATTTTTGTTGACTATAAGAAAAGTATTTTATTTTTGTTTAATAGAAGTTAAATCTTTATTTTTGTGTTTAATTTCATTGCTAATAAAAGAATTTTGATTTATATGTGTCGTTTTAATCGCACGTACGGAACTACCCCACAGCGTACGAAGGTACCCCAACACTGTATATAGGTGCCCCGTTGTTGGGGCAGATTCGTACAAATTCCAGATTTTGTTTAAATCATAATTATGGTTGAAACATCAGATGAAATCATCTGTCATTTTTTTATATGAATCTCAGATAGACTATAAATTTAAGCTGTCAGGTGATTGATTCAAGAAAAAATAAAAAAAATAAAAAATAAAATGTAGAAACCGTACGAAGGGTCCCCACCTTCCCCTAATAGATTACCGCAAACTGAACGAAGTCGACGATAGATATCCCATTCCTAACATCGATGAAATTCTGGACAAGTTGGGGAAATGTCAATATTTCACCACGCTCGACCTTGCAAAGGGATTTCATCAAATCGAAATCGACTGTAACATAAAGTATTGCTTCAATGAAATTAGAGTCAGTTTTGGTCAAGACTGTAGGCATCTCCATTACATAACAATTGTACTAGATCTGGCTATGCCAAGAGTCCGTAAGCAACCTTAGAGTGGGTTGTCTGGGACATGTAGAGGAATAAAGACTAACAATATAACACATGGCGACGAGGATAAAAAGAAATGCTGGAAATGTGGAAAATGTGGTATAGGAAAGTGGAATACAACGTGTATAAAGAAAAAAGGAAAAAAGGAAAACTAGCCAAGTGAGATATAAAAGGAAGTGCAAGGGGGAAAGGAAAGTGCTGTCAACAAAGAAGAAAGTGCTGCAGATGACTCGGGATAAAAGCAGAAGGGAAAACACAGACAAATTAAAGTTACAAGAAACCAGAAAAGCAAAAAGCGTAGAAAAAATTGTCACGTGTCCTATACATAACCAATGGATTACTTACAAAAGGTGCAACCGTTAGACCTAACGGGAAGTTCAACATGAACTTCGACCTGTTTCATGAAGCGGCAGAACTAGAAAAGAAGGAAGAAAAAGTGCAGTCTGAACACCATTGGACCAGAAGCTGTAGATTTATTTAATACGTTTAACTTGGATGCTACTAAAAAGAAGATATAAGTTAACGTCAGAAAAGTCGAACCAACAAATTCCCACAGTCAAACGCATCAGCGCCACATGACACCCGCGCACGGGTAATCTACACGCGACACAAGTACCGGTCAGCGTAGCAACCCGGCACATGGGAAACACCTGCATCGCCTCACCTTTCCGTCTGGATGCAAGACCAGCAGTTTTCGCCTAGTATTTAAGCTCTTTAACGCTCTTGTATTTTATAATTCGTCAAAGGCAGAATCGCTGCCGAAAATAAAAATTATTTTTTTAAACCAAACAAACAAAATTTAGTTTAATTGGCGCCCGAGCAGGGACGGCGATAAGTCTTAAAGTAGCGTTGTACGTTATTAAATTAGCTCAGAGCCCTTAAGCAGTGACAGTGGCTAATTAAAATTTCGGTTCCCGTGCCCTAAAGTAGTGCCAGTGTCCGGAAGAAACGATCGTAATTTAACCCAGAGCCATCAAGAAGTGACAGCGGTTAATAAAATAATTCGGTTCCTGTGCCTCTAAATAGTGCCGTGTCCGAATAACGATTAAAAGAAAGTCGCGCAACACCAGTGTACAAGCTACACCTGATCCAGGAGAGCCCTCAAGCAGTGCTAGCGACCTGATCCAGAGCCCTCAAGAAGTGCGAGAGACAGGAAGACAACATCGCGGTACCCGAACCCAACGATTAGGGAAACGAGGCCCCCTAGTAACCTTCAGCGAAGGACGAACAAGAGACATGGACTGTGTCAGCCGCCCTAACGTTTGTAATGCGTGGCGGGATATTTCCCTTAACCACTCATTACTTTTGCTTTACCCCATAAATTTTCCCTTTTCTTTTAACGCGTCGTAACTTTCCCGCATAGCAACATAAATGCTGAGATTGGAAATTTCCATGTTCTCGAGTCCAAGTGGCTCAATCACCCCTACAAGTGCCTCAATAATATTTTGACTATTTTTGAAGAAATTCCAACACCTCAGCTCAATTTTCGAGAATCGAACGCACATGTCGGGTGTCAGATAGCACGCCCAGCAATTCTTGGCCGGCCAAGTATATAGCCGCTGGCCGATGCACCGCGCCGGGGCAAAGTGCACCAAAGTGCTTTCTTTTCGGCCAACCGCGCGCGGGCCGTTATGTACAAGAAAGGCGGGGGTAAATAGAAAGGAGTTGGGGAAGAGTCATGCAAAAAACGGAGGAGGCATCGATCGAACGATCGATCGAGGCAGTTGTAGCGAGATCGTGTACGAAGTCGGTCAATGCAGTGTATGTGGCCATAGCTAGTTCTGCAGTGTAAAATGAGAATAACATAATAAAACCATAGTGCATAATTAGTGGAGTTTTAATTGGCAATAAAGGAAAGGGCTGGTGAACTTCTGAGTAAAAGCACTCCCGGTCCTTGTCGCAAAAGACGCGTCCAAAATTTGGTGGCAGCGGTGGGATTTTTATTTCTAAGGATCCCAATTAAAAAGGAGAACAGCACAAAACCGAAACGGAAGCAAAGAAAGACACAAAAAAAAAGAAGACGGCCTAATGAATCCTCAACAGCAACTTATTGAGGAAAGTATAAAAGAACTAGAAAAATTTAAGAAGCCTTGCCAACCTGACGACGAGACTGTAGACTTCAGCACCTACGTCGCATTGAAGCGAAAACTTGCCTAGCTGCAGGAAAAAAAACAAAAGGGGGAGGAAACTACTCTTACTTACTTACCTAAACTTGCCCAGCCGCAGAAATAAAAAAAGAGGAAGCTAATAAAAAAAAAACCCAACCTAAGAGACTGACCTGAAAAAATAAGCGCCTCCAACAATTTAGCGAAGTTTCAGCAGGCAGGCGGCCCGTCACTGCCCCATCTGAATACTCAGTAGAGATCCCCAACCCAACAACCGATTCCGCACCGAGTCTTCGTTCGGGAGTAGTAGAGTTGTTTTCTGCGAATTATCAAAGTTCGTGAGGAGTGCTTTTGGTTTTTGCGCCTTAGTGCATCCCAGTTCATCCTGCGGGATCGTGCGCTCGCCGCGGCGGCGAGAGAGACTAGCAAATCCCGGATTTCTCCGGATTCCGCAAGTGACAGCGCGGTAACACGTGCTCGGGGTGTCACCGGGCAGACAGCTGTCAAGGAGGTTTCATATAAACTTAGCTCACCTCTATCCTTAGAGTACACATCAAAAACAGAGGCCAATTGACCGTCGAGTGGTCGACCAGGCCCAAGGCCTGAAGGGAGCCACACAACATGGCGTCCGGCTCAGCCGACGCTAATTTTTACGAACTTTTGGACAAACAACCCAATAAAAAGCCGAAGCACGCTACAAAAAGACCTAAGCTAGCCCTGGACCAGGAATTTCTGACGTCGTTAAGCCAGCCACTTACCTCAGCGACAAATGTTATTAGCGCTCTAGATGAGAAAAAACCGCTAAAAAGCTATAATCAATTCGCCGTGCGTAAAGGAGTAGATGCGGTTTCGACTAAATTCAGCCAGGCCAGCTATCTCCGTGATGGCTCATTACTACTACTCGTCAACTCCATGAGAATCGCGGAAATTTTTATCAAAACAACGAAGATCGCGAATATTCCAGTAAAAGTACAGCTGCATTCCAAACTCAACAGTGTCAAGGGGACGATCTTCTCCTACGAATTTCGTTTCATGACGCAAGAGGAAATTTTAAACGACCTCAAAAATCAAGGGGTCACGGAAGTGGCTCAAATTACCAGACCAGGAGATGACGGGAGGAGGACTCCAACGGGTTTACTTATCCTGACATTCAACGCTCACGAGATCCCAACTCACGTGCAGGGCCCCTGGACTAAATTCCTGGTCAAGCAGTATTTCCCTCTACCCATGCGCTGCCGTAATTGCTAAAAGCTTGGGCACACGGCTAAATGGTGCAAGGAGCCAACAGAAACCTGCGCCACATGTGGCAAGCCCGGACCGCACCCAACGGAACAATGCAACGGAACCTTCTGCGTCAACTGCAAATCAGCGAACCACTCTTCCAACAGCCGAGAATGCGCGGAATTCCTGAAAGCAAAGGAAATTCTAAGAATAAAAACCATAAGGAAATGTAGTATGTTCGAGGCTAAAAAAGAATATTACGAACTGTACAAAGCGACATCTGGACCCACCTATTCAACCGTAGCAGCTAGCGCTACTCCATCATCAGGACCAAAAAATACATCTCCAACTGCAAACCTCAAACCCGTGACATCGACCAACACCACTCAATCAAATACCATCACACCATCACCTACCAGTATGACCACCAACACCCCCAACAACAGCACCAATCACATCAACGCCAGCAAAACCACCAGCTCCAGCACCATCACCACCGCAGGACCCTCAATCGCCGGCCGTACCAAAGCCAACACCTTCACAAACAACAGCACAAATACCAACTACACTAAAAAGGCAAGTACCTCCACCAATCATACAGCAAACAACAAAACAAAAATAAGCACTCAAAACGACGAACGCCCACAAAATTCCCCCAAAAACCCCACAAATTCTCCCACCACTGATTCCCACCCCTCCCCGCCAAATCCCATTCACTTCTCCTTCAGCCCCAACACTAAAACATCTCTAAACACCATAATCAGCGACGTTCTTGAGTTAACGCACGAAAATCTGGAGATCATCTCCGTTTCGGGCCATCAATTTCAAAGAAATTGCTCCGAGAATGACAAAAGCACGGCGGATATTGACATACGCTCCATCCCCTCTGTCTCAACTTTTACAAGTCTGAGCTCTGGGGAGGACTCCCTGGGAAATGAAAGCGATAATTAATAAGTTGTGGTCGTGACCCTGACCTCTCCCCCTCCATCTCGAAACCTAACGGTCTGGCAATGAATTATCAGAGGATTGTACCAGAACCTGCGCCCCACCTTCGAACAATGACCTCCCCAAACATTCCGTCTTCACCATTCCAGAATTTAATAATTGTGCAATGGAACGTAAGAGGATTATATAATAATCTGCCACATTTAGATCTCCTCATTACAAAATACAAGCCAAAGGTCAATATCCTGCAGGAGACTAACATCCTCCTCGAGGAGCAGCCAGAAGCTATCCGAGGGTTCAAATTTTTTGGCTCAAACACGCCTAGGACAAGCAGGCGTGGGGGTGTGGCCGTCCTGGTATACAACTCCATTCCGGCGGTCCAAAGACAACTGGATTCTGCTATAATGGCTTGCGCTATCTCGCTTAACTTGTCCCAACAACTAACTATCGCATCCCTGTATCTTGAGAATGACCAGGAGACCACGGTTGAAGATTTAGAGACTTTGGCCGGCCAGCTTCCTGAAAACACCGCTTACGGTGGGGACTTCAATGCTCACAGCCCAATATGGGGCTCAAGACATTGGAGTCCCAGAGGGCGGCGGGTGGCCGCCTGAATCCAAAACCATCCCCTGGTTATTCTTAACACAAATGCCCCTACTCTAGTTTCTGCCCAAGGTTCCCTCTCCTTTATAGACTTTATCCTGGCCCCTCCTCACATGGCTCCCACTCTGGACTGGTTCACGCAAGTTACATCCCCTGATTATGAAAATAGGCAAAATTATGTATTTCATTCCAAGAATAGAACAAAGAATAACTATTCAAGTGAAACCACCTTAAATGAGTTTCCCACTGAACCTGCAAAATTCACAGACAGACAACGGACAGTTGATCCGCATGAAATTTTACTCTTTTAAAATGTAAACTATCAGGGAACGTGACTTACACTTACAATAAAAAATTATACACTTACAATAAAAAATTATACTTAGCCAGCTAATTTAGCATAAATCAGTCTTTGTTAAGATTCGATCGTGTAAAGATATGTTTTAAAAAATAAATAAAAGTTTCTTTGGAAGACTTAAGTTTTTCCTTCTTTTGCTTCTAAAAGTGAAAGTGAAATAAAACTGGCGCAGTCGGACGGGATTCTGCTCAAAAGAGTAAGAAACATACAAAAAAAAAAAAAAATTAAAAAAGTGATCAATAAAGTGATCAGTGAAAGTTATCGGCCAAAAAGAACTAAAAATTGGCTCAAGTGAACTCAAGCTCAAAAACAAAAGTGGCCAATAAAATAAAGTGTAATAATGGCAGCAATAGAACAGTTAACAGCCCAAATAGCATTTTTAACGAAAAAACTTGCTGAACAAGAAGCTAAAGTGAATCAAACCAATTTAACCAGATTTCAGCTATCTGAAATGATCAAATTATACGAAACTTTAATGAAATAACACTATTTTCCGGCGAGGATTCATACAAATTAAAGTCATTCTTAAAAACAGTGGAAGACGTAGAGTCTTTGTGTGGTGAAAACAACGCTCAACTAAAGCAATATTGTCTAAAGAAGGTCATCAATTGCAAAATCATAGGAAAGGCCAGAAATGTTGTTTTAGAAATCCCCGAGGACAGACGAAATTGGACAACTGTAGAAAACACCCTCAAGCTGAGATTTCGACCGAAACGGACAATTCATCAACTGCTGTTCCAAGCTAAAGACTTAAAGGTACACAATTTAAAAGATCTTTTCAATAAATTAACTAGCATTAAGGCTGAAGCAAGTGATATATGCGATTTTGATGATGAAGATATTTTCACATATGAATTAATTGATAAAGAATTAGTTGAGATTTTAAAATCAAAACAAGATCCTATCCTTCAGATACAAATAGACCAAAATAAAACTTTATTCGAATTAGACAACTTCCTCTGTCAAACAGAAATATACTACAGTGAAAATGTGATCAAACCAATATTTAGAATTCACAAAAATAATAAATCAGATAAAAACGCACAAAATAGTAAGAGAAATTTTAACAATAGAAACTCCGAACAAAACGGAAGACCTGAAGCTGCTATAAATAGATCAGAACAATATAGAAACGAGAATAATCGATCGAAACCAATGGAGGTAGATAGTTTCAATAGGGAAACCGAAATCAACGAAGAAGTAAATTTTACAGACTAGCCTCGGAAAACAAACTCCCCATTATAAAATTAACTTTTGATAACATTAGATACTTGATACCGGATCAGACACAAGTTTAATAAAGCCCAATATATTACCTCATAAAAACCTCTTAAATATAATTCTTTAGGAGGTCCTAATTTCGTAACACATAAAATAATAACACCCGTTCCCAAGGAACTGATTAGGAAGGGAACATTAGAATGGAAAATTTTCCCTCTTAAGAGTAGAAAATATGAGGCCATAATTGGCAATAACTTCCTAGTCCCATTCCAGTTAAAATCGATCTTAATAATCAATATCTACAAATTTTTTCTAAGTACAAGATCCCTTTTGAAAATATCGACTATCCCAGTGAAATTGCTCAAGCAAATCACCTAGAACCTATAAACGATGAGAAAGAAGAAATATTAAATAGTATAAATCAGGAACATTTAAATAACGAAGAAAAATCTTCTCTAAAAGATTTATTAACGAAAAATAATGACTTATTTTTTCGTGAAGGTGATAATTTGACCTCCACCCATGAAATTAAGCATGAAATTAAACAAAAACATGACAACCCAATTTATTGTAAACTTTATCGTTACCCACAAGTTCACGAAAAAGAAATTGAAACTCAAATTAGAGATATGCTCAAACAGGGCATTATTAGAGAATCAAATTCCCCATACAATTCGCCAATTTGGATTGTCCCCAAGAAAATGGACAATTCCAATATAAAAAAATGGCGAATAGTGATCGATTACAGGAAATTAAACGAGATCACTATTGACGATAAATTTCCTATACCCATCGTCGATAATATTCTAGATAAACTTGGTAAAGCACAATATTTCACTACAATAGACTTGGCGGAGGACTTTCACCAAATACTAGTAAAAGAAGAGGATCAAAAAACGACCGCATTTTCCACCCCGTTGGGGCATTACGAATATATTCGAATGCACTTCGGCTTAAAAAACGCCCCGGCAACTTTTCAAAGGTTAATAAACTCGGTGCTCAGAGAATACATCAATAAAATCTGCGTCGTGTACCTCGATGACATATTGATGTTTAGCACGTCCATTCAAGAACACGCAGAAAATATAAACAAAATATTCAACAAACTCCGGCAAGCTAACTTAAAGATACAGATTGATAAGTGCAATTTTTTTTGCAAAGAAACAGAATATTTAGGACATGTACTAACAATTAACGGTATCAAACCTAATCCGAAGAAAATAAAAGATATAATCGAGCTTAAACTTCCCACAACACAAAAACAGATTAAGTCTTTTTTAGGAATTACTATAGAAAGTTTATAAAAGATTATGCCCGAATAGCCCAACCATTGACGAAATATTTAAAAAAGGATACCCAGATAAATAAGTTTGACCCATCCTACATTAACGCCTTTGAACAGTTGAAAGCTCTAGTAACTTCTCATCCCATCCTCTCTCTTCAGCAGACCATTCAAGCTAAATACAGACGCCAGCCAGTTTGCTATTGGCGCTGTACTACTTCAAGATAACCACCCAATTGCAAGTAGGACTCTGAATAATCACGAAGTCAGATACAATACGACCGAGAAAGAATTACTCGCCATTGTATGGGCCGTAAAATACTTCCGGCCGTACCTTTATGGCAAAGAATTCGAGCTTAGAACGGACCATCAAGCTTTAAAATGGTTACACACCAAGTATTTAGGGAAAGATCTGAATCCAAGGCTACAAAGATGGATTCTATCCTTAGGCGAACATAATATTAAAATCGAATACCTAAAAGGTAAGGAAAACAAAATAGCAGATTTTCTCAGTCGAATTAACACCAACGAAAACGAAATTAATGCACTGACCGAGACGATCAGTCTTAACGAAGGAAGAGACTCTCCAGAATCTTTAGACCCTTCAAATCTCTCCAGAATCTTTAGACCCTTCAAATCAAATCCCTCGAGACATCGAAACAACAATCCTGGCCCGTCAAATATTAACAATTACAATTTAAACTCAACTATAGAAATTCCTGAGAATAAAGATGTTGCAGGTGAATTAGAAGAAGAAACGGATAATTCCGAAGAACTATCCGATATTTCTATGCAAAATAATGTGGACGACCTAGAAAGTTTTGACACAATCCACTCAACACAAGAAGAACAAAATGATCACATCCCTATATTGGATACCGTAGTTAATAGGTTCAAAACACAAATTATAATTACCTCAAATTTTACCCAAGAATACGAATTCTAGGTAACCGAAGAATAAACATAAGCCCTATCTTAACATCAGAAGAACTAACCCATAAACTGAAAACCTTCATGACTGGTAACAAAGTAGCCATTTATTCACAGATAACAGATCACGAGTTTAATATTATCCAACAGATATTAATCAAAGAATTCCCCAACACTAAATTTCTAAAATGTTCCTATTTCGCCCAAGATATCAAAACTGAAGAGGAATTAATTAAAGTCATATCGATTAAACACAAAGAACAAAAGCACCCCGGTATTATTGCACTCTACGCAGATTTAAAAACCAAAATATATCATAAAGATCTGAAAATAATTATCAATAAGGTCACTAATAATTGCGACATATGCCAACGTTCAAAATACGACAAAAAGCCGATAAAACCCAAATTCAAAAGAATAGAAATCCCAACGAATAAAAACCTGATAATACACATAGACACTTATACCAATAAAAAACAAACGTTTTATTTATTGATAAATTCACAAAATTCGCAACAGCATACCCTATGGAACATAGAAACCATACAAAAATTATAGAGAAATTCCGAATGTATTTTAATCACAAAAAACCCCAAAAGATTGTATCTGACAACGAATTCAAATACCTAAATATTAAAGAGTTCTTAAAGGAAGAAAATGTAGAATTACATTTAGCAAAACCCAATAGTTATACGGGTAATTCAGACGTAGAAAGATTGAACGGTACAGAAAAATCGCGTATCCTTAATTTAGAACAACCAAACCCCATTAGAACACAAATGCTAATTGCCATTAATACTTATAATAACCAATATCACAGTTCGATTAAAACCTGTCCGCGAAACGCCGAAGAAGGAATAGTTTCAGTAAAACAAATATACAATAATCTAATAAAATCTCAAACGAAAAGACTAGAGAAACATAACAAAAATCGAGAAGTATACGAAGAAACTAGAAAGGAAGGCTATATTAAAAATTATAAATCTCTTATACATAAAGATGAACCAAAATTTAGAAAATATCCTTTGTATAATGTGCATCCATGCAATATTAAACGTCCTTATAAATTTTCAGACCTTGGCAACAATAGTCCTCATATTAGTGATGTTTCGACTGACAACAGCAACACAGTTACAAGTGGAAAAAATTGAATCAAACACAGGATATACAATAATAAGCGAAAAAGAAATTTTGATACCTAAAACATATAATTACTCCTTACACATTATCGACTTACAATATATTGAAAACATACTAGAAGAATTAGTAGAAAGAACATCAGTACTTCCTCAAAATATTGGTAGTCCTTTAATGACAGATATAGAGAAAATACAAGACAAATTGACAACTTTACAAAACGGACACCATACTATACAAAAACGAGGAATTTTTAATTTTATAGGTACAATAGATAAATGGATTACAGGAACGATGGATGACGAAGACAGGCAAACTATAAATCAGCATTTAGAAAATATTGACACTAACAACCATAACCAAATAACTACTTTAAATAAACAGGTACAAATTAACAACAACTTTAATGAATCAATTGATAAAAACTCAATATCAACCGATAAAAACAAATTCAAGATTGCAACATTTGACATCAGACTAAGCATACAGGAAACAGACAAAATCATTAGCGAACTACAAGACAACATTATCCTTTCCAAACTAAATGTTATCCATCCATCCTTACTAACCCATGAAGAAATTCAGGAGTATCAAATCGACTCATACAAAATAAAGAATTTAAAAGTCGGATTTTCTAGAACGACCGCAAACAAATTGATATTTTTAATAAAAATTCCGTTCCAAATGATTTCAGTTAATAAAAAATTGATTATACCACTTGCCAATGAAGGTACCTGTAGTCTAATAGATTCCAAAGTAACAATAGCACTTGAATACCAAAACAAATATTATGAATACGATGAAAATAAGGCACTCCATCACTTGAATAACCTTAAACATTGTTTTGTTAATAGAAATTCTAAAAACATTATGGATTGTAATACTGACATTTATAATATCGATGATAGTAGTATATTAATTCAATTAGCTAAATCAATTCGTGTGCGACAGCCGCGGAGAACGGACGTGAAATTTTAAACTTCCCAGCGCAGCTACTCACCCAATAATGTGCGTAACTCATTAACAATAAGTTTAGTGCCCGCACGCGCAAACCCAAATCGAAATAAAGTGCACAGACTAGCAAAAACAAGTGTAGTGCCAGGGCGCGAAAGCCCTAAGTGCAGCGTTTGTAAAGTGAGTGCATGTGCCCATTGACCCACACAGGTCGAGTACAATGCTAGCAAGCTCAAGCAAACCCAAAGACCCAGGCAAAGAGTGTGAATCACTGCTCTATGCCCCCAATGTGAGATTAAGTGGCTTAGTGCAAGACGCTTGTATGGACGTAACCCCACCTAACTCAGGGGCCATTGCCCCCACAGGAATCCAACGATATTTCAACATTATCAGCACCGAAAAGCGCAAACGTAGCCCAGCTAACGCAAAATCCACATCAACGGCAAAAATACCTAAGACAAATGACCCACTAACAGGTAATAGCTTTGCATTACTAAGCACTGACGAAGAATAAGAACCTGCAACACCCCAGCAAAAACCACCGCCCATATATGTACATACGCGAACGCAGTAATAACGCGCTGACCAAAAGCATTAATGAAATAATAGGCAAAAATAAATATTACATAGTCGACCTGAAAAAGGACTAAATTTATGAAACCAAACTGCAAGTCAGCAGCGAGGTAGCCTATACGCAAATTGTCAACTGGCTTGACAAAATTGGAAAAAAGTTTTACACGTACCAATTGAAGAGCGCTAAAGGGCTGAGGGTTGTCCTAAAGGGTATCGATCATAATGTAGACACTGCTGAAATAAAAGCAGACCTAGAATCCCAAGGGTATCAAGTGAAATCTATCATAGATATAATTAACAAGTTCAAGCAACCTCAACCCATGTTCAGGGTAGAGCTTGATCCAGCCTGCAGTAAACCACCTAAAGGCAAGACACACCCCATCTACGAGGTTCGATATGTACTAAACAGAAAAATATCTGTAGAGGAACCCTACAAGCGACATAGCCCAATACAATGTCAAAACTGTCAAGAGTTCGGACACTCAAAAACTTACTGCAGGCTAACCAGCGTCTGTGTAGCTTGTGGCGAATGCCACCCAGTACGATCTTGTACCAAAAACAGAGAAGATCTCTCAGTAAAAAAATGCAGCAATTGCAACGGCAGTCACACCGCAAACTATAGAGGGTGCCCAGTGTATCAAACTATAAACCGAACCAAACCACCCCAAAGGCTCCACCAGACAACAAAATCCCTCAATCCACCTCGGCCCACTTCTTACAGCCCAGCAGGTCAAAAAACTCTAGCAGCCCAAGCACAGAGCGAGAACCCTATCTCCTACGCCAATGTACTTAAAAACAACCCAACGCCTCCACACTACCCCCAACAAGATTATACCACACAGATACTGATGCCACTATCGGCAAATATACAACAACTTACAACCGCGATGCAACAAATGCAAAATACCCTAAATAAACAGACAGAAATTCTATTAAAATTACTTAAACCATGAGCCAAATAAAAATAGCCCAATGGAATGCAAACGGCATAAAAGGCCACCTACTATGTAGAATTAGAAAAATTCATGCACACAAATGAAATAGATATAATGTTAGTATCAGAAACACACTTAACAAGCAGAAACAAATGCAAGATCCCTGGGTACATCTGCTACACCACCAACCACCCACAAGATAAATTGTTATAACTCCCAACATTAGTAACCCTAATATAATATAATTATTTCTACAATCTCATATCCAATAATTTAAACTTAACGGTTCTTTTCAATATTTTTCTCGCGGTCATTCCATAAAATTCATATTTCGCTAACGCAATAACTTTTACTTGTTCTATTTAAAATTGCATCGCTCGCGTCTTCATTTCACACGAGCATCCGGTTTAATTTTTCCAAAAACGTGGAATTAGCGTCTACACCTAAACTTATCAAGCACAATTCCCAAGAACCGCATCGCAACCTTTCCCACGCTTTGACCGAGGAACCAAACGAAGCCTTTTTTGAATAATTTTAGCAGTTCCCGATCGACTTCCAGAGCAAAAGGTTCTCGTAATACATGTTGTGTTAGAAATTGGATGTGATATATTTTGTACAAACGAACCGATCGCGTATTAGAAATTTAATTAAGGAAGTTTCAATTTAAGTTCAATAAAGTGTTTTAATAAAGTGTTTCAGAAATAAAGGTGTTTTATAGAACCTAAAATTCTTTTTTTTCAAATCTTTAATGATAAAGATTTTTAGTGGCGCAGTCGGTAGGATGCGCGTAGTGCTGACCCAACTAATTTGATTTTATGCGAAGACGCGTAATTAATAATGGATTCGGCGCGTGTATTTTAATACTTAAACGTGCATTTAACCTTAATATTTCACGATAAGATTCGTGTAATAAAAACTTTTCCACGAAAGGATTCGTGTAAACAAAACACTTTAGCAAAAAGATTTGCGCAATAGAAACCCTTCTACGAAAAGATTCGTGTAATTAAAACATTTTTCGCAAAAACATTTATGCAAAAGAAACACTTTCGCGAAAAGACTTTTCTATTAACTCTCTCGTTTACGCAAATATTACGCAAATATTCGAGAAGAATTGTGAAGCGGTAAATTCGCGAAGTTACCATTGGAACACAGCCCAAGCATCTGGAGAACCGAGAAGACACCTTAAGAAGACACTACGAGGAGAAATAGAGGAAATCAACACCACTTTTCATCTATATCCTACATCAGTCGTGGAACTCAACGCACTCAATCAACCCACTCGACCAACCCATCCGAGGAACAACGATCAACGATAAATAGGAAGAATCATCCGCAAGTAGAATAAAAATTTTTTTTTCTTTTCCTTTTTGTTCCTTTATATTACCTATTTTATTCACACTATATAATCAGTTACTAAATAAAAGCGATTATATAATAAAAATTACTAAATAAAGTGTTCACAATGAGTGTAAACGAAACCGAAAACATTAGTGAATTTATCGATAACATGAGAAGTAGAATTAGCACAATGACTACCGCGGACCCACTCAGCCAAACACACGCTCAAACACAACCCCCTAACCCACTCCCCTCAATAACAATAGACCCGATGAAATACCTAACAAAATTGCCAGAATTCGATGGCAACCCCAATTATTTACAGAACTTCATAGATTTGATAGATAGAGTACATCCAATCCTCCAAAAATACGACGAAATATCACAATTAATTTTCTCCGATTTAATAAAAGCAAAACTAAAGGGAAGGGCTCGCGAAGTAATCGAAATTAATTATCATATTAGATCATGGAGTGAGATGAAATCACTCCTCAGTAAAAACTTCGGCGATAGGAAATCTTCCGAACAACTTTTCGATGATCTTAGGAGCGTTACTTTCAAAACCACTAGCCAAGAATTCTATAACGAGATTAAGACTATATTGAGGAGATTAAATCTAAAAACAATCCATGAAAATAATACCGATGGACAAAATTCAAGCTATACCCTTAAGGCTAACATTGATTCAGCCCTTAACGTGTTTAAAAATAAAATACCGGAGCCAATGAAATCTATTCTATACTGCAGAGCTCCAAAAGACCTAGAAACAGCAATGAATATCCTGTACGATTCCGGGCACGCGTTTTATAACCCCTTCACAAACAATTATAGCAGACCAAACCCGAGTAGACACCCAAATCCGGTTAAATCTAGTGAAAATAGACATGACCATCGAGACAGACGAAATTATAATAGCGGCAATAATAACAATAATAATAGTAATAACAGGAATAGAAATAATTTCGATCGCGACCATAGAAATTCGTCACCGAACAGGTACAGAAATCCGAATTTCGATCAAGGAAGATCGCATTCGTATACTCAACATAACCCCAGCCAATCTCAAAGCAATAAGAACCCCCAAAATACAAACACTCGTGTGAACTATAACAACAACTACAATAACAGATCTTATTCAAATAATTACCCGCGGTATAATCAAAATCCGAATAACAATTTTAACAACAGGAACCCTAGGCCATACCAAGGTAATAACGATACCACTGATAGACCCAGTCAAGCTAGTAATAATAGCAATAGCAACAACAATAGCGCACCCGAGCCTATGGAAGTAGATTTAGCATACGCAACAGAGGGAAGAAATTTAGCCCCACCGGCAGAAAATTTTCATTTCGAGGCCTCAAGAGTAACTTACCCCATATAATCGTCCAATCTAAATTGGCGCCGCTCAAATTTATCATCGACACAGGCGCGACGCATTCCATTATAAACCCCAAGCTATGTCACCCTCAATGGAAAATCGAATTAAAGGAACCAATTAAATTAAAAACCTTAAACCATATAATAGAGATAAAAGAGAAAGTAAGTTTCCCCATTTTTAAAGAATTAAGCAACCTCGATAAAAAGATCGAAATGTACGTTTGCCAATTTCATACAAAATACGACGGAATAATTGGCAATAATATTCTCGCGGACCTCGAAGTCAATATCGATTATAAAAATAAATGTTTACGCGCGGGAGCAAACGAACTAAAACTCCACTTTGAGTCACAAGAAGGATCAAAAGGAAAAGGTCAAGAGGCCGTCCACATGAATCTTCCCGTTGCTCAGGAGAGCGGTTTAGGATATTTGGAAGAACAATGTTCAGAAAACAATTCGTTCCGCATTAAAGAAGGCATTTATAATATAGAAAATAACCAAATTTATGCAGAAGTGGAAATTCTCGATAAAGATATCGAAATAATAGTATCGGAGCCTTTGAATACACAAAGGGTAGACGAACAAAACTTTAACATAATAGAAGAAAAAACCCACCAACCTCTCCAAGATCAACTAAGAACTGAACATTTGAATTCTGAGGAGAAGACTTCTCTATCCAAATTAGTAGACAAATTTCCTGATATTTTTTACCAAGAAAACTCAAATCTAACCTTTACTAATGCTATAAAGCATCGGATCCGTACACTAAACGAGAACCCGATTCAAAGTAAGAGTTATCGATACCCTTACATACATAAAAGCGAAGTAGAAAAACAAATTCAAGAAATGCTCGAAAATAAAATAATACGTCCGAGCAATTCCCCGTATTCTGCCCCCATATGGATAGTCCCGAAGAAGGTCGATGCTAGTGGGAAAGCTAAATGGAGACTTGTGATCGACTATCGCAAACTAAACGAAGTTACGATAGACGACAAGTACCCAATCCCAAACATTGACGAAATTCTCGAAAAGTTGGGAAGGTGCCAATACTTTTCCACACTTGATCTAGCAAAGGGATTCCATCAAATTGAGATCCATGAAGATGATGTCCATAAAACAGCGTTCAGCGTTGAGAATGGGCATTACGAATTCCTTCGTATGCCATTCGGGCTGAAGACAGCCCCAGCCACATTCCAGCGGCTAATGAACAACGTTTTAAAGGAATACATCAATAAAATTTGTCTAGTTTACTTAGATGATATTATAATATTCTCCACCTCACTTCAAGAACACATAGACTATCTCACCAAAATCTTCAAGAGATTGCAGGAGGTTAATTTGAAAGTACAACTAGACAAATCTGAGTTTCTCAAAAGGGAAACCGAATTTTTGGGACACGTTGTAACACTACAAGGTATAAAGCCAAACCCCAAGAAGATTGATTGTGTGGTTAATTTCCCAATTCCGAAGACCCCCAAACAAATAAAGCAGTTTTTGGAACTGACCGGATATTACAGAAAATTTATACGCGATTATTCTAAAATCGCCAAGCCTATGACAAACTTCTTAAAAAAGAATGCCAAAATTAATATTAACGACCAAGAATATCTAGACAGCTTCAATACTTTGAAAACATTGCTGACTAACGATCCCATTTTGCACTACCCCGACTTCAACAAAACTTTCACACTTACAACTGATGCTAGCAACTACGCCCTTGGCGCAGTTCTATCTCAGGATGACCATCCCATTTCATTTGCAAGTCGAACTCTTAACGAACATGAAATCAACTATTCGACTATAGAGAAAGAATGCCTAGCGATTGTATGGGCTACAAATTATTTCCGCCCATATTTATTCGGTCGAACATTTATAATAGAGACTGACCATAAACCTTTGAAATGGCTTTTCTCTGTAAAAGACCCTAACTCTAGACTTATTCGTTGGGGACTGAAATTGTCAGAATATACCTACAATATCAAATATAAAAAGGGAACGAAAAACAGCAACGCGGACGCACTGTCCAGAATCCCTAACGCAGAAGCAAATCTAGTAGAAGAGAATATTCAGATTCCAGACACCACTTCTTCCATAAACGTTTTCAAATACCAATATATAATCAACAAAACAAACACTGGATCCCTCAGAATGAGGAAACAAAAAATATTTGACAAAACTCGTACTATAATTTCAACCAAAAATCTAGACGAAACTACCGCCGTAACTTTGCTTAAGAATCATTTCAATCCCAGTTGTCTGAACGCGATACTAATAGAAGATGATAATTTTTTCCAACATTTACAAAACGCTTACCAAAATCACTTTTCTAGTAACGAGAAATTTAAAATAATTCGCTGCCACTCCCTCCTGGAAGACATAACAGACGAAGAGAAATTAGCCGAATTAATTGAATCTGAACATCTACGTAATAATCACCGAGGTATAGAAGAGGTATTCAAGGAACTCAAAATGACAATATACCATCCAAAGTTGAAGATAAGAGTCACCCAATCCATAAACAACTGTGAAATATGTTCATTGGAAAAATATGAACGTAACCCACCAAAAATCAAATTTAAAATCACAGAAACCCCATCTAAGCCAAATGAGATAATACATGTTGATGTTTTCTATACATTAAAAGGCCTGCTTTTCCTTACTATCATAGACAAATTTAGCAAACTAGCACACGCTACGAAAATCAATTCTCGCAGCTGGACAGAATTCAGACGAGGTCTACTGCAATATTTTAGCACCCATGGCAACGTAACAAAACTCATAGTCGACAACGAGTTAGGCTTTAAAGCCATCCCCATTCGCGATTTTCTAAACAACCGTAATATAGAAGTCCACTATACGTCCAATAGTAATCATACCTCAAATTCCGATATCGAGAGACTACACAATACGATCAACGAACACCTTCGTCTCTTAAGACATAGCGAAAATAACGACGATGAAACAGTAGAGGAAAAAATCCTCAAAATCATAGGATTTTACAACAATACAATCCATAGCACGACGAATAGAAGGCCAATGGATTTTATCAATGGAAATATTACAGAAGGAGAGTATAATGAAATACAACAAAGAATCATCGCAAAAAAGGAAAAGACCATCAACAAGCTAAACTCAGATAGAACAGATGTAGAATTAGATGCAGGACCGAACTTCATTAAAGAAATTAGAGGCGGTAAGAACCACTCTAAGTATAGAAGAATAGACGCAGAAAAGATGGACGATGAACATTTAGTAGATACAAAAAATAATTTGAAATATTATAAGACACATGTTCGAAAATCTAAAAAATACCAGGACAGGAATAACCCAAGAATCAAATTCAAACGTTTCAAACAAAGAAGCACATAACCTCAACCATAATTAATCTATAATAGTCATAGTTATATAATAATAATCAATAACCCATAAGCTAAATTAATAATAGCAAAACAAACTAAAAGATTAAAAACAAAATTTCAGGAACATCATGCGAAGCATACTTTTCACAGGACTGATACTAATTATCATGGGAACGTTTTCGTCAACAGCACAGGAAATAGAATTACAAAATTTAAACACTAATAACGGCTATATTGCACTTAAGCTAGGTAATGTAAGGATAATTAAAAATTATAGAAAAGTACTTCACATCGTTAACATAACGGAATACGAAATAACTAAAAATTATATTAAAAGCAACCTTCTAGCAATGCTACCAAAATCCGACTTAATAGGACCAATGTTTAGTAGTGTTAATCAAAGCTTCATCCTTCTAGAAGCAAAGATAAGGAATCTAAAGCCACACTTTGTGCAAAAAAGAGGACTTATCAATATACTGGGTACAGGATTAAAGTACATTGCCGGGACAATGGACTACGCGGATGAAGTTGAAATAAAACAAAAACTAGATACACTTTTCGAAAGCAACGGTAAACTCATTAACGAAAATAATGAACAAGTTGTAATAAATAAAGAAATACTAGAACAAATACAGAACATAACTTTGCATATTAGAAAACAGCAATCGTCTATTGAACAGTTTCTTAACAATAACAATCATAACATGATTTCCAAATTAACAACCATAGAAAACGAAATAAAACTGATGCAACATATCTATCACATCAATCATGATATCGTTTTGCTTAGAAACCATATAGATGACATTGAACAAACATTATTTTCTAGTAAACTGGGGCTGCTTTCGAGAAATATTTTGACTACAGAAGAAATAGGACTCATCCCAGACCTAGAAACTTACAAAGACATTAAAGTAACAGTAACGTTTTACAGAGACCAAATAATTATAATCTTACTGATTCCTAAGTTGTCCGAACTCACCTATTCCAAACTACTTATAGAACCAATCCCAGATATAGAAAAGAAATCCCTATTCCTGAATAACAAAGAAATCATTGTAGACGAAAACAACACTGCCTATGAATTCCCCGTAAAAAACAATATGAAAAAGAACTTAATTCCGGTTGAAAATGATTGCATTAAAAACATTGTTAATTCCAAAGAAACTTGTTGTACAAAACAGATATCCAATGTAAAGGAAATAAAGGAAATAACCGAAGGCATTATCATCGTTAAAAATTTAAATGAAACCGTTCTAGAACATAATTGTAATAAGTTAACCTTTAAAATAAGCGGTAATTATCTTATAAAATTTAAGGATTGTAAATTAGACATAAACAACCAAACATTTGCAAACTATCAAACAAAAATTTATGACAAAATTATACTACCAAATTCTTTAACGAGAACTAAAGAAGAAAAGTTGATCAATAATAATATCAGATTAGACGAATTATACTTAAAACATGTAAACAACAGGGAATATATAAAAGAAATATCAGCCCGAAATACAAAGTTTACAACAGTCACGATTAGTATTGATATTTTAATAATAGCTTCAATAATTATCCTTTTTGTAACCCTAAAAATTAGGAAACATAAAAATGACCTCATTGTAAAGGTAACTTCGTCGGAGCCTCAGTCAAACGGTGGGGGTGTTATAACTCCCAACATTAGTAACCCTAATATAATATAATTATTTCTACAATCTCATATCCAATAATTTAAACTTAACGGTTCTTTTCAATATTTTTCTCGCGGTCATTCCATAAAATTCATATTTCGCTAACGCAATAACTTTTACTTGTTCTATTTAAAATTGCATCGCTCGCGTCTTCATTTCACACGAGCATCCGGTTTAATTTTTCCAAAAACGTGGAATTAGCGTCTACACCTAAACTTATCAAGCACAATTCCCAAGAACCGCATCGCAACCTTTCCCACGCTTTGACCGAGGAACCAAACGAAGCCTTTTTTGAATAATTTTAGCAGTTCCCGATCGACTTCCAGAGCAAAAGGTTCTCGTAATACATGTTGTGTTAGAAATTGGATGTGATATATTTTGTACAAACGAACCGATCGCGTATTAGAAATTTAATTAAGGAAGTTTCAATTTAAGTTCAATAAAGTGTTTTAATAAAGTGTTTCAGAAATAAAGGTGTTTTATAGAACCTAAAATTCTTTTTTTTCAAATCTTTAATGATAAAGATTTTTAGTATAAATCCCACGGGGGAACGGCAATACTAATCAAAAGCAGAATCAAATACCATCGCTTGCACAGTGAGCAGCTGGAAAACATCCACTACACTGTAATAAATATAAGCGTAAGCACGACGAAACTCAACATAGCAGCCGTTTACTGCCTAAGCACCCCATCACCACAGCCGAATTCGACAAATTCTTCCAATCCCTAGGACACCGCTTCCTGTCAATTGGGGATTATAATGCCAAATCCCCACACTGGGGATCTCGTCTCAGCACCCCAAAAGGCAAGCAACTATTAAAGTCTATTCTCAAGAACAACCTGCTCTGCTCAGCTGGTGGCAAACCCACCTACTGGCCCACGGACAGGAAGAAAATACCAGACATCATAGACTTCTGCATCTAAAAAAACATCAATGCAGACCAGATTAACACCGAAACTGCATTGGACCCATCCTCTGATCATGCGCCCACCATTTTCACTCTTTCCAGCAGACCCAAGATTACATGCAGACCCAACAACCTCACGTCTCGCAAAACAAACTGGAAGAAGTTCCAAAGACTAATGCCCACATATCAAACTAAAGTCAACTGAGGATATCGACAACGCAATCGAGTACCTGAACTCATCTATCAGACAATGCGCCGAGATCTCCACCCCTCCATTAGTAAATTCTCGCCTAGACAGGACATATTCCTCCGCCAACAGCTCTATACTCGACCTAATTAAAAACAAAAGAAAAGTCAAGGCCAGATGGCAGCAGCACAGATCCCTCGAGGCCAAAAAATCTCTAAACCAAGCCACAAAAATCCTCAAACAAAAGCTTGCGGAAGAGAAAAGTGCAAGCATTAACGAGTTCGTCGCAGAGCTGAACCATCTACCTGATACAAATTACTCGCTCTGGAAAACCACCAAACGAATCGAAAAACCCATTCAACCGGATGCCCCGGTCAGAGATCAAAAAGGAAATTGGATCTGCAGCCCTGAAGAAAAGGCTGAGGCCTTTGCGCAGCACCTAGCAAAAGTCTTCAACCTATTAGCCTTCTACCTATCTTGTCTAAAATATTTGAAAAGCTACTGCTAGAAAAAATGAAGGCAGCATTACAATCAAACAACATAATACCAGATCACCAATTCGGATTTCGAGATGGGCATAGCACCATCGAACAAATCCACAAGATAGTGAATGAGATAAAGACGACATTTGAAGGAAAAAAGTATTGTGTAGGGCTCTTTCTGGACGTGGCTCAAGCCTTTGACAAAGTGTGGCACAATGGACTTTATAAAATCAAAACGCTACTCCCAGGCCAGTTCCACGAGATCCTAGCTAGCTACATAAGCCAGAGGGCATTCAAAGTGAAGTACAAAGACCATCTAAGTGCATCTTATCCGATCAATGCTGGTGTGCCACAGGGAAGCGTCCTTGGCCCCACACTATATCTCCTTTACACAGCCGACCTACCCACCAACAACCAAATAACGACCACAACATTCGCTGACGACACGGCATTGCTCTTCCTCATCCTAATCTGCATATGTATAGAGAACTCCAACAACATATCAACCTCATAAATGAATGGGCATCAAAGTGGGGTATCACCCTCAATGAAACAAAGTGTGAACAAATAACCTTCACTCTTAAAAAGCAATCATGCAAAGCCATCAAAATAAACAATAAACCCGTTACAATCAAGAGTGAAGTTAGATATCTAGGCTTACATCTGGACAGGAGACTCACATGGAAATCCCATATCAACAAAAAAAAGCTGAACAAATAAAACTCACTTATAGCAGCCTCTATTGGCTTCTAAACAGTAGGTCAAAACTTGACTTAAACTGTAAAATAGCCATCTATAAAGCCATAATAAAACCCATCTGGACCTACGGACTCCAACTTTGGGGGACCGCGAAAACAACTAACCTAGCCAAAATCCTACGCGCGCAAACCAAAATAATTAGGGCCATTTTAGGAGCCCCCAAATATGTTCGCAACGACCTACTACTAAGAGATATGTGCCTAAATACAGTTGAACAAGAGGCTGTCAAGCTCAGCAGTAAATATGCTGACCGTCTAGGCAATCACTCTAATAAAACAGCCAACAAGTTACTTACCTCAAAAAAATACCGCCGACTAAAGCGAATTGACCCAATTGATCTGGTACAAATAGCCCGATCAATCGAAGCTCCCGGCAGTCAACATGGAGAACACAGGAACGAAGCAGGTGGCTAACACAGGAGAAATCATCAACTCAATCATAGTAAAAGCGGTCGATGTAAACCCCGGGAACATCCAGACACTGCTCATCGTTCTCATCTCACTGGTGGCCTTCAAACTGGTATATCAACTGTTCAAGGACTTCCGTCGGTCCATCAAAAAGAAGTACTCCTACGCAGTCAACACCATAAAGGCTTAACGTAGCAGACCTCCACACAACCCCCTCAGCATGGGCAAGGAAGTTGTTAAACCTACACTTAAGTATTTGATAAACCTTATGCTAGAGATCTGGTTGGTCTAATACATAAAATACAAATAAAAGTATTAAAAAAAAAAAAAAAAATAGCTAAACATTTGATTTTGACTTCAAATTGTGACGAAAGAAAATTCAATCTAAATGGTAATTACTTTATTAAGATTTACAACTGTATTGTTAATCTAGATAATAGGACTTATTATAACCAAATAAAAGAGATAAGAAATAAATATGTCATACCAAATTTAGAATACAAACCTGAAAGTAATACCTTTAGCTTTAAAGAAATTGGAAAAGAAAGAAAACATTGACACAATTCAGGAATTAAAATATTATAAGATAATGAGTTATTCTGGAATTACTTCAACAACGATAATTGTTATAATATTAATAAGTATAGTTTTATATTATTATTGCAAGCAAAGAAAAGTAAAAGTAAAAGTTGTTAATCGGATTCAGGAGAATCCTTATTTTAACGAAGGAAGAGTTACATTTCCTGATTATGAAAATAGGCAAAATTATGTATTTCATTCCAAGAATAGAACAAAGAATAACTAACTATTCAAGTGAAACCACCTTAAATGAGTTTCCCACTGAATCTGCAAAATTCTCAGACAGACAACGGACAGTTGATCCGCATGAAATTTTACTCTTTTAAAATTTAAACTATCAGGGAACGTGACTTTTCTACTTGCAATAAAAAATTAAACTTAGCCAGCTAATTTAGCATAAGTCAGTCTTTGTTAAGATTCGATCGTGTAAAGATCTGTTTTAAAAAGTAAATAAAAGTTTCTTTGGAAGACTTAAGTTTTTCCTTCTTTTGCTTCTAAAAGTGAAAGTGAAATAAAACTCGCACGACAACATGGAAGGTAGCGACCACTTCCCTATTATCATAAAGTCTGGCTTCCGCACTGCCGGGAGTCAACCCCCAACAAGATTTGTAGAAAATAAAGCAGATTGGAAGTCCTTCGCTGATCGAGTCCAGGAGGAAGCCTCCCGTCGACCCCCATCCCAAAACATAAACAAAGAGGTAGCGCAAATCACCAGAATTTTAAGGGTGGCGGCGGCCGCCAGTATGCTAGTTTCCCAACCCCAAAATAGAGACAAACCGGCGTGGTTCAACACCGCAATCCTGACGCACATTAGGGAAAATAACAGGGCCTGGAAGAGGTTCAAACGGCAGCCCACGGAAGTGAATTTGCGGGAATACCGCAGAAAATCGGCACGCACAAAACGGGAGATTAAAGAAGCGCAGCGTAAATGCTGGGCAATCTTTGCAAACACTATTGATCCTGGCACTAATCTCGCCGACGCATGGGGAAAAATCAAGGCTGTTTATGGCAACAAGCCACCAAGCCTTATCCCAAGCCTGACAACTAGCCATGGAACATACACCAATGCCTGCGAAATCACTCAAGAACTGGCTCAATCTTGGTCCAGATATTCCAGCGCCGAGAACTTCTCTGCTGAGCAAATAAAGGCTAAAAGATCTCGGTCTTTCTCCGACAGGCCTTTCTCCCCGGACCCACAAAGGAACCTCTCCTACCATATATCCCTTAGGGAACTAGGCGCTACGCTTAGCTCCTGTAAGGGATCGGCGCCGGGATTGTATAAGATATCCTACCGGATGTTGAAAGAATCTCCTACATCCTTCAAGGAGAGACTGTGCGACCTGTACAATCTCATTCTTCAGAGAGGCCTTTTTCCACCGGTTTGGAAAAACGCTATACAGGTCCCTATCCGGAAGAAGAACATTCCCCCTAACGGCGCACTCACCCCCCGGGACCTAAGACCAATATCTCTCCTCCCATGCATGGCCCGCTTATTTGAAAAATTTCTCGGGGCAAGGCTGGGAAAAATTCTGGAGACTATTCTCCCAAGTCAGGTACACAGCTTTAGAAGACATCGAGGAACAACCTCGCTTCTTCTGGAGTTGGAAAACCACATCATGGACGCCTTCCATAAAAAACAAGAGGTACATCTTCTTTCCGTGGATATAGAAAAGGTTTATGACAGGGTCAGCTTCAGACCTGGGGCGTCGACAAACAATTAACCTGGTCGAAAATTTCCTTTCTGCTCGATCTATCCGGGTCAGGGCTAACGGCTTTATTTCCCCAAGGGTTCAAATAAATAATGTCCTTCCCCAGGGCTCTCCAATCTCCACCTCTCTCTTCAACACTTATCTATCCTCCCTTTTTCCTGCTCTTGACGACATAGACGGACTTAACTATTACACATACGCAGACAACATACTGCTTACGACTAGATCGGACGCCCCGCAACAACTCCTACGGAAATCCATGAGAGCCATCGACCTGTGGTGCTACAATACTGGTGCCATTGTCCCGCACGAGAAGGCCGAATACATCGTCTTCTCTCGGAAAAGAGTTATCAACATCATCATTGGGGACGTGGAGATTAATAGCCAGACATCCATCAAACTACTAGGGCTAACGCTGAATAGGAAGCTCAACTGGTCGGACCATTGCAAAAACCTAGCCGTAAAAATTGGGAAAATCACCAACCTTCTAAGAGCTATCGCCGTACGGAAGAAAGGAGCGCCGGTCCACGCCTCATCCCAAATAGCTGCCGTCTTGATAAGAGGGGTGTCAAATTGCGCCCTCCCAATTTACGCATCTACCTCCACAGCCAACCTATCAAAAATTCAAACCGCAATCAACAAGGCCCTAAGAACAACCTTTGGAGCTCTAAAAACCCCCCGAACAGAGCATTATGGATAGAAGCCGGCATACCTGATATCCAGGAAGGAGCGGACAGAGCCAGACTGAAGATCGTCGGGAAAAATTGGCTGGATCAGAGAAGGCCGCACTATTTATCCCTACAACACCTAGAAGAAGTGAGCCCAGGCCCGAGGACCACATCAACCCTCCTTGCTGCAACTAATCTAGCTATAAGTTTAGGCATAAAAATCCCCAATCCGGAGGACCTCTACCTACCCCCTCACCCCCCTCCTCATACGCCACCATAAACGCCATCTTCCTAGACAGCCACCTGAAAAAAAACACCAGCTCAAATGAGCTTAGAGCTACACACGCGGAGTTCATCGCCGTACACCCTGACAGAACCAACACAGATGGATCAATGACCAAAAATAATACCACGGCAGCCTACGTGTACAAAAACGGGGAAGGTTTTGAGAAGAGGCTTTTTAAATTAACTGGCAAAGCCTCAAGTTATGAAGCGGAACTGTTTGCGATTTGGAAGGCCATAGTCCACGTCTCCGAAAATAACATCCCAGCGACTTTTCTGACTGCCTCTCTGCCCTCAAGGCAATTAAAAACCCTAACCCCCAAGAACCGTTGGTCGACCATCTAAGAGAGATGATAGCCAGGGCCAAAGGCAATATAATTCTAGCCTGGGTACCAGGACACGTGGGGATAATAGGAAACGAGAAAGCGCAGCAACTTCTAGAAATCACCCCTCCCCTCTCGTCATATATAATAAGATCCGGATTGCAAACCATGAAACGATGGAGTGATGGCGAATGGCAAATAAATCCTACCTTCCTCGCCCAACACTGGCGGATCACTGACGCCCCCCACTATGCAAGGGACATCACCAGAGAGGAGGGAATAAAAATTTTCAGGGTTAGAGTAGGACACTCCCTCTTAACCCACGCCCACTACTTCCAACGAGGACCCTTACCAGGATGCGCAAGATGCCAACGCCGTTTGACGATCCGACACATTCTAACGGAGTGCGAAATCACAAAACAGCTATGTGGGGGCTCCTTCCCACCCCGCGATCGCTTTCTAGACCCTGCTAACCCACATGAGCTACTAACCCTACTTAATGAATTAAACATACTAACCCTTATTTAATATACTAGAATAGATGTACTTGTTTACTACATACTAACCCTTATTTAAGTGCAATTTATTTAGTTTCTCTTACCCAGTGTCTACTTGAAATAACCTAGTTGTTCTTTTTATTTCTGTCTTCCCCTTTTGATTTAAACCATTCAGGAAAAAATTTTAATTTATTTAGTTCTTTCTTCATAGGTTAGAATTTAAGCTTAGCCGGTAATCCTAGTCTAAGTAAAGGTGCTGCCAATGAAATGCTACAACTAGAGCGCCATATGGGCTGCGTTCCCGAGCGCGCGTCCCTCTTACTCTTAGGTTAAGCCCTGAATGTAAGATATATAATAATAATAATAATAATAATAATAATAATAATAATAATAATAATAAGATACCGCACCGACTACGAAATACGAAATACTATGTAAGCCAGTTAAGTCTATTAAATTTAAACTAGAAATTAAAACACATATGTATATATGTCTTCAAGTGCATTACTCACTGTAGCTAAGTAAAAAAAAATAAAAACACATGTTTAAGTAACACCTTGTGAACACGCTAACAATTTAGGAAGAACAAGTGGGAAAATTCTTGGAACGATTACAGTGTTAAGTGAGCAAAAACATTAAAAAAAAACGGAAATTTGTTTTCACGTAAATTAGAAAGAACGCGACATCTTCCGAAAGCGAACGTATTCTACTTGCCCTTCTTTTGTTCCAAAAAAAATCTCAAAATTGTTAACAGCCGAGCGAAAACCTATTCCCTCAACATGATGGGAAATGATTCTTCCGCTAGTAATGTGGAGAATTCCGGTAATTCGATAGGCACCGTGAAATTAACAATTACAGACGCGCAGAATATGATTCCCGAATACGATGGGAACCCTAGGCAACTCCATAAATTTATTAGCTGTTGTGATGTTTTGTTCTTTACCGCGAAAACGTCAGCAGACCAGAATCTGTTTCTGAGTCTGCTTAAAACGAAGTTAAATGGCCCCGAGTACGACGTTGCAAAATATAGTGTAGCTAAAACCTGGGACGAATTAAAGAGGGAATTATGTTCTAATTTTTCCGATCATCGACCCAGGGTAGCAATACAAGCCGAACTTATGAAGTGCAACCAACTCCCCAGAGAAAGTCTGAGGGAATACTGCTGGCGGTTAGCAAAAATTCTGTCAGAGTTAAACGACTCTACAAATTCTAGCTCAACTGACACCGGAGCCAAAGCTTTTCTCGTAAAAGAAAACGAACAAAACGCCATCCGGGCTTTTGAGGACGGCATTCGCAACGATCAATTACGGGTCATCGCGAAAACGAAAGGCGAAAGCAACTTACGGGCCCTGATGACCTATGTACAAGAGCATTTCTCTCGGATAGAGAAAACTCCAATTGATGCGTTTCGGTCTAGAGTCAGCAGGGTTCCCACGTGTGAAGTGTGCCACAGAAAAGGCCACAGTAAGCATACTTGTTACCAAAACAAAGCGTTGCCTTACTTCCCATCTAATGCACCCCCAAAAAAAGACACGCACCGCTTAACGTGTGCTTACTGTAAAAAACCCAACCACCACTACGACGAGTGCAGAAGTAGGACCGAAGAATCGCATTCGGAAAACGGGGAGCTGCGGGAAGAGAGGAACGGCCACCCTTCCCGCGACATATCCATAAGTCATTATAAATTAAAGATATCATTATACAAGTCCCTCTCATCTTCAAAAAAAACTCTATTTTTGTCAATCTCCCACTTTCTATTTCAACAAAAAAACGAAGTACATTTTTGATAGACACAGGTGCGGAAATTAGTTTGTACAGAGCTGCAGTCAATTCGGACGATTCACTCTTATACGAAAACGAGAAATGTGAGATCTCTACTTTCTCGGGAGACTCATTTGGCTCGCTAGGAGTTACATACGCCGATCTCGAGCTAAAAAGTTACAGATCAAGGTTATCGAACCCAAATAAAATAATTATTAACATTTATTAACATAATCTTAACCGTCACGTTGCACTTGCACGCGACTCATTTTCAATTCCCCAAAAATGCAATAATGCATTTTAAATTCTTAGAAATGTCGCAATTTCATTTTTTCATACAAATTGCGACCAGCGCAGGTAAACCGGATGCTTTGTCAGCAAATACAACTGCCCGCGACTTAGTTAACTAAAATCGAGCATTCTTCGCTAAGCACCCAAGTTCGACGGTTGCTCCGGTACATTTTGCTCGGACAATAAAAAGATAATCATAAGATTTTCGGGTTTTAATTATTTTAATTTTTTTTTCGCTTAACACAAACTCGATAATAAAACTAAAAGCGACGAGGATGGGATATCCGAATGTATCCTACTAATAATAACGTATAAAACGTTAAAAATCGGACCGGTGTACGGAACGAAATACAGTGCGTTTCAACGCTTTATCGGGTATTCAAAGTATATAACGCGGCATAGGAGTGTCGACGTAGAGAATCTAAGTGCATGTAAGTGCGAAAACACAGTAGGAGCTGTGTACAACCCAAAATCCCCCGAGCAAGGCAGCCGAATCAACAGAGCCAACAACTCTAGGGCATCTATCATCAGCAGTACATCGAAAACAACGATCCAAAGAATCAACATCCTTGACGACATCAGAAAAAATCTACTATTAGAAAGCGACAACAGCTTCGAAGACGTCGGCAAACATCAACTTGTATAACTACCTAATAAATTTTATTAATAAGGTCAGTTAATCGATTTATAATTCACTTTTTAAAAATTGAGCGAATTTTACATATACAAATTAATAAATATATGAACATAAGCCAGTGAAATATCCGTGAAATAAATATTGTGAATTTTGTACAGTTGTCGAAACATTCCGAATTTAAAGAAAAAATAAAAAGAATAAATAATATTAGAAAAAAAAAACAAATAAAGAAGAGGATAAAATACAGTGAAATAAAAATGACTAGCCTACAGATCGACCCTTTAAAATATTTAAACGGAATCCCAGAGTTCAACGGAGATTCAAGAGATTTACAAATATTTTGTAGCCTTATAGATAAGATACATCCTACGTTAGCAACTTACGATATGTTAGCACAATCAATTTTTTCAGATGTTATTAAAAGTAGATTAAAAGGGAGAGCTAGGGAAATAATGGAAATTAACTATCAAGCCAAATCGTGGGTAGAAATGAAGCAAATTTTGATAAATAACTCTGGTGATCGTCTCAGTTGCGATGAACTCTTCGACCTTATCTTTTCCTCTGACCCAGTCAACTCGGTTGTCTCTCAGAGCTGCCACCTTCTCTCTACTCTCGACGAGTATCACCCACCACTACTTCTTACTTTTGGTCTCGTGACCCCTCCCCTCCACTCTACCTCTGAGACCTCCTACCATTTCAATTTCCGTGGAGGCGACTTTGGCAAATTGAACTACCTACTCTCCCAGTCATCCCTTTTTTCCCTCTCACCCAAATCCCAGCTTTCCGTTAGTGATGCCCTTGACGCTTTTTATTCCGAACTCTTTGCCTGCATTGCCCAATCTTTTCCCTATCAACCCCGCAGAAATCATGCCTCCTCCCCTCCTTGGTATAATAAAGAACTTCGATCCCTCCGGAACAGAAGAAACAAACTTTGGCAATCCTACCTAGTTTCTCGTTCCGATCATGACCTCTCAAATTAACTCACCGCGGCCTCCCTCTTTTCCGCTCGTAGTGACTCTTCTTATCATGACTATCTGCGTCATATGCAATCTGCCCTCATCTCCGATCCTAAACGTTTTCACCAATTTATTAATATCAAAAGGAAATCCAGCGGATACCCCTCTTCTCTTAAACTCAATGGCAATTCTTCCTCCGACCCCCATGCAATAGCTAATCTCTTTGCTCACCATTTTAGTCAATCTTTCAGTGAGCCTATTTTCGAGCCCGACACTAGCTATTTCCACTTCATGGCCTCCCGTCCTCAGGCCTCCCTTGCCTCCATTAATATCGATCCCACAATGGTTGCTTCCGCCATTGCTGCCCTTCCCTCCGACCATAACCCTGGCCCTGACGGTATCCCCGCTCTTATTCTAAAAGAGTGCGCCCAACACCTGATCGTCCCCCTTTCCTTTATTTTTCAACTCTCCATCTCCCAAGGTGCTTTTCCTCCCAGGTGGAAGGACTCCTTTATCATCCCCATCCATAAGAAGGGCTGTAAGAGTGAGATTTCCAACTACCGCCCTATTGCTAAACTCTCCACCATACCTAAACTTTTCGAAAGCATCGTTTATGACTGCTTGTTCTTTCACTCTAAATCCATTTTTTCCCCGTCCCAGCATGGCTTCCTTAGAGGCAGGTCTACAGTCACGAACCTTACCGACTTCATCTCAAGTACCCTGTGTGCCCTCGAAAAAGGCAACGAGGTTGACGTCATCGCCACCGACTTCACTAAGGCATTTGACAAAATCTCGCACGCTTTAATACTCTTCAAACTTCACTCCCTTGGCTTTAATCAGCTTTTTTCCTCCTGGATGAAGTCCTATCTCGAACATCGCCAGTATAGGGTCCTTTTTTGCTCCTCTACCTCCAGCCCTTTTGTAGCCAACTCGGGGGTCCCCCAAGGCAGTCACTTAGGTCCGTTGCTTTTCATTCTGTCTATCAACGATGTCGAGTGTGTCATCAAGCACTCAGACCTCTCCATCTACGCTGACGACATGAAAATCTCCAAACGGATATCCTCTACTTCTGACCCCTGTCTTCTTCAGAGCGATCTCGACCAGTTTAGCATTTGGTGCACAAAAAACTCTCTTAAGCTTAACGTCTCCAAATGCCAATCCACCACTTACTCTCGTAGACGCCCTACTTCTCCCTCCCGAGTCTATCGTTTGTCTGACAAACCCATCCCCTCCGTCTCCTCTCTTCGCGATCTAGGTGTCATCTGTGATTGCGAACTCAACTTTCGCGAACACATTGACTATGTGATTGCAAGAGCCAACTCCGCGCTAGGCTTCGTGAAGCGCTGGTCCAAGGAGTTCCTCGACCCTTATGTTGCCAAATCCCTCTTTGTCACCTTCGTTAGGCCTCTCCTGGAGTACGCTAGCCAAGTTTGGTCTCCCTCCCAATCCAACAGTATAAACAGGATTGAGGCTGTACAACGCAGGTTCCTTCGTTTCGCTCTTCGTGAGCTTCCCTGGTCAGTCCCTCACAATCTTCCGCACTACGAAAACCGCCTCCTTCTTATTAACCTGCAGCCCCTATGGAAGCGGCGTGACCTCGCCGATATTACCTTCATTCATCAGTTGCTTATCGGCGAGATCGACTGTCCCTCTCTTCCTCAACGGGTCCCCATTTACACCAATCCCCGTACCCTCCGTTCGGCCCCTCTTTTTCGCCCTGCTCACCATCGCACCAACTACGGCCTTTCTGAGCCCCTCACGCGTATGCTTCGTAAAGCCAACTCCCTCCCATCCTTTGATTTCCACCTGAGTAAGGCATCACTCAAGAAATGCCTTAATAACCCCCCTTAAGCTTTGCCCGCCCCACTCCCTTTCCCTACTCTCCTTTCATCTTATTTTTGTTAATTATTTTCTAAGTCTAGTTGTTAGTTAATTAATTTTTTTTTTTTTTTTTTTTCTTTTTAAGTCCTTATTTTATGTAGCTTGTATTAAGCGCAAATTAAATAAATAAAGCAATGAGAAGTCTCATATTTAAAACAAATACAGTCGAATTTTATAATGAAGTCAAAAACAGACTCAGAAGATTGAATAGCAAAAGCTTCCTTACATGGGGAGAAGGTGCAAATATCCGACGAGTATGCGCGGCAAAACAGGAAGTCTGCCTTACAGATTTTCACAAATAAACTACCCGAACCAATGAAATCGGTCCTCGTTTGCAGACAACCAGCAGCTTTAGAAAAGGCAATGGATATCCTCTTTAAAGCAGGATACGCCTATTACCCTTCTAACAAACCAGCCGAAAGTTCAAAAAATAGTCATAAAAGTAGCGATTTCGATCCAAAGAGTAAGTATAATAATAAAAAGGACCCTAAGAAAAATAACTCCGAAACGCAGAAACCCAACTACAAAAATTCAACAAATAAAAATCACTACGGTCACAACTCCCGTAGCTATAGGCCTAATAGTTATAGTCCACCTAGAATGACGACAACCGAAACTACCCCGCAAAACAACACGGAAGTTGGTTATCGTTCTAATCCCCAATCACCCTTAGAACCTATGGACATCAACAATCACGAATCCAAAACAACGAAAATTTTCGGCCGAATGCCTCCATGGAAACCTTCCATATATAGTTGTCAAAACCAAACTTAATCCTATAAAATTAATAATAGATACTGGAGCCACCCACTCCATCATTAACCCCGGTCTTTGCAACCCGAAATGGAAAATCCCTACCAAAAATATTACACTTAAAACCCTCCAACACACCGTCGCAGTAACCGAAAAGGTACGAATACCTTTATTCGAAGAACTCGGTGACCCAAACTCGCAAGAAATCGAAATGTTCATATGTGAATTTCACGAATTCTATGACGGTTTATTAGGCAACAATATTCTAAAACAACTAAAAGCAAAAATAGATTACGAAGCGAATCTACTCCATTTAGGACAAAAATCTACTAAACTACATTTTGACCAAAAATGCGAATGCCATTATTTTAATGAAAGTGGAAATTTTATAGTAAACGTCCCAGTTAGACAAGAAAAAGGCCTCGTTTATACCCCCGGCAAATCCACAGGTAACGGTAAAATCGCGATCCGCGAAGGTATTTACGACGTTAACGATAACAAAATGGAAGCCGTAGTTGAAATCCGTAACGACTCACCATGTACAGTGTTCTTTAATACGCAGGAAACGGAAACAGTAACTGAAGAAAATTTCAATATAATTGAAGAAAAGCAACGGAAGCCCTTATTGGAGCAAATTAGGATTAACCATCTTAACTTAGAGGAAAGAGAAAAACTCTTGCCGCTAATTAAGAAATTTTCCAACATCTTCTACAGAGAGGACTCTGATTTAACGTTTACGAACGTAACAAAACACGAGATTCGTAAAACGAACCTTACACCCATCGCTGTAAAATCATACAGATACCCGTACGTTCACAAGAGTGAAGTAAAAAGGCAAATTAAAGAAATGTTGGAAAAGAAAATAATCAGACCGAGCAAATCTCCCTATTCAGCACCAGTTTGGATAGTACCTAAAAAACTGGATGCTAGCGGAAAACGCAAATGGAGACTTGTTATCGACTATAGGAAACTAAACGAGGTTACTATAGACGATAAATACCCGATACCCAATATGGACGAAATCCTCGAAAAAGTTGGCCGATGTCAATACTTCACCACCTTAGACTTGGCCAAAGGATTTCACCAAATCGAAATCGCTCCAAGAGACATCCATAAAACTGCCTTCAACGTGGAGGGAGGACATTAGATAAATGTGAGTTTTTAAGACACGAAGCCGAATTCTTAGGACACATTGTGTCTAATGAGGGCATAAAACCCAATCCAAAAAAATAGACTGTGTGCAAAAATTCCCTATCCCAAAGACACAGAAACAAATTAAACAGTTTCTGGGATTAACGGGTTACTATCGAAAATTTATTAAAGATTACTCTCTAATCGCAAGGCCGATGACGAGGTATCTCAAAAAGGATACAAAAATCGATATTAAAAACCAAGAATATATAGATAGCTTTGAAACTCTCAAAAGACTTCTAGTAACCGAACCAGTATTACGCTACCCTGACTTCAAAACGACTTTTACTGTTACAACAGATGCGAGCCAATTTGCTATAGGAGCCGTACTTTCCCAAGACGACCATCCTATATGTTATGCGAGCGGCACACTTAACAATCACGAAGAGAACTACAGCACCATAGAAAAAGAGTGCTTAGCCATAGTCTGGGCTAAACAGTACTTTCGCCCATACCTATTCGGCACCAAATTTATCGTGGAAACAGACCACAAACCCCTTAGATGGTTATTTTCCATAAAGGAACCAAACTCGAGACTCGTCCGTTGGCGTTTAAGATTATCAGAGTACGACTACTCGATAAATTATAAAAGAGGACTCAAAAACGGGAACGCCGACGCCCTATCCCGAATCACAATAAACCACAACGAAATCCAAACACCAATAATCAAAGTCTCAAACTGCCCTTTAAATTTCTACAAACGACAAATAATAATAAAGAAAACAGCATCAGGCTCTCTCAAAATAAAAAATATGAAAGTCTTCAATAATAATAGAAAAATAATTTATGCAAAAATACTCGACAGCGAAACAGCGACGACGATATTAAAACACCACTTCGACCCAAAAAGAACTAACGCAATATTCATCGAAGACGAAACATTTTTTAATATCCTCCTCACTTGCTATTTGAAACATTTTCAGGAAAATCATAACTTTAAAATCGTCAGATGCAGTAAGATACTACAAGATATTTCTGACGAAAACCAATTAACCACGCTAATCGAAAAGGAACATTTTAAAAATAATCACCGCGGTATAAATGAGAACTTTAACCAACTCAAAGAAGAAATTTACCACCCTCAACTAAAAAATAGAATCACCAAATTTATAAATAACTGCGAAATTTGTAATGTAGAAAAGTACGACCGCCGACCCGTAAAACAAAAATTCAAGATAACAGAAACCCCCAATGGCCCAAGAGAGATTGTCCACGTTGACGTATTCTATAGCCTGGACAAAACGCTATTCTTAACCTTTATAGACAAATTTTCAAAGCACGCCGAAGCAATAAAAATCAGTGGTAGAACGTGGACAGAATTTAAAAGAGCCATTTTACAATATCTCAATATAGTTGGTAATTTCAAGAAACTCGTAGTAGATAACGAGCTGGGTTTTAAAGCAATACCATCCAAGAATTCCTTAAAGACCAAAGTATAGAAACCCACTTCACTTCAAACAATAACCACACCTCAAACTCAGACATCGAGAGATTTCATAACACCGTAAACGAACACTTGAGATTATTGAGACACGATCATAACGCTAAGGCCGATACAGTTGAAGAGAAAATACTTAAAATTATTAATTTCTACAACAACACTATACACTTTACAACTAACCGCAAACCCATAGACTTCTTTCACGGGATAATTGATCCACAAGAATATCCGAAAATCAAAGAGAAAATAACGAAACACAAAGAAAACTCCATAAACAAGTTAAATAAAACAAAGGAAGACATCGAAATTAGTTCAGGTCTCATTTTCCTCAAAGAAATTCGTGGAGGAAAAAACCACGCGAAATTCCGTAGAGTAAACGCTACGAAACTAGATGACGAACATATCATAGTAGAACCAAACCTCAAATACTACAAATCCCACATAAAGAGAAACAAAAAGTTTCAGGATAACAATAGGCCTACTGTAAAAACCAAAATAAAGACTAGAACGAGACGTGACAATAACAAAACAAATATCGTTTCAGAAAATGACCAGACTACGAATACTGCTAACAGCGCTCCCGTACCTGGCACTAGCACAGCTGATCAACATAGAAAACCTGAACGACAATAACGGATTATGTCATCAGAACTGATGAAGTTAGAATAATAAGACGATTTCAAAAAGTTTTACACATTATTAACACCACTGAAATAGAATTAGCTAGGGATACTATAGACGAAAACATTAAAATAATTGAAACAAATAAAGACCTAATAGAACCAATTTTCAATACAATAACGCACAACTTCCACCTTTTAAAAATCAAAATCTGAGTCCCCATACGATAAATAAAAGAGGATTAATCAATATTTTAGGAAAAGGTTTAAAATATCTAATAGAAACAATGGACAGCGATGACGAGGAGATCTTAAAAAACAAATTAGACAATCTATCCAAAAATAACCACGACCTCATAGAGGAAAGTAATAAACAACTATCAGACCAAATCAACAAGATTACAGTCCATATCAATGAACAACAGAAAATAATATCAAAATTACTCTCCAACTACACAGGAGAACATAGAAATAAAATCAACACATTAGAAAATGAAATGAAAATTTTACAACAAGCCTACCAAATCAATTACGATATAAATCTTTTACGTAATCACGTAGACGACATTGAACAGGTAATTTTAACAAGCAGACTAAATATTCTTTCTAGAAACATACTAACAGAAGACGAACTAAAATTCGTAACAGACCTCAGAGCGCTACAAGATATTAAAATCACAGTCATTTACTATAAAGAACAATTCGTAATAGTCATTCTTATCCCACTGTATTCCGATAAAAGTTATTCGAAAATCCTAATTGAACCTATGCCAAATCATGAAAATAAATCACTATCACTTAAAGAACACACTTTCCTCCTAGACGAAGATAGGAAAATCTACAACATATCGGTCAAAGATAACTTAAAGAAAAATTTAAGAGAAATAAATAACAAAAGTTTGGACAACTTATTCAATTTCAAAGAAGCACATTGTGAAATGTCACCTCTTAACGAAGAAAGTGTCATACAAATTTCACCAGGCCTAATTGTAACCAAAAATTTGATAAATGTTAACATATCCCAGAATTGTAATAATCTTAACCTTAAAACATATAAAAATAGTCTGATTAAATTTGAAAATTGTAAAGTAATAATCAATAACATTACATACACTAACGATTTCCCTAGAATTAAAGATAATATTGTATTCCAACATCTTTCCTCAAAAATTTTGGAAAAAGATCCTGTACACATAACGAAATTAGAAGAAATACAGCTATTAGAAATCGAAAATAAAGGAAATTTTGGAAACAAATAACTCAACTCCATCTATGTTTGACACAATATTAATTGTTAGTAATATTCTAATCATAACTATAATTATAATATATCTCTATATTACTTACAAAAGAAAAAATAAATTAATTGTAATAAAAGAAACATGTAAAACTTCGTTGGAGCCTCAGTCGAACGGTGGGGGAGTTACAGATCAAGGTTATCGAACCCAACTAATATAATTATTAACATTTATTAACATAATCTTGACCGTCACGTTGCACTTGCACGCGACTCCTTTTCAATTCCCCAAAAATGCAATAATGCATTTTAAATTCTTAGAAATGTCGCAATTACATTTTTTCATACAAATTGCGACCAGCGCAGGTAAACCGGATGCTTTGTCAGCAAATACAACTGCCCGCGACTTAATTAACTAAAATCGAGCATTCTTCGCTAACCACCCAAGTTCGACGGTTGCTCCGGTACATTTTGCTCGGATAATAAAAAGATAATCATAAGATTTTCGGGTTTTAATTATTTTAATTTTTTTTTTCGCTTAACACAAACTCGATAATAAAACTCTAAAACTCGAGGACGGTGTTTTTCTTATTAATCACCCATTTCACGTATTACGGGAAGTTATGACGGATTTCTAGGTGGCGATTTTTTGGTAGTTATTACGACAAAAAGTATTTAGAAATAAATGTTTTCGATGTGGAAGCACCAGCAGGTAACGTTTTTTCAAATGCTGTTAACGATGAATATCAGCGAAAAAGACTTATGCATGAAAAAGAAGATCTACTCGCAAAAAAGGGGGAACTTATACGACAAGGAGAAGATTTAATTAAAGAAAAGGAAGCATTATTAAATGAAAAAATCAAACTTTATAGGAAAACCCATTTTAACGAAAGTAAGAACGGTACCGAACAAACAGATGAAATTATAGCCGAAAATAAGGGAAAGAAAGAAGTTAATTACGGAATTGTGAATGAAAAATCCGGTTTTTACGAAGAAAATACGTTCCCAGAAAGCCAAGGAAACGGTAGTGGGAAAGAAATTAATCTTTTATCTGAAAATGGAGAAATTGATTGTGCAAAGGGAATCGATGGTATTAAAAATGAGGCCATATCAAGTGATCCAGTGTCGCTTGACTTGATAACAACTAACTGCCCGGTATATGATCACCCAGAGTGTTTAACCACTACCTCTGCTGGGGATGACATTGCCTATGTGGACAATAACGTTGTAGGAATCGAGATCGAGCGAGAAATTCAGGAAAACCTAAATGATATGACTTCACTGTCAACTACCCATAGTCGATTTGGCTCCAACACGAACAAATTAAATAATTCTAATGAATCGCTCGTAGTCCAATTGCCTCTACGAAGCGAAGTTGTACTAGAAGTCCCAGTCGACTTTGAAAACGAAATGCTTTGTCCACACGAAGAAATTTATCCAGGCATTTACCTCGGAAATGTTTTAGTAACTCCGAAAAACAGACTTGCGAAAGTGCTCGTACTGAATTCTAATGAATATCCCGTTAGTTTAAAAAGTAAAAATGTAAAGCCGTCTTGGGAAGATCCCCAAAATTATGATTCTGTGTTTCCAGACTTTAGCAAAAACCCAGTCGAAAATCGGCTTAGCAAACTGAGAAAATTCATCATTAACGTCTGCCGTGAATATAATGACTTATTCTATTTAGAAGGAGACTACTTATCTTGCACGGACGTAATGACGCACGCTATCCCTACTCCAAATGACAGGACACCCATTTACGTCAAGCCTTACTGATTACCGATTTCCCAAAGGGAGGAAATCGACCGGCAGATTCAGCAAATGCTGGAAAACGAAGTTATAAGTCCGAGTAAAAGCCCCTGGAACTCACCTCTTCTTCTAGTTCCCAAAAAGACTGATAGTTCAGGCAATAAGAAATGGAGAGTCGTTGTGGATTTTCGGCGGCTGAACGGAATAACGGTGCGGGATTCTTATCCTTTGCCCAATATCACCGATATTTTAGATCAGCTCGGGAAATCTAAATATTTCTCCACACTAGATCTGGCAAGTGGCTTCCACCAGATCCCAATGAACGAATCGGACAGAGAAAAAACAGCGTTCTTGACCCCATTTGGTCATTATCACTACAATCGGATGCCATTTGGGTTAAAGGGTGCTCCTGCCACCTTTCAGAGGCTGATGAATTCAGTACTCACCGGCCTTCAAGGTATACATTGTTTTGTGTACCTTGATGATATTGTAGTTTATGGCTACAATTTAGAGGAGCATAACGCCAGGCTTACCAAAATCCTAGATAGACTAAGAACTAGTCGCCTCAACCACAAATGTCACTTCCTACAAAAAGAAATTACTTATTTAGGACATATAGTCAGTGAACGAGGAGTATTTCCCGATTCATTAAAAATTAAAGCAGTCAAAACTTATCCAACCCCCAAAAGGGCCAAAGACATAAAGGCATTCCTCGATTTCGTAGGATATTACAGACGGTTTGTAGATAATTTTGCTAAAATTTCTAAGCCTCTTACTATAATAGATTATTAAAGAAAGATATACCATTCATATGGGATGGATTTTGCGATGAAGCTTTTAGAGCGCTTAAACAAAAATTAATATCTGCACCCATACTTGCCTATCCGGACTACAACAAAGAACTCAATGTAACTACTGATGCCAGTGATTTCGCGTTAGGCGCGGTTTTGTCCCAGGGTCCAATCGGTGAAGACAGACCGATTAGTTATGCTAGCAGAACAACTAATTCTGGGCAAGCCAATGAGTTCCCAAAAGCACCACTACATTATAGCTAAAAGTTCCATTCCAATGCGCGAAAATAAAGACTACCTCGCCGTAATTAAAATTTTGCACCAAATGTTAGAATATTGTAAGAAAAATCGCCTAAGTGAGATCCCCTTATCAATACCTTCAATAGACGCTGCTACATTCATGGGATTTAAGAATCTCATCTCTAATGTTTTTAACAAATCACAAATTACTGTGTATTGCTACATCTCTCAAATCAGAAAATTAACTGACAAACGCGAAATTGAAGAAGTCATAAAAACCTACCACCAATCTCCAATTGGCGGCCATTAAGGCATCGAAAGAACTATTAAAAAAAATTGTCCAGGACACCGAAAGTTCCGATTTTGAGGTTAGGGCCACGTAAACTCACAATGGATTCAACCAGGATAATCAACATTGGCCTTCTGGAGTGCACTTCCTGATAACGCGACCGCTGAAGCGAAGACTGCGTATCAGACGGAACTAGACACGTTCGATAGGGCTGATAGCCACACATTGGTTGTGTTAACTGCTAACATGTCAGAGGAGACAAAAAATTATGCGTCTCACGTCCGCCCGGGAAGTGTGGTTAGAACTCCACAAACTCTTTGACGGCGTCTCCGAAGATAAAGTTTATAACTTATGTCTGCAATTCTTCAGCTACAAATCACAGCATCAAGGTGTGTAGGAAATGGATCGCCGATGGAAAACCTGCCAAGCCCAGCAACACAGAAAAATCTGAGAGGGAGTCAAACATGATTTTGAGTGCTGTCATCACGACTGTGATGATCTCAGAGTGCAACTCTGACGACTGGTTTGTGGATAATGGAGCAACGAACCACATTTGTAACAACAGGTATGTTTTTGAGACTCTTGTGCCATTTTCTAGCGAACACACAGTGACCACAGCAAGCGGTGACAGGATTGCATCTATTGGAAAGGGTGAAGTCGACATCGAGGCAGTGGTTGACGGCGAGTGGCACGAGCTCACGTTGACTGATGTATGGTGTGTCCCTGGGATCCATAGAAACCTATTCTCAGTCCTTGCAGCATAAGACCGGCAAGTGAAGAGCAGATTCATCTCGTCTCCAGAGGTGTGCAACTTCTTAGTCGACGACAAGGTGAAACTGGTCGGAGTTCGTGGGCGGTTCGGTGGACTCTACAAGCTAAACGTGAGGAGTGTAAGCAGAGCTTCATTCAGCGAAGTTAACGCAGCTGGAAAAGACGATCTTCTGCAACTTTACCATGAACGATTCGGACATCAGAACAAGCGGCACGTGAAGTCCCTTCTGGTGAAAGAGCTGGGAATTCGCGTTCAGGTGGACAGTGAACTGTGCGAGGGCTGTGTCTACGGCAAGGCTCATCGCCTGTCGTTTGGAACGAGGCTTGGAGCAACTAAACCGGGAGAGCGGATTCACACAGATGTCTGCGGTCCATTCGGTTGCGAGTCGATGTTAGTCCTCTTCAAGGACGATTGCACCAAGTTCAGGATTATCTACTTCTACTTCTACAGAAAAGACGTCTCAATTTGTTGCAGGAGTGAAGACCATCGGACACAAAATCAAGGAGATGCGAAATGATAACGGAAAGGAGTTTGATAACCACGACACCAGGAGAGTCCTGCAAACAGAAGGAATAGAGCAATGCCACACGATGCCGTATACTTCAGAACAAAATGGTTCTTGCGAAAGAGAGAACCGCACCGTGGTTGAGGCTGCTCGAGCAATGATGCTTGCTCATGGAAATATTCCACGGTTTCTTTAGGCTGAGATGATCCGTACAACTGTCTATATTCTCAACAGGACAAGACCTTCCCACGTTGAGGGAGTATCTCCCTACGAGCTGTGGTACGGCAAGAAAACAGGTCTGAAACATCTTCGGGTGATCGGGTCTACTTGCTATGCGCATATTCCCAAGCAGCAAAGGAAGAAGATGGATCCAAAGGCTACCAAGGGAAACCTCATAGGATACGACCACGACGACGGCTACATGGTCTTCTGTGAAGAGAAGTGCAAACTGATTCGATCTAGAGACGTCATCTTCGAGGAGAAAGTGCTGCAGCACAATATTAATGTAACACTTCCAGGAAGCTTCGACTCTTCTGTTCAACCGGAGGGATCTACTCCTGAACAACATCAAACAGACGACGAAACGCACAGCGAAGACGAGGATGAATTCTGGGATCTGTGTGCTGAGGATGAAGATGAAAACCAACAAGATAAGGAGGAAACTCAACGTCCGGATGAAGGCATCGGTCGACAACTCCGTGAAGGCTCCATCGAAGTATCAGGACTTCGTAATGTATCTCTGCAGCCCTCATCAGGAGCCTGAATCCTACAGCGAAGCCATGAGATCAAATCAACAGGACAACTGGAAGGAAGCCATGAGACGTGAGATGAAGGCTCTTGAGAAGAATAAAACTTTGGACCTGGTTGATCTGCCTGCAGGAAAAAGAGCCATTTCAAACAAATGGATCTACCGAGTCAAAACGAACCCCGATGGATCGATCGATAAATACAAAGCCAGATTGGTCATCAAAGGCTTTTCTCAGCGAAGAGGAGTGGATTATGATCAGACCTTCAGTCCGGTAGCCAGAACATCAACCATTCGAACGTTGCTGAGTGTTGCTGCGAACGAGAGAATGAAGCTAGCGCAGATCGATGTGTGAACAGCATTTCTCTATGGTGACCTCCAGGAAACCATCTACATGCAACAACCCGACGGATATGGTGATGGATCAGCCAAGGTATATCTCCTGAGGAAACCCTGTACGGGCTCAAACAGGCCCCTCGATGCTGGAATGAGAGGTTCAGCAGCCACATCGTCAACCTAGGATTTCAGCGCAGTGAAGCGGATCCTTGTCTTTTTGTGAGACAAAAAGGACAGAAAAAGATGTTCTTTGTTTTCTATGTCGACGATGGACTGATTGCAGCTGAGAGTGAACAGGAACTGCGGAAATTCATCGACGACCTTAAACGCGAGTTCAAGATCACCTCGAAGCCAGCATCCTACTTCCTGGGATTGGAAATCAACCAAGAACAGGATGGATCCATACGAGTGAGCCAGGCTCACCACAAGGAAAAAATATTGGAGAGATTTAAAATGAGCAGCTGCAAAGCTGTGTCTACTTCAATCACCAAGGACAATGATGCAGAAGAGAGCCCTCTCAACTCTGAGTTCGCCTACAGACAAGCTGTTGGAGCACTCATGTTCCTGATGTGTGGTACACGACCAGACATCGCGTATGCTGTCAGCGTTGTATCCAGGAATCTGGAAAAACCGATGGATCGAGATGTGCTCAGGGTGAAGAGGATCCTGCGGTACTTGAGAGGTACGACGGATCACGGATTAATCTACAAAGCCAACCTGGGAAAGAGGGGTTTTGATTGTTACAGCGACGCAGATCATGGCGGTGACCTTGGTACGGGTCGCTCAACCTCAGGGGTGCTGTGTCTGTACTCTGGGCCACCCATCTCGTGGATGAGCCAGAGGTAAGCATCTGTTGCCATATCCACAACCGAAGCTGAAATCGTGGCTGCCAATAAGGCTGCAAGAGAGACCATCTGGATCAAGAGGCTCCTGACTGAACTGGATCAGCTAAAGTTGACTCCTATTCTACAAGTCGACAATGAAGCAGCTATCCGGCTGGCACAAAATCCTGAGTTCCATCGAAGAACGAAACACATTCGTATCAGACACTTCTTTGTTCGCGAATTGGTCACAGCTGGCGAAATTAAGATTGCAAAAGTTGACACTGAAAATCAGCTCGCGGATATATTGACAAAACCTTTGTATTCAATTCGTTTTCGAAAATTATGTAACGACATGGGATCTGTAAATGTTGATGTATTTTACATCATTAATATTATTTAATAACTCATTTTAAAATCAAACTAGTTTATATTACTCTAACTACGCTAGCGCCACTTTAGAGAACACTCACACACAAATGCTGAACTCTTGTAACACATACATTTTTTATTTTTTCTACTCGAACCTTTGTACGAACCAGTCGCTATTTTAATAAATAAAAAGTCGCTCTTAGATCTTGGTCATTTTATTGCGAATAAACCAACATACTGCACCAACATTCTTTGTCGGAACGGCACTCCCGATTCCATATTAACGGATCAAGGCTCAAATTTTTTGAGCGAAATGTTTAGCAATGTCTGTAAGCTTTTAAAGATACGCAAGGTACAAACTACCCCGTACCATCCACAAACTAACGGTGCTCTGGAGCGAAGTCATAGAACTTTAGCGGAATACCTCAGACATTACGTCAATCGAGACCCTAGCATCTGGGATACATGGATCCCCTATGCGATGTTTGTGTAAGTTAACACGATCTGTGGGAAAGAATCGCTTTCCCACACAGAATTCGGATATTCACCGCAAAAGCCGGTGCAACGTGACTGCAGCGTCAGCGTCTGATTTAGCGGTTTCACGTAGGGTCAGGTAGCATAAGTAGATTTTAAGTAAATTTCTGTTTTTCAGTCTTAAGGTAGTCCCCGTAGTGAATAGGAATTAATTTTTGGATCGGAAATTAAATCGTGTTTTAATTTTTTTTCATCTTTGAAACAATCCAAAGATGAACTGGCGCCCGAGCAGGGACCGTTGGAAAAGTCCATCGCGATAAAATCGAAAAGTATAATCACGCGCTGACCAATCGCGTTTTTATAAAATTACGTGTTAACCAATCGCGTACCGGTCGATAATATCGAGTGACTTAGTGGCAAGTAAAGGAGTTAAAATGCCTTGAAGTCGCTGCAACCAGGAGGATTAGGAAACGAGGCCCCGGAGTTACCAACGCAGCTAAAAACTCGCCGTTGGACAAAACGGAGTCGCTGGATAAACCATCGAGGGAAATTCGCCGACAGCCGCCTGATCCGTTGCGGAGAACGACCGCAAGCGGTCCCCCACACAAGCGAGGACAACAAACACCGGGATTGTGCGGAACAATTTCAGCTACAGGATGAAGACTCACCGCCCAGATGAACATCCTCCATCAGGCATTTTTAGTACTGTAAGCCAATTATAAATTTTTCTAGATTAAAAAGTGAAAAGTGGCAAATGTTATAGCCAAAGGTCGCAAACGAAAAATTGTGCAATTAACTAAAGAAATCGTTCATTTCTGTAATGCTAATTTAATTAATAACCATTTTCCTTTTTTTGAAATAAAACTAAAAGGAAAAGAAAATATTTAAAGAAAATTTAATATCAGTGTTCAAATCAGTAATCAAATTAATTAGTTAATGAAACTAAAAAGATAAGAGGAAAATATTTAAAGAAATTTTGTTACGCTAGTGTGAAAAGTTATCGGAAAAGCTCAGAAAGAAATTAATATCAAATTAGGTGTCAAAGTGCTAATCAGTGTCTAAATAAGTGCTTAAATTATAGAAAAAAATAGGGTTCATCATAAAATCAATAGAGGTGAAAAATTGCATCCCATATTTAATTATCAAATAGCTTCCTTTTATCCTTTTAAGTCAATCAATAATTTCAACTATCAAAATATAAATTTTATCTTTAAGCGTGTGGGCAAGATCTGTTCTCAAAATGGAACCCAGTAACATTATAAGACCACCTAGACTACTCCCAATTAATGAAGAAGCAGGTCCCTCCACTCCTCCCCAGACAAATCAACTATCTAAAGCCCTATCAGATCAAATCGCAGAACAAGTTACATCCATTGTGACGGATGTATTAAAACGAGAAGGCAAACTCATACTAAGCTCCCTTATAAATCCATATTCTGAACCTAGCAATGATTCGGACCAAACAATTAACACTCCCTCAGACGTGGCAGACATGGATAAAATTCCAGATGTAGTTAAGAGCCTCAGGGAATTTTCTGGTAGACCCGGAGAATTCGGGTCATGGAAGAAAAGTGTAGATAGAATTTTAACAATCTACGAACCATTAAAGGGCACTGCAAAATACTACGGTATTCTTAGCGTTATTCGAAACAAAATAGTAGGGTATGCCGATATTGCGTTAGTGTCATATAACACACCATTAAACTGGGAGAAAATATCATGATGTCTCACACTGCATTACGCAGACAAACGTGATTTGGGTACCCTAGAGTACCAAATGACGACGTTGGTGCAAGGCAGGTCCACCGTTCCTGAATTTTATCAGGAGGTCTATCAACATTTGTCGCTCATTCTCAATAAATTATGTGCTATGGAATTAAGTCAAGAATCACTTAATATTATGACCCAATCTTATAGGGAAAAGGCTCTAGATACCTTCATAAGAGGCCTAAGAGGTGAACTCCCAAGACTTCTAAGCGTCAAAGAACCTGCAGACTTACCGCAAGCCCTTCACCTTTGTCTAAAGCTAGAATACATCGACTTTCGCAGCCAGTACGCACACAATGCAAGCAATAACAGAATAAATCTACCTCCACCGATTCCTCCCAGAATAAATATTCCACATCCACAACGAACTGCTCCCGTTCCGGCCCCCAGATGAGCTTTTTACCCCGAATTAGTAAATTATCCCTCAAGAAATCTTCCACCCCATTTCCAAACGCGACCTCCACAGCAAACAGCAAACATTCCCACGTAATCTTCCAAATCCCCAACGGCTTCCTCCCAAGCCTGTGCCGAAACCGGAACCAATGGATGTCGACCAGTCCATGAATTCACGGGTAGTCAACTACATGAACCGCCCAAACCAACAAGCCGTTCAAAAAAGACCACTGTCTAGGCAAACACAATTCCCCCATAAACAGCAGAGAATCTATAACTTAGAACCCCAAAACTTCGCGAGTGGGAAAGAAGCCGAAAATTACGAACGACAAATAATGCAAGAAGACGGGAATCATGATCAAACACTTGTTGACTATACCGAAGCGATCGAAAACCCAACCCTAGAAGACTCTGAACAAATCGACGACATCTACTTTTTAGACTAAAATGCTCTTCGCTACCCTACTTTGAACATGTGGCGAAGAGCGGAAAAATCCTTAAATTCTTAATAGACACGGGATCAAATAAAAACTACATTCAACCGTGTTATATTCGCAACCCAATCCCAAATGAAAAGAATTTCTTCGCAAAATCTGTTGTAGGAAGTACCAAAATAACTCATCATGCATTTATAAATCCCCTTAACGGCGCAGTCCCAAAACAAAAATTTTTTCTGCTACCCAGTTTAATATCCTTTGACGGCATCATAGGAAACGATAGTCTGAAACAACTGAAAGCAGTCATTCACACCCACGAAAATTTTATGATCATCGAACCAGGTATCAAAATCCTACTTAAACAACAAACTTCCGACTTAGTGAATTCCATAAATCTAAGAACTTCACATATGACCAAAAGCCAAATCGAAAGATTGAATAGCGCCATAAAACAATGCCCAAATTTATTCGCCGACCTCGACGAAAAATTAACTTACACCACAGTCGTAAAAGGCGAAATTCGGATCATTTCTGACGAGCCTGTCTATTCAAAAAGCTATCCCTACCCTATGGCATTTAGAGAAGAAGTCACGTTCTCCCTATAATTCTCCAGTTTGGATTGTCCCAAAAAAACTGGACGCCTCTGGTGAAAGGAAATTTAGATTAGTTATCGACTACAGAAAGCTCAATTCTGTAACTATAGCAGACAAATACCCCACTCCAGAAATTGGGGAAGTCCTGGCAAATTTAGGACAGAATAAATACTTTACCATAGCCGATCTCATTCACCAAATCCCACTTAAAGAATCCGACATCGAAAAAACTGCATTTTCCGTCAACAATGGAAAGTTCGAGTTTACACGCTTACCATTCGGACTCATAAATGCGCCCTCGATCTTTCAAAGAGCATTGGACGACATTTTAAGGAAACATATCGGCAAAAGATGTTATGTTTATATTGATGACATAATTAGCTTCGGTAAGAATGAAGATGAACATTTTAAGATTCTTGAAATAATTTTTAAAACCTTGCAAGCTGCAAATATGAAAATTCAACTGGATAAGTGTGACTTTTTCAAACAAGAAGTCGAATTTTTAGGATTCATTGTCTCCAAAATTCCGTCTTTCCACACAGAATTCGGATGTTCACCCCAAAAGCCGGTGCAACGTGACTGCAACGCGCCTACAGCACAGTCATCGAATAGCACGAGAAAACCTTTTAAAGTGTAAAGCTAAGTCTAAGGCACTTTACGACAAAAGCAGCCAATCGAAGCAATTTAATTTGGGTGAAAAAGTATTGTTAAAAGACCACAGTAAGAAAGGAAAATTCGCACCACTATGGTCAGGACCGTACGAAATAACAAAAATTAATTCCGCGGAAAACACAACGATTAGAATAAGGAATAAAAACAAAGTTATGCACAACAACAACATAAAACTATTTACCGAATGATCATGTTTCAGAGGCACCTCGGTACAAGTACCCAAATAGCAACATCAAATTCACAGAGCAATGAATGCAAGCACGAGAGCATTAAACCACCTCGTCCAAAAAGCTTACCGCTGCAGTACCCAGTTTAGCGTTACCTTGAATCCAAGAGTAATTAAGTTAACCTAGGTCCGGGATTCTATGTATAGACATTTTCTTTGTCAACAGAACGAATACGAATTTTTTTTATACAGGTGTTCCTTCGCAATAGAAATAAAAAATTAATTTTTGGGAGGATATCTTGTTTACACATTTTTTTTTGTTTTACAGGTTTCCTTTAAGGTACCTACTAATATTAACCATAATTTTAAGCCGGGCACTGGCCAATAGCGAAATAAACGTTACCAACTTTAATCACAACCCGGGCATATATTTTGAGGAAATTGGAGATGCAGGACTGTACAGTACGGAATGGCATGTAATTATATATTTCGATTTAAGTAATTTTCATTTAGAGTTCGCTAAGCTTAGATATTATAGTAAGGTCATACGACAATCTTGCAAAACTGCAGTACAGATTCGCGATACCCCAACGACATGTACGGAGATAATACATACTCTTGAAGCAATAATGCAAGATATAGAGCAGAAATCTGTTATAATAAGTCCTAACCAGAACAGATCTAAGAGAGGATTATTTAATGCTGTAAGTAGCCTTAGTAAAACTCTTTTCGGCACCCTAAGTGAGGATGACGCCAAAACTTTCAATGACCAAATTAATTCCCTTAAGGAAAATGAAAAATATCTATTAGCCTTGACAAAAAATCAAACTTCAATCGTTGAAACCACAGTTAACATTTTTAACAAAACTCGTAACGATATAGAAATGCAATTTACACACATCGAATCAAAATTGTCCAGTTTGAATGCAGTCTTTAATTCCATAAGAACTTCTAATGTCTTGCGAGATACTCTAATCGAATTAGAATCCCTAGTTTCCCTCACGACTCTTGTTATGATGCGACACCAATATGTACAAAATACTCTCATGAACTTAATGATAAATCTTCAACATGGCAAACCTCACCCATCGATAATTACCCCTCAGCAGGTGCACGATTTATTAGTAACAATACAAAAATCCTTACCAGTTTCTCTAACACTACCTATTATTAATCAAGAAGATAACTTCCTTCAGATGTATCAATTGGGACGAGTCAGCACTCGTGCGATTGACGACAAAATACTTTTCGTCCTCAAGCTCCCACTCCCATTCCGAGAACAGTATCAACTCTATAAAGTACCCTACCAGTACCGCATAATGAAAAATTCGCCTATATTAAGGGGGTACGACACCTTGAAAGTTTGAAAAAATCGAATTTTTTTTTATTGCTTTAATCGATAGATTGGAATGTCTAGAATATATATCCAAAAGGATTTTTAAAAATTCAAAGTCGTTTTCGAATTATAACAATTTTGGTGGTTGCGCTACGAATAAATGTTGCCGCCGTCTAATCGGTCGTCGCTTCACTCGTCATAATAAGGCGTGGCTAAATCCTTTCGTCCAGGTCAAATGTCATTACAAAAAAGTAAGGAGGATAGAGTAAAAGAGAACGAGAATTTTAAGCGTCAGAAAGGTACAATCTATGGTACTGGAACAGCAAACTGAAGTTGAGATGTAGGTGAGTCGTTCGAAATATTCCATACTGCGCGCTTCAAACTTCAAACGCCGTTTACTCGAAACCTTGGTTTTTGACCTTGCCGCCAAGCTACCTCAGAAACCATTTCACCTATTAACTTGAAATTTTGACGTTTATTAAACCACCCTCTATGGTGTAGCGTAGCCGTTTTTTGATTGGTTGATTATTTTCAAAATGGCGGCTTGTTATCGTCAAAATTTTCTTCTAAAAATAACGATTTCCAAGTTTGACTGGCTACAACTTTGTGAAGAATGATCAAATCAAAAAACGGCTATGCTACACCATAAACAATGTATTTACAATCACTTTCCACTTAATAAAATGTATTTATCTTGTTTCGGGTTTACGTGGGGTTGGCGGCAGCAAAAAAATCTCGTGCGCGAGGAGCTTAATTAATTTGTTAAATAAACAGACTTTTATAAACAATTTATGAATTTGTTATTGAATAAAATTAAAGTTTAATAGTAACATTTGAACATATAAAAAGATTTATTCATTTGTATTATCATTTGTTAAAAATATTTGGCTTTACATTTGACGTAAAAACTTGCGCATTCAAGGTGTCGTACCCCCTTAAGCCCTCACTGGAATATCTGGTGGTGGACTATAATCGAGAACACTACTACTCACTAAACAAGTTTGACCTCAGTAACTGTCTGACCATAGACCTCGAGAAATTTCTGTGTAGAGTTATTTAACCCATTTTTAATGTTCAATCTACTAACAACCTGTGCGAAATTGAACTCTTGAAGCATAGCGCCCATGTACCTGACGACTATAACGTAAAATTAGCCCCAAAATCCAATTTCTGGATCCAGCTGTCCCAACCGAACAAATGGTTATTTTCTCTAGAAAAGCCAAGTATGGTAGGTGTAATTTGCGAGAGCAATATAACGCCTCACAAAATTGAGGGGACCGGTACTTTAGCAATAACCCCAAACTGCTATTTAAGAACGAAAGAAATGATCATTCACGCACATAATATTACAACTTCCCTAATAAACAATTTTTACCTTCCCTCAGTTAATTTAACCCATCATGTTCGCGATTTCAAAAATGCAACTTTTAATTCAACCTCTACCAGTAAAACCCAACTGATTAAATTTTATGGTGACGACGAATTGACGCTATTAGCAAGAGCGATTGAAGAACAAAAGAACAGCGAGAGTACGTATCCAGCCGATATGGATAATCTAAGCAAACATGATATACACCAATATACAATTAGCTACATCCTAATAGGATTAGTCCTGCTAGTTACGCTCTATTTACTACACAAAAAATTAAATGGCATAAAACAGTCTCAAACTGTTAAAGTAACTCCCACTTGTTCAAGTTTACCCACTGGTGCTCAAAACGCCCCAGGGGAAGAACTCCAATCATTTAAACTAACAGTTACAGGTTAACAAAACTAATATGAAACAAACCTTTTTATAAAGTAAGTACATTTAAGAATTTAAAAAATTAAGTGAAACAATTGTAAAAACAAAAAATATATAACAAAAAAAAACGCAATAACAAAAATTATATGTATAAACATAAAATATATATATATATATCTTATGTAGCTTATAAGAATTCGGTATATAAAAACTATTCAACCTATTATTTCCCAAAATATTTTATTTAGCCTATAACAATTAAGAATATATAAACTGTTACTGAATTTTTAAATTAACCCTGTCAAGATAATCAACCTCAGATTCTTTTTTAGCCATCTAAGTCCATTTATTATCACTACTGTATAGAACATTAAGAAATTTTTATACATTAATTTTAACTAACTAACGAAAAATTGTACAGACAAACGCACGACTCCTCCCCGTAAAACCAACCGCGTCAAATCAACTGAAACGTATTTAAACGTATACTGTCAAAATTATTAAATTCACTTTGTTCTTTTCGCGAAAATTTTGCAAATTTTCTTTTTCATAGGGGGATGGTGTAATGCGTGGCGGGATATTTCCCTTAACCACTCATTACTTTTCCTCCACCCTATAAATTTTCCCTTTTCTTTTAACGCGTCGTAACTTTCCCGCATAGCAACATAAATGCTGAGATTGGAAATTCCCATGTTCTCGAGTCCAAGTGGCTCAATCACCCCTACAAGTGCCTCGATAATATTTTGACCATTTTTCAAGAAATTCCAACTCCTCAGCTCAATTTTCGACAATCGAACGCACACGTCGGGTGTCAGATAGCACGCCCAGCAATTCTTGGCCGGCCAAGTATATAGCCGCTGGCCGATGCACCGCGCCGGGGCAAAGTGCACCAAAGTGCATGCATGCTTTCTTTTCGGCCAACCGCGCGCGAGCCGTTATATACAAGAAGCCCGGGGGTAAATAAAAAGGAGTTAGGGAAGGGTCATGCAAAAAAACGGAGGAGGCATCGATCGAACGATCGATCGAGGCAGTTGGAGCGAGATCGTATACGAAGCGGTATAGCGGCCATAGCTAGTTCTGCAGTGTAAAATGAGAATAACATAATAAAACCATAGTGCATAATTAGTGGAGTTTTAATTGGCAATAAAGGAAAGGGCTGGTGAACTTCTGAGTAAAAGCACTCCCGGTCCTTGTCGCAAAAGACGCGACACGTTATATTAATGTAAGGTTAGATTTAAGAATTACCAAGAATAATTTAGTATTAAAAAATTCAATTCGGAAATAATTATACCAAAAACAACATTTTAACCGCAAACGGAATATTAATCAACGAAATTAAGTTCAGAAATAATTATATCAAAAATAATATCTTAACTGCAAGCAAATTAGAACTAGCTCCTGTGTGTATAGTTAATTGTGAAGTGCCAAAAAAATAAGTTTTACCAATTGTGAAACAACTCCGGAATAGTTTTTGCGAATCGAAATCTGAAAAAATGGCAAACCCAAACCTGATTAGGCCTCCAGTCCTGAATGCTCCGGAAGGTTCTAATCCTCCAGCCCCGCCTCCAGCTCCAGCGAATACCGCCGGTGTAGTGTCTACCGAAAGTCTTGACCGACTAATAACGGGAATAGTGAGTCGAGTTCTCCAAAACGAGGGCCGAAGTTTAATCCAATCAATTATAAACCCAAATGCGGACCAATTTAGTGGAACTGACCAAACCATTTTACCCCAATTCCGAAATAACACCAGTGAGGTGGACAAAATTCCTGATGTTTACGTTGTTTAAAGGAATTTACTGGAGAGCCAGGAGAGTTAAACTCTTGGAAAAAGAGTGTCGATCGTGTATTAGCAATTTACGATAACACCAAGGGCACTCCTAAATATTTCGGGATCCTTAGCGTAATACGCAACAAAATTGTCGGACAAGCAAACGTAGTTCTAGAGTCCTACAATACGCCGCTAGACTGTAGATGTATATCTCGGTGCCTCACTATGCACTATGCGCACAAACGTGACTTACCCACTCTCGAGTACCAAATGACGTCACTTTTTCAAGGTCATAAATCCACTCAAGAGTTCTACCATACGGTATACTCACATATGTCACTAATTCTAAATAAGATAGGATGTATCGACATTAATAACGAATCCCTCACCCTCAACATAAATATACAGAGATAAGGCCCTAGATACCATGTTCATGTCCCATAATTCGCGACCTCGTGCAACTCCTAACCAATTTTCCCCCTTTGTTCCTCCTCGTGGAAATATAACAAGCCCAAATAGACCGAATACCCAGTCGAATAAACAACCGTTTTATCCTCAACTAGCTCATTAGTCACAACCCCAATCTAACGTTAATCGTTACGGAAATCAAAATCCTCATAGGCAGCCGATACCAAATCCGTATTACTACCCTACCCAGGTTTAGCATTATAATCTGCCACAACCTCCGCGTCCTAATGAACCTAAGCCACAACCGCGGCCTGAGCCGATGGACATTGATCACTCTCTGCGGACCAAGAATATTAACTACATGAATCGGCCAGCACAAAACCCATTGTACGGGAAAAGACCACCTCCACCAGGAGCACAAGGTCTACCTCCCCCAAAACCAAAGAAACTTCCATGTAGCCACCGAACCCGAACAAGGTGAGTTAAATAATTACTATAACGCTATGGCAATGGAAGATCAGAATTACGAACAAAATTTAGCAGACTGCGCTCAGCCTCAAGAACTTTCCTCTAACACTGAAGAAAACGAACTCGCCGAATGCACAGATCTGAATTTTTTAGGCTAAGGGACTCTTCGTTACCATATTGCCGGTGGAAAACGAAGAGTGGCGAATTCTTAAATTTTTTAATAGACACTGGATCCAGCAAGAACTACATTCAACCCGAACTTGTTGAAAACCCCCTTCCTAACAACTCCTGTTTTTACGCAAAATCAATTGCCGGTGACGTGAAAGTTAGTCAACACACATTCCTGAATCTTTTTGGTAACAACAACATTAAACTAAAATTTTTCCTCCTACCTACGTTGAAAACTTTCAACGATAGCTTGAAGGAACTATCGGCCGTCATTCATGCAAGAGGCAGTTACATGGAGGTGCTTAACAGCGTCAATGTAAAAATCAAACAACTTAAATCTCCCTCCGTCAATTCACTAGAAGCTAAACTTGATCAGGCAACAGATCAACAAAAATATTGGATAAAATCCTTAACACAAAAATTCACAACTCTCTTCTCCGAGTCCGATGAAAGGCTCACCTACGCTACTAAAGTTATAGGCGAAATTCGTACTAGTACTGACACCCCAGTTTACTCCAAATCTTACCCTTATCCTGCATCCCTTCGAAACGAAGTAAACACGCAAATCAGCAATCTCTTAAAGGATGGCATAATTCGTCCATCTAGATCGCCTTACAATTCACCAGTGTGGATTGTTCCAAAAAAATGCGACTCACAAGGGAACAAGCAGTTCAGGATGGTATAATAGACTATCGAAAGCTGAATACCGTCACGACAGCCGATAGATATCCAATACCGGACATCAACGAAGTTCTCGCGCAATTTGGAAGAAGCAAATTCTTCACCGTCCTTGATCTCCGCAGTGGATTCCATCAGATACGCCTGAAAGAATCCGACATAGAAAAAACCGCGTTTTCTGTGAACAACGGGAAATTCGAGTTCACGACGACATACTTCGAGCACATATAGGAAAATCATGTTACGTCTACATAGATGATATTATCATCTTTAGCGAAGATGAAGCGCCACATCTCGAACATATTTCGGAAATATTCCAAACCCTCAACGATGCCAATATGAAAGTTCAGTTGGACAAATGCCACTTTTTCAAACGGCAAGTTAAATTCCTTGGCTTTATTATCTCCTCCGATGGAATACAAACCAATCCAAATAAAGTTGAAGCGATTATGAACTTCCCTGTACCCAAAACTCTCAAAGAACTTCGATCCTTCCTAGGCCTTTCCGGCTACTACTGTCGATTCATAAAGAACTACGAGCAAGTCGCAAAACCGCTACCTACCTTACTAAGAGGAGAAGAAGGAAGGATTTCCAAAACTCAATCTGCAAAAAAATCCATAACACTCAGTTCAGAAGCCCTGGACGCTTTCGAAAAATTGCGTTTAGTATTTTTATTATGTTTACTGAGAAATGGTGCTTGGAGGAGGCAAATGAAGTGGATACGGTAAAGGGGTCATGTATCTTGTACTTTGAATAAAATTTTTCTATAACTTCCGGATTGAGGAATGACTTTGTCGATCCTGTATCGAGTAGAAGTTTTAGGGGGGGGGGGGGGGGGGGGGGTCTTTTATTGTAATGTAAGGGAGTTCTCTACTATCTAAAGAGAGATTCATGTCAATTACGTTAATTCGGTAGCAATCTGGTCCTCGTAAAAATTTTGATAGTCACTTTCGACGGGTTCTTCGGAATATTCATATTCTTCTGAATTGTCTACTTGTTCTGTGTTATAGAGTTCGTCTATATCCATCTTTGAAGTCGATGCTTGGGGGTTTCTTGGAGGATTGGTTAAGCGGGAATTGGCACTCATGGGAGTAGGTTTTTCTTGTTTACGGGTCTGGTCTGGGTTTGGTTTCCAAACATTTTTTTGCTTCCCGAAAACCTGCGAGTGGATTGGCAGCTTATTTGGCATTTGTTTGTTTACAATATTTGTAGTTTCTTTATAGAACGGTTGAGGGGAGTTGTTGTACTGATTTTGATTTGGATATTGGCGGTTGAAATTTGCATTTTCTGGGGGGAATTCAGTTTGTAAATTGGTTTGATAATTAAAATTAAACGCATTCGGGTTTCGGGGAGGTTGGTTTGCTCTACTCTCGTTATTCTTACGATTCATGCCGTTTTTGCTCTGACTAAATTGACTTGGAAAATTTAAGTTATGGGAATTCTGAAAGTATCTGATATTTTCCTCCTTTTTGATAAAGTTAATCGCGTCTAGCATTGTTTTTGGTTCCTTTGTTCTGACCATGATACCATAGGGATTTCTTAGTCCTGCTAGAAATACTTGTAAGGCCTGCTCGGTGTACATATTTAATTTAAATTTTCGTATTTCTGTCACCTCATGGAGGGCTAGGTACTTCGAGATAGTGTTTAGGGTTTTCCTAACTCTGTCGTAAAATTCAAGGGGAGTTTCTTTATAATGCTGTTTCAAATTATTGAGATCAAAAGATAAGCTACTCTCGTTGCGCGGGTCACTGAAGTTTCTGATTAATTCTGCTTTTACTTCATTTATCGTGCTCGCGCCACTAATATTGATTGTTTCTCTGGCAGCGCCCTTTAATTTGCTAATGATAGTGCGAAATATAACCACGTTCTGGTGGTTGGATGTGTTTGTTACGTCGAAGAAGTGTTCAACTATGCTATCGATACTTTCGATAAAAAATTGTAATTCATTGACATTGCCGTCAAATTCCGGAATCGTTTCTGCGTGCACTTTGCAAAGTCGTAGTCATTTTGCTTTTTATTTCGTTTTTTATTAAATTTTGGTGGTTCCTGTTTGGTTCAGGATTCTCAAATTCACAACTCACTTCACTAACTGTTATCTTCTCAAATTCTTTTACTAAATTTTCGATATTCAATTCGCCTTCGTTATTGGGAATTGGAATGGAGTCAAAGGGATCTGACATTAGCGGAAGTAAGACTACTTACGGAAGTATGCTTTTCTGCATCACAGATGAATCCTTAGATTAAGTACAGGACGTGTTCTTGGTGCTGGTTTCCTTTATTTCACTCCACAACACTCGCCACACACGAATTTACACAATTCTACTTTTTATTTTTTTTGCGATTGCAATTATTTCCGCGTAGGTACTTTTCTGTTTTACGAATAAATTATTCCCGGGTGATCGCGATCGATTCCCGAAACAGTTTTTCGACTGCGCCAGTTATATGATTCAGGTTTTAAAATAAATGAAACAACGACTTTGCTGGAGACAAAGATTTATTCTGTTCCCGACAAGATCTCAAATGTTTCTAACTTAAGTTTTTGACAATTTCTAAGTTGTCGCCTATTTGCAGGTGTCGTGGGTCGTGCAGGTTCTTGGAATTAGCCGGTGGGAATCGATGTGATCTATCCTAACAGGTGTACAGGTGCATCTGCGGTTCGTGGAAGTGCATGAGAACGTTTGTGCTTCTGGGGGTTAGCGTGGGAAATAGTGTAACGTGTAACTTGCAGCATAGGGGTCCCGGTATATCGCTGGCAGGTTTCGGTTCAGGCCTGAGAAACACTTTGGCCTCTTTCTCAGTCAGCCTAGGAATAGGCAGAGATACATACCGGACTACCTTACACTCAGTCCCTAATCAGCGGTTACCTAACGATGTCTTAATAGGCAAAGACGTTATAAAGCAAGCAAATGTGTCGATAACCCAGGGTAGGGTCATAACAAGATTTCATCGTGCGTGGCGGAGTCCTCTATAAATTGCTCGAGGGAAGATATCTTCTTGTGGTGCCAAAGCAACTCCAGCGAAAGGTTCTCAAGATTATCCACGAACAAGGCCATATAAATCCAAAGAAGGTCGCTACGATAGCAAGCCAGGAATATTTTATTCCAAAGCTGGAAAAGAAAGCTGAAGAAGTCGTTTCTAATTGCATCTCCTGTATCTTGTGCGCTAGGAAGCAAGGCAGGCAAGAGGGATTCCTAAACCCCATCGAAAAACCAGATGTTCCCCTACACACCTATCATTTGGACCACTTGGGACCCCTGACGTCGACATCAAGGGACTATAAGCATCTGTTCGTGGTGGTAGATGGCTTCACGAAATTCACGTGGATATATCCAGTGAAAACAACCTCAACGGAGGAGGTAGTCATAAAGCTGGAGCTACAAAGTGAAGTATTCGGAAACCCTCACAGAGTGGTCACAGATCGCGGGACAGCTTTTACCTCCAATTCATTCAAGGATTATTGTAACGAGAGAAACATTAGTCATGCCGTAATTACTACTGGTGTTCCGCGGGGTAATGGCCAGGTCGAACGTGCTCACCAAATAATTATATCCATTATATCCAAAATTTCAGTCGATGATCCATTAAAATGGTTTAAATTTTTCCCTCGAGTTCAACGAATTATAAATTCATCTAAGCCGAGATCAACGAAGAAATCCCCATTTGAGCTCATGGTGGGAGTACCAAAGTTTAAGCTGGAAGACAACGAATTATGCAAACTTTTAGAAGATGAAATTATAACCAATTTTGAAGCCGAAAGAAATGAGATGCGTAGCCAAGCAAAGCTAGAAATCCAGAAGCTGCAACAAGAAAATCGGAGGACCTTTAACAGGAGACGAAAGCCTGCCATTCAGTATAGTGTTCACGATTTGGTAGCGATAAAGCGGACCGAGTTCGGCCCAGGCCTGAAGCTATACCCAAAATTTTTGGGTCCTTACGAAGTGGTGAAGATAAATGGAAAAGACCGATACAACGTAAGGAAGGTAGGAGACCACGATGGCCCAAACTCGACATCTTCGTCTGCGGACTTTATGAAGCCGTGGGTATTCTCTGAAGACAGCGACTACTACAGCGAAGAGGAGCGCAGTACGTCGCCGAGGACGGACGACCTGCAGGATGGCCGAATGTGGAAGTCGCAGCAGGTCAGCTGTCAGAAAGGGACCTAACGGTGCCTTCGGGTTCGGGCAGCAGCGAGCCGTTAGGAGAAGGCAGTCGTGATAGCATCAAGTCGACTCAATCATTTCAGCCGGCTAGGCAGTTTACCCTTCTTTTGAATACTTTTCTAACTCTATTCTAATTTTAACGAACAAATAAAATAGTGAAATATCCTTCTTCGGAGTTTAGTTTACGTGCCTTAAAAATCCCATATATATAACCTAATGAAGAAAATAGAAGTCATGCTAAATAAACAAATTGAATTAACCACTAATCTAATGAATATGATGTCCGCCTTACTAAGTAAACTATGCAATTAGATCTAAGAATCGCAGCATGGAATGCCAATGGGCTTTCCAATCACGCACAAGAAATAGAAATTTTCTTGAAGACAAACTACATTGATATATTACTTGTTTCGCAGACCCATTTTACCACCAGATCACATTTTAAAATTAAAGATTTTTATATTAGCACTGCTAATCATCCGGACGAAAGAGCCCATGCTGGTGCAGCGATCTTAATCAAATCCTCTATTAAATACGAAGCTCTTAAAGAGATAAGGAAACCAAACCTTCAAGCTGCCGACGTAAAAATAAAATGCAATAACAGCGACATACCAATATTCGCTATATATCTGCCCCCAAGGTATAACATTATATGCGAGCAATATGAATCCTTTTTCGACCAACTTGGCTCAAAATTCATAGTGGGTGGCGATTTCAATGCCAAGCATCCATGGTGGGGATTAAGACTCACAAATCCAAAGAGCAGGGAGTTATACAAGTGCCTAATAAAAAAAACACTACGCTACCTTATCTGCCGGAAAACCAGCATATTGGCCAAGTGATCTTAGGAAAATTTCTGACCTGCTTGACTTCTTCGGTTACGCAGGGATACCAAGGCATTTCCTAGATATAATTACAACCATGACTTAAGTTCGGATCACTCCCCAATCATTGTCAACTTTACTACTGTCTTGCATACAAAATTAAAAACAAGATTTTTACAACAAAAACTGAAATCGATTCCTTTCAATACTGGCTAAATAAGAACATAAATCTCAATACATCATTGAAGCACGGTGATGAGATAGACAGTGCAGTGGAAATGTTCACTGAGCTAATTCACGAGGCGGTGTCTTTATCAACCCCAAACAATGAATTTGTCCAGAGCAATGGAAATAATATCATGATCTCTACTGAAATAAGGCAGCTAATAAGGAATAAGAGAAGAGAATATGGCAAGCGAGCAAAAATCCACGAGACAAAACAAATTATAATGAAGCGTCAAATGAACTCAAATACAGGCTCAATATATATAAAAACGATAAAATTGGAGTTTTTAAGAAACTTGGATAGCTCCAAAAATTACAAACATAGCCTCTGGAGAGCTATGAAATACTTAAAACGGCCAACCAAAAGAAACATACCGATTAAAGATTCTAATGGCGCGTGGTGTAGATCAAACGCAAGCAAAGCCAAAACCTTCTCATCATATTTGGAAGAAACATTTCAACCACTCAATATCAACGACTCTCCCGACGAAATAACACAATTTTTAGATATACCTGCCAATCAAACACATCTCACCAAATGAGGTCAAATCGCAAATAGCAAAACTGAACAACACTAAAAGCCCTGGATATGATCAAATAGATGCCAACGTTGTCAAATCTCTATCATGGAAAAGTATTATCTTCCTGACTCTACTATATAATTCAATTTTAAGGCTGAATCACTTTCCAACCCAATGGAAATGTGCTGAAATTATCATGGTGTCCAAACCCAATAAACCGGAAAGCGCTGTCACCTCCTACAGACCAATAAGCTTACTGACTACGTCCTCGAAAATATTTGAACAAATACTCTTGCGAAGATTGTTGTCAGTTCTGGAAAAACATCAAATCGTCCCTGACCATCAATTTGGGTTCCGAAGGAAACATTCAACGCCAGAACAATGTCATCGTATCATAAACGAAATTAGAGATACCCTGGAAACGAAAAGATACTGTTCAGGTGTATTCTTGGACGTGCATCAAGCCTTCGACAGAGTATCGCACCAAGGTTTACTGTATAAATTAAAAAAACATCTTCCAGCACCGTTCTACCTGGTGCTAAAAACATATTTAGAGGACCGCTGCTTTTACGTAAAGGATGAAACCTCTAATATCTGCCAAATAATAGCAGGAATGCCATAAGGTAGTGTACTAGGGCCAGTCTTATGCACAATTTATACAGCAGGCATGCCAATTACTGAATACGTAACCATAGCTACAATTATTTCCTCTCAAGAAACAGCTGCTGAAGCCTCAAACATGGTTCAAATTGAACTTGACAAAATTCAGGCATGGTTAAGCAAGTGGAATATAAAAGTAAACACTAGTAAGTCGACCCACGTCACTTTCACATTAAAAAGAGGAGACTGTCCGGTAGTCTCATTAAACGGTGCACCAATTCCAAAAAGCAACAGTGTCAAATATTTGGGAATGCATTTGGACAGAAGATTGACATGGAAAGAACATATAAAATCAAAACGTCAACAACTCAACATAAAGACCAAAAAGATGCATTGGCTACTAGGACTCAAGTCTGAATTAAACCTGGAAAATAAAGTATTGCTATACAAAACAATCCTCAAGCCGGTTTGGACTTATGGCATCCAAATATGAGGTACAGCAAGCAACTTTAATATTGAAATATTACAAAAATACCAATCCAAAACCCTGAGACAAATAGTAAATGCACCACGGTTTGTTACAAACAAGCAAATACATACAGATCTTGAAGAAGAAATAAACAAGTTCAGCACGAATTATCTCCAGAGGCTTAGCAACCATAAAAATGTTCTAGCCATTTGCCTACTTGACGAAAGTAACGAGACCAGAAGACTTAAAAGACAACATATTCTTGACCTACCATTCAGAAACTGAAATTCTACGTTGCAACATCTTTGTAATCATAAGACAACACTTTGTAGACTAAGCTAAAAATGTAACCCTCTACATACTTTTACTGTGCTCGCTGGAGCTCAGTAAATTAGGTTAACATATGTACATAGCTCAAAGAATTTGCTTAATATTGAAAAATAGATTGCAAATATAAAGTTTAAATAAAAAAGAATGCAACTCAAAACTGAAGAACATATTGAAAACGCTCTAAAACACATCAACGATATGATTAAGAACTTTGCCCAGGCTGCCACTCAAGCTATTCAAGCAACTGCCAGAACACCAGAAGCAAATACCACCACAACACTGGAGCTCCTAAAAAAAAACAAAAAACAAAAAAAAGGAAAGTAAGAAGACACTGGCAATCAATAAAATCTCCGCAAGCAAAGGCAGAACTAAACCTGACCATTAAAAATTTAAGAGCACACCTAGAAAAAGGGAGGAGCCAAAGCATCGACGAATTCACCACAGGGTTAAACTACTACCACCACCACTTTCTATTTGGAAAGTTACCAAAGGCATTAAAAAAACAAATTCAGCAGAATGTACCAACACTAGGAAAAAACAACGATGAGGCCAAAGCGAAGGCGTTCACGAAACATTTGGAAAAAGTATTTAAACCCTTACAACTATAGCAAGCTCAAATGAGACGCTGGGAAAAAAAACAATTCCCTAGGAAAGCCCCAGGTCACGAGGGCTAATAAAAGCCTTACCGCTAAACTAGAAAATCGAAATTCTACATATCTTCAAAGGATAACTTGAAACCTCTTCCTGGATATAGCGTCCCGTCTTCTCCCGGGAACATTTCAGAACATATTGCATTGTTACCTAACAAATAGGAAATTTTAAGTAACCTACAACAACTACACCATCAAGACGCGCCAGTAGATAGAATATGGGGTGTCTGGATCAACCTCAAATGTGCAGAGGGTTTTTGAGCGATAAATGTGCAATGGGGCTTCTGGATCAACCTCAAATGTGCAGGAGCGAAAAATGTGCAAAGGTTTTATTAATACTTAATATTTATTTAATTCGCTTAATACAAGCTACGTAACATTTATTTATTTAAGAATAACAATTAAAGCTAGTGAACAGTTCGTTTACGGTCAGACAATTTGGTACCTGGAGAGGCTAGCCAGTTAGCTAGTTCCGAGAAGTTGGGCCGAGGCTAGTCGCATTCTAGCAATCGTCGCCTACCCCACCATCTGAGCTAGTGTAACAAATTTACAAAAATAAAGAACTCATTACTCGCCATCAGAGTTATCATTTCGAACCCCCTTCCTGTTTTTCGTTGTCGGATTGTGAAAAGGCTCGCGATTTTTCCATGGTGACCCCGACGTGATTAGTGCGTTGAACAACTTCGTCGTCGTGAATAGCTCAGAGGTGGTGCATTTAATAACATTTTATCGTCGTTTCACATTAAGTGAAGATCCTTGGCCACAATAACGCCAAAAAACCGCGATTCGTAATTCGGGATCGTGAACTAATTAGTCTAATAAATTAAATCGCAGTTGCCGACTAACGGGATCCTACGCCCAGTGCCCGTTTCCCACGAGGAAAAATTGCATTGAAAACGCAACGATCGGACACACACATACACACCGCCTCCCTTCAGTTGCCCAGCTGAGAGCAGTGCACAGTTGCAAGCCGCTCACACTCAGCACCGAGCAGCATTCGGACGCGCCGAGAATTCGATTCGCCTGCAGTTACTCGCTGAAGAAGGACTTTCAAGAGCAAACTGCTAGATCAGTGTCAGTACAATCGGGAAAATCGCAATTAAACACGCGTAAGTGCAATTAGAGTGAAGGCTGCGCGCCGGCTCTTAGCCAGAATTCGCGAGAACCAGCGGGCGGTACTAAGTGCACTCAGTGCAAAGTGCCGTGCGAAAAAAAAAACAACACAAAGAGGGGCAAAAGCAAAGTGCCGTTCTGTACAGACACAGCAGCCGAGTAGGAATCCAGTGTGTAGCCTAGCAGCGCGGGCTGGTGGTATGGTTCGATTTGTTGTTCGGGAGTGAACACATAGAGGCAGCGCGCAGTGGAAACGAGGAGGCACAGTGCTGTGCGCCGTCAGGTTTGCCGAAATTTAAACTGCCGACCTTCTCTGGTGGCTATGCGGAATACACTGTGGCGACCCAGCGGGGCGACCAGCTGGCAGGGTTTGACAGCGTCGCCAATGCGATCGGGAGGCCATCTGCTGGAATAACGAGAAGGCGTGCAGAGGGAGTTGCGGAGTTCGAAAAGAGGAAGAAGAAGAGACGAGCCGCAATTCTGGCAAGGGACGTTGACACGAGGACAACAAGTTTCGACCGGCGATAAAGAATTATATTTTTTGTTACGCTTAAATAAAGTTTGTTTGAAGTTAACTGACTGTTTGAGTTCCTCCGCTTATTGTGGCATTGACTGTGCTAACCAGCACAGCCGCACAAGCGCACAGTTGCGACGCTACAACACGAATTTTATAAATTCATTTAAATTGGCGGTAAGTCATTACCCGAACTTGACTAATTTGGAAAAGTTTTTGCATCTTCGGTCTTGCTTGACGGGGGATGCCATTAAAACTATTGCTGCTCTGGAAGTCACTGACGCGAATTATAAGCAGGCTTTGGAGCTTTTGGCTAATCGATATGGCAATAAATATATAATCTTTCAAACCCATATTCACAAACTTTTTGAAACCCCTACAGCCACCAAGGGGACAGTGAAGCAACTAACACGTCGTCGATAACATTAATGTTCATTTACACGCACTGCGCTCCCTCGCAAAGGATAAAATTATATTAGAAGCCATCTTAGTACACATCGCTAAAAAGAAGCTAGATGCCTCCACAACCAACAAGTGGGAAGAATCATTGAACTACAACAGCCTTCCCACGTGGAAAGAGTTTACGGCGTTTATAAACTCTTGTTGTCAATGTTTGACAAGCCAAGAAACTCCGAGAAATTCCTGCTCAGTGACGCTAAACTCAAGAAAACCCAAATCAGCCTTTGTGGCGGCCAGGCAGTGTTGTCTGAAGTGCAATTCTTCCGACCATTCAATACAAAAATGTCAAAATTTTGCGAACATGCCAGTTCTAGAAAGGTTTAAAGAAATTAAAAGGCTTAGACTCTGTGTGAATTGCTTAAGCAAAGGGCATTCAGTAAAACATTGTCGTTCTTCACGGTGTAGGATATGCGCATCGCCACATCATTCAATGCTACACCGTTTTTCTTCGCAACCTTCGTCGTCGTCCACACAAGACCAGCCTTCTAACACTCTTCCTTGTCAACCATGCACATTAAAAGGGGAGGTTCTCATCTAGAATCTTGAAATTTTCGATTTTTTTTTATTTCATATTATTAAAGTTTAATATGTCTAGAATGTTCCTTTAAAATATTTTGTTGATCCGAGCACTAGAACGGATTCTACAGCCCATTGATTGTCGCGGTGTCATGATCGCAGCGGGGCGCTCTTAGCCTGTGCCGCGCGGCGTCGGGTCTCGGGCGCGGCGCTCGGCATAGGTAAAAAACTTATTGTCCGAAGGAAGCAAAATTGAATAGATGATTTTAGTTCCCTAAATTTTATATATAGATTCAGCGACCCCAAAAACCTACATATATATACGCAATCCCAAAACGAAAAATTCGTTTATATTCGAAAAATTGTCGACGAAAAGTTACTTAAACTTCAAACGCGATTATCTCAGAACTTTGTTTTTTAAGATTTTACAAATTTGTGTACAAGATAACTCAAAAACGGTTCAACCAATCAACTTCTAGTTTCGTGCATATTAAAGTAAACAATTTTCTTCATAGAAAGAGTGGAGCACATTTTGAAAATTTTAACATTAACTCCTTTTTGTTAGTCATAAACTATGAAAAAAAAACAGCCAAAAACGGCACAAAAATTTCAAAATCGCGCCATTCCGTCAATTTTAAATTTTTTTTTTAAAGTCGTTCACTCTTTCTGAGACAAATTTATTCTAGTTTACAATAATGTTATCATTATTTGATTTCAGGCTAATTTGCGACCCCTAGATTGTACACAGCTGGGCAATTTTCGAAAAACATGCCTTCGGAGAAGCTGAATAACGGGCGCCATTTTGATTTTTTTGCATAAAAAAATTTTTTTTGTACAGATAAATGTACAACAAAAGATACTGCCAAATATCATTTCCCTATGTCTTGTCATTTTCCTTCAAATAAATCACGAACTTTACCTTCTTTTTAGCGCGCTAGATGAGAACCTCCCCTTAAGTCCCGCACCAGGCAGCAACACATCGCTTCATTCGGCCATGGTAGCATACTCTGACCAGGTCATTTTAGCTACAGCGATGATTTACATCAAGGACAAGTTTAATAATTTAATTCTCCTACTCGGGTGCTACTCGATTCAGCATCACATTTGAATTTAATATCTGAGTCACTAGTCAACCGATTGCAGCTCAGACGAAAGCGAATTGATGCAGAAGTAAGTGGAATCGGCGACCTGATATCAAAGGTTAGATTTGCTACGACCATTACAGTGAAATCTAGAGTTAACAATTTTACTACTCAAGCGGAAGCAATGGTCCTCAGCAAAATTACAGGCGTCCAACCCGAAGCTAACATCGACATTCAATGTTGGGACATTCCGGAAAACATAAGTTTGGCAGACCCTAATTTCAATGTACCTCAACGTGTCGATCTCCTCTTAGGGGCAGAGATATTTTATCACCTGCTTGGAGTTGGACAAATTAAATTGGGAGCTGAATTGCCGTTATTGCAGAAAACTATTTTTGGCTGGATCGTTGCCGGTAAATTTAAAGCAGCTTTCAGCCATAAGGAATTCGGAAGCCTGGTAGTTAACCAATTAGACCAGGAGCTGTTGTCAGAATCCACCCTACAAAGACAGGTCGAAAGGTTCTGGAAAATTGAGGAAATTGGAAGTGTTGCTTCGTAGTGGTCGGTTGAGCAAAGGAAATATGAGAAACATTTTAGCAGTACCACGACAAGAGATTCGGATGGACGATTTGTTGTGAGACTACCGTTCAAACAAAATCTACAGGCATTCGGTCGTTCATATGACGCTGCCATACGAAGCTTGTCTCGATTTGAAACTAAGCTTAGTCGAAACCCAGCATTAAAACAACAGTACGTCGATTTCATGCAGGAGTATGAGCATATGCACCACATGGAACTGGCACGTGCCGAAGCGAAGTATTTCGTTCCCCATAGGTGCGTACTTCGTCCTGATAGCTCAACCACGAAGTTACGGGTTGTTTTTAACGCTTCTTGTCCCACGGACACTAACCTTTCACTAAACGACATATTGATGGTTGGTCCAGTAATTCAGGAAGACTTGTATGCAGTCCTCATTCGATTTCGACTTCGAAAGTACATGGTTACCGCGGATATATCCAAAATGTACAGGCAAATCCGAATTGCGGATGAAGATCAGGCATACCTGGGAATTTTGTGGCGAGAGAGCGATCAGGACCCTGCTAGAACATATTTTCTTTCAACAGTCACATACGGTACTTCGTGTGCTCCGTATCAGGCCACTTGGTGCCTGAAGGCACTAGCTGACGAGCACGCGACCACGCATCCAATTGGATCCAAGGCAATCGATAATAACTTCTACGTTGACGACATGATTAGTGGTGCTAACTCTCTTGAAGAACTGTTTCAACTAAAACATCAAATTCAAACCTTCTTGTCGTCAGCCAAATTCGAGCTCCGGGAATGGTCGTCAAACAACAAGGAATTCCTGGAAACAATCCCCGCAGATCAGCGCGAAGAGACTAGGAACATTAACGACACCGATGTAGTCAAAACGCTGGGGTTGATATGGAACCCTACAACTGACAAATTCCAATTCAATTGGAGTTCTGGACATCACCTTTGCCGGAAAATCACCAAACGTACCATCCTTGCCATTGCCTCATCGCTATTCGACCCCTTAGGACTAATTAGTCCCATTATAGTCCTTGCAAAGATGATTCTGCAAAAGCTTTGGAATTTAAAATTAGCCTCGGACGAAGCGTTTCCGATGGATCTCCACCAGGAATGGAATAGCTACTACACCCAACTTCAAGATGTTTCAAAAATAATCGTTCCTCGACATCTCTACTCTAGCACGCCACAGTGGTGCGAATTACATGGATTTGCAGACGCCTCTATCAAGGCTTATGGCTGCTGTCCCTACTTAAGATGCGTGTCGACATACCGGCACATCCAGGTTCGCTTAATTTCTTCTAAGTCTAGAGTTGCACCGCTCAAGACGCAATCACTCCCGAGACTGGAATTATGTGCAGCTTTACTCTTGTCGCAATTAGTACATCGCTTAGTTCCACTCATCAAGCCTGTTAATCGAACAATCTTGTGGACTGACTCAGAAATTAGCTTATATTGGATATATGGAGAAGCTCATTCTTGGACCACTTTCGTCGCAAATCGTGTTTCGCAAATCCAACAACTAACCGACTCACCCTGGTGGCGCCATGTTAACTCAAAATCCAATCCAGCCGACATTTGTCGCGAGGCTGCACCGCAAACGCTCTGAACTCATCAATTTGGTTCGTTGGTCCCAGTTTTTTGCACGAACCAGAGGAACGATGGCTTTCAAATATCTCGACCAGTTTAGCATTTGGTGCACAAAAAACTCTCTTGAGCTTAACGTCTCCAAATGCCAATCCATCACTTACTCTCGTAGACGCCCTACTTCTCCCTCCCGAGTCTATCGTTTGTCTGACAAACCCATCCCCTCCGTCTCCTCTCTTCGCGATCTAGGTGTCATCTGTGATTGCGAACTCAACTTTCGTGAACACATTGACTATGTGATTGCAAGAGCCAACTCCGCGCTAGGCTTCGTGAAGCGCTGGTCCAAGGAGTTCCTCGACCCTTATGTTGCCAAATCCCTCTTTGTCACCTTCGTTAGGCCTCTCCTGGAGTACGCTAGCCAAGTTTGGTCTCCCTCCCAATCCAACAGTATAAACAGGATTGAGGCTGTACAACGCAGGTTCCTTCGTTTCGCTCTTCGTGAGCTTCCCTGGTCAGTCCCTCACAATCTTCCGCCCTACGAAAACCGCCTCCTTCTTATTAACCTGCAGCCCCTTTGGAAGCGTCGTGACCTCGCCGATATTACCTTCATTCATCAGTTGCTTATCGGCGAGATCGACTGTCCCTCTCTTCTTCAACGGGTCCCCATTTACACCAATCCCCGTACCCTCCGTTCGGCCCCTCTTTTTCGCCCTGCTCACCACCGCACCAACTACGGCCTTTCTGAGCCCCTCACGCGTATGCTTCGTAAAGCCAACTCCCTCCCATCCTTTGATTTCCAAATGAGTAAGGCATCACTCAAGAAATGCCTTAATAACCCCCTTAAGCTTTGCCCGCCCCACTCCCTTTCCCTACTCTCCTTTCTTCTTATTTTTGTTGATTATTTTCTAAGTCTAGTTGTTAGTTAATTAATTTTTTTTCTTTATAAGTCCTTATTTTATGTAGCTTGTATTAAGCGCAAATTAAATAAATTAAATAAATAAATTGTAAATTTACAAAAATCATCAATGTCCCAGAGAAGCGGAAATGCAGATTGCTAAAATCGGAACTATTAAATTCTCAACTCGATCTTGTCGCCTCAAATAAATTCATCAACCAGTATGCAAAACTACTTAGGATATTCGCGTGGGCGCTAAGGTTTTGTGGAAACGTCGCGGCTCGTCTTCGAGAAAGGGGCCTCGCCATAAATTGGTCGTTGTCAGCAAATGTTTCAAGCAACCTTACTCCAGAGGAAATCAAGGAGGCCCAAAGGCGGATCCTGTTTGTCGTACAGGTGCAAACATTCGGACGTGAAATTAAAGCATTGGCACAGAACAAGCCAATTGATCGAGATAGTCGGCTAAAGTCACTATGCCCTTTTCTTGACGAAGGCACGCCAAGATTGCTGCGTGTTGGCGGAAGATTGAGGGATTCTAACCTTCCGGTGGACGTGAAATTCCCTATTCTTCTGCCTAAGGGGCACCCACTATCGACTTCCTACCTGACTCACCTGCACAAAAAATTATTCCATGCAGGAAGCCAAGCACTGGTCGCAGCTTCTCGGCAATTAGTCTGGATCATCAACGTTAAGGAAGCAGCAAATCAAGTCGTGAGGAAGTGTGTGCATTGTTTTCACTACCGGCCAAAAACACTGCAGCAAATAATGGGAAATCTTCCGCCAGAAAGGATATCCTATTCGCCTCCCTTCACAAATACAGGCGTGGATTTCTGTGGCCCAATTTGGATCTCATCACGTATTCGAGGCCGACCATTACAAAAGGCGTACATTGCACTATTCATATGCTTTGCAACCAAGGCTGTACACCTTGAAGTGGTCTCAGACCTCTCCGCCGACTCCTTTATATTGGCCCTGAAAAGATTTGTAGCCCGTCGTGGAAAATGCTCAACCTTGTTCTGCAACAATGCAACAAATTTTATTGGTGCACAATCAAAGCTATCCGAGCTGCATCAAACTCTCTTCAACGAAAAGGAAAGAGTCGAATTTTGCAGACTTGTACCGACGATATGATTTCCTTCCGGTTCATTCCCCCTCGCTCTCCCCATTTTGGAGGGTTATGGGGGAGTACAATTAAATCAAAGCATCATTTGTATCGCGTAATGCATAACTCCTCATTAAGCTTCGAAGAGCTGGCCACGGTCGCAGCCCAAATTGAAGCCATTCTCAATTCGAGGCCAATATCAGGCTTGACGACGGACCCCAACGATCACCAAGCCCTTACACCTGGGCACTTCCTAATCGGAAGGCCGTTATGCGCCCTAGCGGAACCTGATCAAACACAGGAAAATATCTAATCCCTGAAACGATGGGCACTCGTTTGCGCCGTGCAGCAGCACTTTTGGAAGAGATGGCTTCGTGACTATATCCCGCAGCTACAACAGCGATGCAAGTGGAATGCCGCATCACCTGACGTCAAAATAAACACGTTGGTATTAGTTGCAGATGAGCAACAACCCCCGAAAAAGTGGATAATGGGACGAATCATCGAGACCCATCCAGGTTCAGATGGGCACACCCGAGTTGTGGACATCAAAACTCAACACGGCATCTTACGTCATTCCATCCACAAACTCGCACCTTTACCGCTCCAGAATTTGAAGACATCAACGTCTTCAAGGCGCCCGGAATAAACAGTTCGTTTACGGTCAGACAATTTGGTACCCGGAGAGGCTAGCCAGTTAGCTAGTTCCGAGGAGTTGGGCCGAGGCTAGCCGCATTCTAGCAATCGTCGCCTATCCCACCATCTGAGCTAGTGTAACAATTTTACAAAAATAAAGAACTCATTACTCGCCATCAGAGTTATCATTTCAAACCCCCTTCCTGTTTTTCGTTGTCGGATCGTGAAAAGGCTCGCGATGTTCCAGCTAGAATTAAATTAAACTTATAAGCTAAGAAAATAGCAAAATGAGAAGGCAGAATTAGATTAAGTTAACCTAAGGAAAGGGAAAGGGGCCTAGAACAACAATTCAAGAGGAACTGTGGTGGAATTCGTTCCTGAGAGACGATTTAGAGAGATGGAAGTCGAAAGAGGGAAGGGAGTTGGCCTTTCGAAGCATACGGGAGGCTCGGCAAGTCCGTAGTTGGTGCGGTGGTAAGCAGGGCGAAAGAGAGGGGCAGACCTGACTTAGCGGGGGTTGGTGTAGAAAGAAATCCGCTGAAGCAGAGAAGGACAATCAATCTCCCCAGAAAGCAGCTGATGGATGAATGTAATATCAGCGAGGTCGCGCCGCTTCCATAAGGGCTGCAAGTCAATAAGCATCAAGCGGTTTTCGTAAGGGGGAAGATACAGACGGTCAGACCAGGAAAGCTCACGTAAAGCAAACCGAAGGAACCTACGCTGAAAAGCTTCAATCCTGCTGATGCTTGTAGATTGGTATGGAGACCAAACTTGGCAAGCGTACTCGAGGAGAGGCCTGACGAAGGAGACGTAGAGGGATTTGGCAACATAGGGATCAAGGAACTCCTTAGACCAGCGCTTAACAAAGCTAAGTGCAGAGTTGGCTCTAGCAACCACACTGTCAATGTGATCACGAAAATTAAGTTCGCTATCACAAATGACACCAAGGTCGCGAAGAGAGGAAACATAGGGGATAGTTTAGATAGATAACTGGTAAACTCTGGGGGGAGAGGAAGGGCGTCTGCGGGAAAAAGTAATAGATTGGCATTTGGAGACATTAAGCGCAAGAGAAATTTGTGGCACCATATATGAAAGTTGTCAAGGTCGTCTTGAAGGAGTCGTGAGTCCGTGGGAGAGGATATCCGTTTAGTGATTTTCATGTCGTCGGCGTAGATAAAAAGATCCGAGTGCTTAACAATACACTCAACATCATTAATAGCCAGAATGAAAAGCAACGGACCTAAATGGCTTCCCTGGGGAACACCAGAATTGGCCACGAAAGGGTTAGAGGATGAGGAACAGAAGAGGACCTTGTACTGGCGTTGATCAAGATATGACTTCAACCAGGAGAGAAAAGGCTGATTGAAGCCAAGGTAGCTGAGTTTGAAGATAATTAATTTATGTGAGATTTTGTCGAACGCCTTGCTGAAGTCAGTAGCGATGATGTCGACCTCCTCACCGTTTTCCAAGGCACATAGTGTTTTAGAGACGAAGTCGGTAAGGTTAGTAGTAGTTGACCTGCCTTTAAGGAAACCGTGCTGTGAAGGGGAAAATAAGGATTTACAATGAAAGATTAAACAATCGTATACAATTTTTTCGAAGAGTTTGGGTATGCAGGAGAGTTTGGCTATAGGACGGTAGTTGGAGATATCACTCTTACAGCCCTTTTTATGAATGGGGATGATAAAGGAATCTTTCCACCTAGAAGGGAAGATACCTTGGGCAATAGAAAGTTGAAAGATGTAGGTAAGAGGTTCAATCAAGTGTTGAGCGCACTTTTTCAGAACGATGGCAGGGACTCCGTCAGGACCTGGGTTGTGATCATCAGCAAGAGTGTTGATGGAGGCAGCAACTACTGAAGAGTCAATGTTGACAGATGCTAGGGTAGTCTGTGGGCAAGAGTGCATGAAGTGGAAGTAGGTAGCATCAGGCTCGGGAGAGTGCTCACTGAAGGATTGACTGAAGTGTTTAGCGAAAAGATTAGCAATTACGCGAGGGTCTTAAGAAGACGTGTCGTCAAGTTTAAGTGTTGAAGGATAGCCACTGGATTTTCTTTTGACGTTAATGAATTTGTAAAAGCGTTTAGGATCTGAGCGAAGAGTTTACTGCATATGTTCCAAATATTCGAGGTAAGAGGATTGGCTGTGTTCAGAGAACAGGGAAGCCACAGAGAGGTAATTGGACAGGTCGGGATCCGATCGAGTTAAGAGATAGGCCTGCCACAATTTGTTTCTCTTGTTTCGAAGAGAGCGAAGTTCTTTATTGTACCAAGGGGGAGATGAGGCATGATCTCTACGAGGTTGGAAGGGAATATACTGAGCTAAACAGGCAAATAGTTCGGTGTAGAAAAAGTCTGCGACATCCTCAACAGAAAGCTGTGAATCAGTTGAGAGGGATTGAAGGGACGATTGATCAAGTAGGTGATTTAATTTGCTAAAATCCCCTGCTCGGAAGTTGAGAGAGTAAGACGTTTCAGAGTGAGTATGAAGGAGGGGGATTCAAGAGAAAAAGTGAGGAAGGGTGGGGGGTGATACTAGTCCAGTGTGGAGAGGAGATGAGTACTCTCGATGACAACCGAGTTGACTGGATCGGAAGAAAAAATCAAATCTAACTGCTTACCCAGATTGTTGGTTACACCACTAATTTGGTAGAGACCAGAGTCGGAGACGCGGTCAATGAAGAAAGTCTCTTTATCAGAGAAGGTCTTGGAAGGCACATAATGGAGTTCGTCATCAGACCGGATCCATTAAAGGCGAGGGAAATTAAAGTCGCCAAGAACGATGACTTCATCATTTGGACCAAGACTATTGAAGAGTGAATCAATCACATCGGTGGCAATTTTATACGTCTCAAGTGGCTGCGAGGAACGAATGTAGACACAGAGTATATACAAGAATTTAGAAGTTAGAGAAATTTTTATGCAGACGAAATTACAATTAGTGGTGTTAGAGGAAGTAAAAAGGCAAGCTCCGAAGCGATTGCGAACAGCAAGGAGGACGGCGCGCCCAGTAGGGGCTAAGTCATTATCGCTGGTGTCAGCACGAAAAACGGTGAAGTCCGCAGAAAATAATTCATTGCTATTTACGCTAGGGATTAAGTTGGTTTCTGTGAGCGCAAAAATGTCGTAAGGGAAGAGAAAGGAATTCTGGAAAACTGAGTAAGTTTTAGATTGCAGGCCTCTAACGTTTTGGTAGTATATGGAAAGACAGCTAGGGGGACGGACTTTGGCAGAAGAGGGTAGGGAACGGGAAGAGGATTGAGTGCTGGCAGGGTTAGGAACTAAAATAATTTTTGTGATCAACGCGGGCTTTTTGAAGGTGGGAGACACGCCGAGAACTAAAATAGGAAGCGAAGGAAGCTAAATCGGTTGATACCTTATCCGGAGTAATGCTGAATTCAGCATGGTATTTGAAAAAGAGCTCGCGAAGAGCAATGAGGTCAGTAGGGAGGCCCTCCTGGTGAATCGAAACCAACATGTTAGTTTTAGTTTTGCCGTCAATACAGACGGAGTCTGGTTTGTCATGGAGGTAGGCAAGGAGAAGGCGAACGTTAGCGTGGATTCTATGGTCACGCAAACGTGATAACAGATAACGTCCTTCAGTTGATCCTGCGGATGTCATGGTGAACTTAACGACAGGTGGGATTAAAATGATAAGCACGCATTTTGGTATGGGGATTCTAACTCAAGTATGAAATAGAGAAGGTTGTATTGTTAAGAGTTTTGTTTTGGGCGATCGAGGCGGCGTAGCCGGTTTAGCGATAAGGTGCCTGGTTGCATGTATGAAAGTTTGTTAATGAGGGCTTGTGAACGAATTTGTAGTAACCTTGATCTTGAGAATTGTGAGTAGCCTTGGAAGCTTGCAATTGCGAGTTGTAATATGTTGTGGTGAGTATGTAGATTAACACGTTAAGGACGGCGCAGTTTTTCCTGTTTCGCTTCATTCGGCGGCAGCAAAAATCATACTTTGCGTTATCTGGCGGCGGCTTGCACAAAATGTTGTTTAGCAAAACTTCATACTCAAAAGTGTAGTTTCCTTTTATTCTTCGTTTATTATATCATATATGCGGCGCTAGTACCCACAGGTCGTTGTGTACATGCCGCATATCATCGCTACCATCTCAAACTATCGAATGTGAAAATAGCTCTTTTTACAGATAGCAAAAAACTGCTATAATTGTGAATGAAAATAAGAATTTATTTATTTATTTACAAACAAAGGTACAAAGCAAACTTCTAAAAAAAAAAGTACTAAGTGAAAATAACGTAATTTTATATTTTTCCTGGGCTTCCAACAAAACTAAAAATTCAACGAATTTACCGCTTACTTATCATGACCTCACACGCGTTGGAATAATTAGGGAATCCTGGAAACTTTTTTACCGTTTTGCCAGATCTGGCACATGTAAACAAACAAAATAAGCAATACAGGCGTGAAGTATGACTATGGAAAAATTATTTTTTCACATTCGATAGTTTGAGCTGTTTGTGACGATATATGCGGCGCTCTATACAAAATTAGTTTATTTTTCCTGTTATTCGATTTTTGATAAGCACTTGCACTTAGTTGGTTCTGTAAATATAAACCTGATTGTTGATATTTAGTCTTTACAGATTACTAATAGATAGTGAACTGCTATTGAGGTGTAACTTTGTTTTTCATTTTGTACGCAAGAATTTCGAAATAAAAAATTTAAAGTTGATTTTATCTGGTAAGCAGAATTATCAGACATAGCCGGTAAAATTTGTAATAATATATTATATTAGAATTTTCACCCCCTACAAAATGGATGAAATGGATTTTACGAGAATAGATTATTCATCAGATGAGTCTACAATTGTATTCCACAGAAAAAGACCAAGGCTGATGATACTTTCATCTTCTTCAGAGGAGAATAACAATGACATTTATGATCGGGAGGAAAGTGACTCTGATAAATATACTACTGTTTCGGAAAAAAGTGATGAGGAGACAGAATGGCAGCAGGTCACAGGAAGAAGCAGTTTGAAATATCAGTATATGGAAGACGAGGAATTTTTGCACGGAAATGTTAATTGCGATGATCCTTTTTCGTTGTACCAGTTATTTTTGTCAGACAATCTTCTAGAATTGATAGTGAAAGAAACAAATAGATATGCTGAACAATCTAACGTTGGTGTTGAAAATAGTTCTTTATCCACCACCAGAAAACACCAACTATCCTGGATGCCTCTTACGATAGGAGAAATAAAAAAGTTTATTGGCATACTCATTATTATGGGTCAAGTACGGTTGCCAGAAATTAAGTTATATTGGTCGAAAAATACAATGTATTCAAACGCACGTATAAAAAAAGTTATGAAACGTGATCGTTTTTTGTCTATACTGAAATATTTACACTTTTCTGACAATGAAACAGCTATAATTGACGATCGGTTGGACAAAATTCGTAACATTGTGAAAATAATCGTTGATTCATTCAAAAATGCAGTGAAACCTGGAAAAAACATTGTAATAGATGAAAGCATGATTCCATGGCGAAGGCGACTAATGTTTCGCCAATACATTCCAGGCAAACTGCATAAATATGGTATTAAATTATACAAATTGTGTATGACTGGAGGCTACACTTATAATGTTGAAATTTATACTGGAAAGACCGTAAACTCCACAACGAAAGGACATGCACATGACGTTGTAATGCCATTGATGAATGGATTGTTATTTGAGGGTCGCACTTTGTATACAGATAGTTACTATACAAGTGTACCTTTAGCTGAAGAACTTTTAGATAAATCAACGAATTTATGTGGTACCGTAAAAGTAAATAGAAAATTTCTACCAGTAGAAGCAAAACTAAAACAAAAACGAGGTGACATTGTGAGTGTTGAAAATCCTAAAGGAGTTAAATTTGTTAAATGGACAGATAAAAGGTCAGTCTGCATGTTAACTACTTGCAACAATCATACTTGTGCTATTATTGAAGGAACAAGTGGTAAACTAAAACCTGATGCTATTATTGACTACAATAATGTGAAGAAAGGCGTTGATATCTCCGATCAAAATGCATCATATTACAATTCCTTACGCAAAAGGAAGACTTCAGGGACGCTAGCAGTTCGAAAAAACCCGTCGACCCATCTAAATATTGTGATTTATGTAAAATTACAGTGTGTTTTCCAGAATTGGAAATTTCATCTACGTACAAACGCACATAAGAATAAAACCATCAGTTCTTATAGTACTGGTAAGTTCAAAAATTTTATTTATTTTTCTCTGAAAACTATCTTAATATTTTATATATTTTTAAGGCCCCTTAAAGTGTATAAAATCCTCATTTAAAAAAAAGAATTGAAACTTTGCTAGTGTTGAATGAAAATGAATCTTTATTAAACCCTAAAGAATTTATGCAAACATCCAAGAACACTTTGTTGTTCGCACTAGAAGATCTTTTACAAATACACAACTCTTTTAAATTCAATATTGAATTATTCTGTGAATATATAAAAATGGTGGAAAGTAAGTTAGAAGAAGACGATTATGAGCTCATATCATCAATTAAATCATTTTAATCAAAAATTAGAATAGTAATTCTTAAAGAAGATATATGCAAAATATACGATGAAATGGTAGAGAATATTTTATGCAAATTGGATGGAATTCCAAGAAAGAGAGAGCGGTTGGTCGTTTACAAGAATTAACTCTCTTGAAGTCAATATCAACCAATATAGTCCTTTGAGAGGATCTCAATATATCCCTCCACCTAAAAACTTACAACAAAAGCACGCTTGCATTAATATTCAAAATGATGATGTGTACTGCTTCAAGTGGTCAGTAATATCAGCATTATACCCTGTAAAGGATAATGCTAATCGACCAATTTCATATCAGGTGGAAGATATAACTGCGAAAACCATCATTTTAAAAAACAGTGTAAAGTTAGAGTTTGGAGACTTGGAATTTCCATTAGTTGTTGCTGATATAAAAAACTTTGAGGAGATGAATCCATCCACCAGTATAAATGTTTTCGGATATGATCAAACTGGAGCCAATACATGCGGAATAGTCGGACCCTATTATATGACCAAGGAAGAAAAGTTTAATCATATAACTATGCTGCTTCTTCAAGATAAAAAATATTTCTAGGTTAGTAATCTAAATCCTTAAACTAGCTTAATATTAATCAAAATATTTCATGTAGATTAATTGGTAAACAACTAACGAATCACAAGGAAATGATTTATCTATGTAATATTTGTCTCCAACATTTTCACAATCAGGAAGCGCTGAACATACACAAGACAGCATGCAATAAGATGGCATAATGCCATCTCCTGAGCAAGCAGATCTAAAGTTCATCGGACACCATCGCCAATTAAAGGTTCCATTCACCGTTTATGCTGATTTGGAATGCATTCTAAAGGATGTAGACGTTTGTATTCCAAATCCACTTCATGCATCAACCACTACACTTCAAGAGCATGTGCCATGTGCTTCCGCTTATAACATTAAATGTTCTTTTGATCACAGGTTGGATATATTTAGAAACTATAAAGGTAGGAATGCGCCCTATAATTTTATAAAATCTTTAGTTGATGATGCTAGGTATATTTTTAATAAATATTTAAGTAATCCAAAACCAATGACCTCCTTAACAAGCCAAGAACAACAGGTTATGAGCAAACTGTGTCATATTTTTCCATAATTTCTCAGGCTATGATTGCCATTTGTTTATAAAAAGTCTTGCTGAATTTGAGGGTGTTATGACCATAATTCCTTTAAATAAAGAAAAATATGTATGTCTATCAAAAAGAATATTTGTTAATAAAACTAGTACTGGTAATAATACTATCGAACTTAGATTTCTTGATTCAAGTAGATTTATGCAAGGAAGTTTAGAGGCCCTAGCAAAAAGTCTATCGCTTGACGACTTTTTTACTGTAAAATCAGCTTTCTCCAATCAAAATGATTTTCAACTTATGATCAAAAAAGAAGTATTTCCTTACGAATATATTAATTCATGGCAAATATTAGAAGAGGAAAGCCTCCCTTCTCAAGATAAATTCAACAATAAATTTACAAATAGTGTGTGCTCTGATGAAAATTACGTCCATGCTATAGCGGTTTGGAATAACTTTCATTGTAAAAATTTGTGGGATTACTTAGAACTTCGTTTAAAAACTGATGTCCTCTTATTAACCGATATATTTGAAATTTTTAGAAAGATTTGTATGCTAATTTATAACTTAGACCCTTGCCAATACTACACTGCACCAGGATTGTCTTGGGATGCAATGCTAAAGACAACAAATATTACTTTTGAGCTTTTTACTGATATTAATATGTTCAATTATATTAAAAAAGGAATCAGAAGAGGGCTGGTTTAGTGTTCACATCGTTGTGCTTTAGCTAATAATAAATATATGAATAATTTTGATAAAACTAAGGAATCAAGTTTTATAACATATTTAGATGCGAATAACTTGTATGGTTGGGCGATGTCTCAATCACTACCCTATTCTAAATTTGAATGGGTTGAAGATAGTTCTCTCCGGGAAAATTCGTAAATATTAATTACTGCTTAACTTAAAAAAGCCGCAGAACAATAATTGTGCGGAGTGTAATGAACCATTATTCGATACAAATGTGAATTGCGGATACTACGACAGAGTGTTTCATAAACGCTGTGCTAAACTATCGAAGAACGTATTTGATGTAATTTTAAATAATTAGAATATATATTGGAAATGTTTTGTTCGTTCAAAAGTGGGTGCCCCAGACACTTCCCTGCAGTTGAAATCGGTGCTCAGTGAAATTTCTGAATTAAAACACCTGATTTCTTCAATTACATCTAAGTTGAATTCTTGTATGCTTAATGTTCAGTCGCAGTCGGTCTGTAAGCAATCATCGACAACGGTTTCTACGCCCAAAGCGGATACCATCAAACGTTTTAAACCAAGGAAGCAAGAAGTGCTCGTCTTCCATCAGCTGGGCTGTTACAATATAGCCCAAATCAATAATTTAAAATTAAACATATTAAACATGTAATTATTTATCACGCGCAAGTCCCAGGACCTAAAATCCACTTGCCTATCATTTCCTCATATCAGGTATACCATATCGAGGTTACCTGTCGCAATTATTAGAAAAACGTCGCGACACCATCGCGACACCACGTCAGCGTCTTCTACGATTTCCAAATCTGGGGTCACGCGGCCCGCTCATAAGGCACGCGGCACGACCCCGACCTCCGAAATCGGCACTCTAGGAAAAATGCAGTTCATTCGCGATCACCGTTCGGTTCGGTCCTGTTAAAGTCTGGTGTAACCACATTTGATTAAAATATTAAAAGTGATATAATTAGAAAGATAACTCTTCTTTTCTTTCTAAGATCCCTCGATCCGTAGTGATTACAATTTTTGTTTTGTAAAATCTTCTACCGAAGATTATTTTTGGCGCAGTCGGTAGGATTGCGCACGTGCGGTTTATCGATTTTTAATATATTAATGCGAAAACGCATATTAACGATCGGTTCGGGAAGAAGCCGAATATACGCACGTGTATATTAATACTTTATGCGCAATCGAACTCCTCGCAAAAAGATTCGCGATTGACGAGATCGGAGAGGATCGCTAAACAAAGAGTTCGAAAGAAGAACAACTTGTGCTGTGTTGTGCGCTGCCGAATAACCTATGCTGTGCTGCGCTGTGCTGAGCATCCCGTGCCGAGCATCCCAAGTTGTACCGAGCGTGCTGTACCGTGTTGATCCAGAACTAAGTGTCCGGAGCTGCCCTTGGAAAGTGCCTCACCAACCCATCTGCAAGAAGGACCATCCTAGACGTGCATCGATCCAGTGCTAAGTGTCCGGAACTGCCCTTGGAAAGTGCCTCATCAACCCACCTGCTAAAAGGACCACCAAGTTCCAAGTAAAACTCTTCTTTTTGTATATTTTAAGTAACAATAATATAAGTACTAGAATATCTAGCTAACGAACCTAATTCCAACCAATCCTAATCATATTCGGTGCGAAAAAGCGAAAAACAAGTGTACAGGCAAACTAAAATTGCCCTAAGTATATATTAAATTAAAACACAATGGCCGAGGAAAATAATGACTTAAGTATGTTAGGTGATAATTTGAGAGCATCTCTTGATAATATGCGAAGTAGAATAAACGCAATTAACTTAGAAGCCCCAAATCCTCTTCGCATAAATTCCCCTCCCTCAATAACCATAGATCCTATGAAATACCTAAACAAATTACCCGAGTTTTACGGCAACCCCAACTACCTACAGAATTTCACAGACCTGATCAACAGAATCCACCCCATCTTACAAAGTTACGACGAATTATAACAACTAGTCTTTTCAGACACAATCAAGTCAAAATTAAAAGGAAGAGCACGTGAGGTAGTTGAAATCAATTACCATATAAAATCATTGGTGGAATTGAAAACTTTGCTCAATAATAATTTCGGAGATAGGAAATCCGCAGATCAGCTCTTCGACGAATTGAAGAGTGTAACTTTCAAAACGACCAGTCAACATTTCCATAACGAAATCAGATCAGTTCTCAGACGCCTCAATATAAAGACCACCCAAGAAAATAATTTAGACTCTCAAAACCTCGAGCTCATTTTAAAGGCAAATATTAATTCAGCATTACACCTTTTCAAAAATAAGATACGAGAACCGATGAAGTCTATCCTTTATTGTAGGGCACCATCAGATTTAGAAAGCGCAATGAACATTCTCTACGAATCGGGACACGCTTTCTTTAACCCATTTGAATACAGTAACAGAAAGCCATCGAGAAACAATAGAAATGAACAAGGAAATCGACCTAATAGACCCCGTAATGAGAGACAAAACCCTCGTGCCAGTAACAATAATAATAATGGTAATACAAATAACTTCAGAAGACCATTTGCCCCAACGAGTAACACAAATAATAGGCAATTCCAACCTTCAACGCGAAATTCTTTCCCAAATAGTAAACCCAATAATGCAACATATTATAACCCTACAAACTACAACAATAATAACAGCAATACAAATAATTACCCTAGATACAACCAGAATTCGAATAATTTCAGATTTGGCCAGAATAATAACAATTATAACCATTATAATTCTAATAACTTTAATAACCAAAGACTTAATAATAATAACTACAACCCCAATAATAATAACAGTAGCAATAAGTAGCACCGGAGCCGATGGAAGTGGACCTGGCACTTGCCCATTCGAACAACAACAGAGCGATTCCGAGTGTGTCAGAGAACACAGCCCAAAATTTTCACGCAAGGGCCTCGGATCCAATCTACCCTATTTGATTTTTAAATCTAAAACTATCCCCCTTAAATTCATAATCGATACTGGGGCAACCCACTCGATTATTAACCCTGACCTCTGCCACCCTAAATGGATAAAAGATCTACCAGAACCCATCAATTTAAAAACCCTCAATCACACCGTGCAAATAAACAAAAAGGCAACGATACCTTTTGTTAAAGATAGCGCTTTCTCAGCGTTACTTATTGTAAAGCAAATCATATTTTGCCATTATATTTTTGTTATATGCTTGAATTTTTTTTTGATGATAAATGGTCTCTACTGAATGTAAACTCTCTTCTGTTCTAAATTTCGAAGAAGCAATTTGTTGAGTTTTGAAGAATAAATTCTTAAAAGGTTATGGGCCCAGTACACGTGTTTGGCAACTAGCTGTGTTTTCCTGCTACATTTTTTTATGGATAAAGAAAACGTTGTGTCTGATAGTAGTGCTATCGAAGATTCTGCATTTCACTATCAAACATTATCAAATCGATCGGTGGAGGAATTTTATGAAATTGATCCGGAGGATTCGGTAATCCACATTGAACCATTATTTTCGCAACCACAACCTAATATGGCAGAATCAAAGATGTATCAACTTCATCGATTCAATGGACAAAATTACCAACTGTAGAAACTGCAAATGGAAATTTATATTACAGAAAACAAGCTGAAACCGTACATCATGGGGACAACCGCGAGGCCAGCAGCAAATGCAGGAGATTGAGATAATAAAGACGCTGAAGCTAAAGCGTTCATTATGAGAAGCCTCGAATTGGAGCAGCTCAAATATCTTACAAATTGTTCCACTGCTGCTGAAATGTGGAAACGGCTCAAGACCGTTCATTCAGAACGAAGTGAGCAATCCGCACAGGTACTGTTGGAAAAATTTATTAATTGTAAAATCGAAGAAGAAGAAAGCATGGCTGACTATGTGGCTCGTGTTATTCTGCTTAGTCAACGTCTAAGGGATATGGACATGGAACAAAAGGAGCCAATGATAATAGCAAAGATTCTAAGTAGTCTACCTTCGAAATTTGATCACGTAAGAACAGCATGGTATGCGGTGCCTCGAAGTGATCAAACTATAGAGAAATTAACGGATCGTCTGGTAAACGAAGAATCACTTTTAAACCTTCGAGCAAGTACTGGAGACAATAACACAGCTCAAGGTGGTGTTTTCGCAGTAATTAGCATTGATAAAAGAACCAATGATAAAACAACAAATAAAGATAATTTAAAACGAAGGGGCAAATGTAATTATTGCCACAAGCAAGGACATTGGGCTAGAAAATGCTTCAAGCGGCAAAGAGATCGACAATCAAAGCCAACAGATCACCGCAAGCAGAAGAGTACTGGGCACTCACTCATGCTTCAGAGGGAGACGGATGAACGTAGTTGTAATCGGTCAACTCGTGTGGAAGAAAGGCCACACCTTTTTGTTCTTCAATCAATGACGGAAAATGACAAAATTAGAGATGTATGGTTTGCTGATTCTGGTGCCACTGATCACATGTCTTTACAAAGGGAATTGTTTACAAATTTCGTGTCATTTTTGGACAACACATGTCAAGTCAGAGTTGGTGACGGTCGAAAGCTGTCGGTACTTGGAAAAGGCAACGTTGAAGTTCATGTCACTAACAGGAAGAGTTATACACCTGTGCATATCAACAAAGACGTTTTATACGTTCCACATCTTGGCCGAAATTTTATATCTGTATCGAGATCAGCCGAGAAAGGCATGAAAGTGATTTTTGACGAAGGTGCACAACGGGTCAGTTTCATGAAAGGATCAACTGTCATAGCTGATGGAATTCGTGACAACAGGCTGTATAAGATGAATTTGGAACCGGTCAAGTCAAGTGAACTGAATGCTGTGTCATCAGTATCATTAATATTGTGGCATGAACGTTTAGGCCATGTGAATTTCAGGACACTTCGGGAGATGAAGAACAAGGAAACTGTTAAAAACCTAGTTTTCAATGAGGTATCGAGCGACAATCCATTCTGTGAAGGCTGTTCATACGGAAAGCAGCATCGTATGAGTTTTCCAAAAACAGGAGCAAAACGAGCGCAAACACCTGGTGAGACGTTTCATGTAGACTTATGTGATAAAATGAACACATCATCAATTGGTGGTGCTAATTATTTTATGTTAATAAAAGATGACTTTTCTAGATACTGTTTTGTCTACTTCTTGAAAAATAAGACAGAAGTGTTGACCAATCTCATGAAGTTTTATGCAGATGTAAGAGCTGATGGTCACGAAATTAAAAGATTGAGATCCGATGGAGGCCTGGAATTTTGTAACGATGACATCAAACAATTCCTATTGAGTAAGGGAATTAAACATCAAACATCAACACTTCGAGCACCTGAACAGATCGGTCTAATCGAAAGACAGAACAGAACGGTCGTAGAAAGTGCAAAAGCTATGCTGCATGGCAGGCAGCTGCCGATGTTTTTGTGGGCAGAAGCGACGAACACAGCAGTGTACCTGAAAAACAGAAAAGCATCAGAGACTATTGGAGGAGTCACCCCGTACGAGAAATGGTTTGGATCAAAACCATCAATAGATCATCTCAGGGTTTTTGGTTGTGAAGTATATGTTCACGTCCCAAAGGAACAACGAACAAAGTGGGAGAAAAATTCCATTAACCCTTTCGTTACCAGCGCCGGATTTAGCCGGATTTTGCGTTTCTCTGATGCTTCCTGGGTTCGGAACTTCTTCAAGAAACACCTCTCTTTTCACCCCGTCAGCTGCACCAAAATTTCGTCAGCCGGACAACCAAACAGTTTCCGCGTCCTTGTTCCCTCAAAATACGCCTGGCTTCTCACCGACCCATCCAACCGCAGTATCTCTATAGGTAACGTCCGTATCTCTAAATTTTGTAATAAGTCCTCTAAGTCTGTTAAGTTTAGCCCTAATTTACCTAAGTCTAACACTAGCCATACTGCCAACTCTAACAATCGTCTTAGATCTATTACTAAACCTAGTTTACGTATCTGTAATCCAGTCCCTTCCTCCCCTAAGACTAGCATCAACTCCATTCCCTCCAAGCCCAAACCTTTAAAGTCCCCCAAACCTCGCAGCATTCGTCAGCGTAAATCTTCTCCTCCCCCTGCCAGCAACTCCAGTAATTGGCAACTTAAAGCTAGCTTATTCCCAAACTTTAAACAAGCTACTCCTTTAAAGTACCCCAACTTCGTTTACTCCCACACCTTGAACCCCTCTACTCCAAACCCTCCTGCAACAGCTATAGCCCCCTCTGTCTCCTCCCCCTCCATTTCTAAGAAGGGTACCCCGTCGTTAACTTCCTCCGCTCCCTCTCTCACTGATAGAAACCCTTCTTCCGTTTCCACTTCGATCTCTCCCCCTTCTACCTCTGATAAACCCTCCTTTATTGACCCTCTCCTCCCTCCGGTCGTGAAGTTAACTCGGCTTTCGGCTGAATCCCCTGACGGTCGTTACTTGCTTTCTCGCCTTCGCGATCGCAGGATTTACGACAATGTGCGACTTTTCCTAGCCTACCTTCATGACAAAGCAGATCACATTTGCATTGAGGGTAAAACTCGTACCAACGTCATAGTCTCCTTACACCAAGAGGGACTCCCGACCGACCCCACTGTCCTGCGTCAGCTTTTCCTTAAATTCCACGCAGCATTTGACGTCCCTCCCCAACAAATTTCCGACGACCTTTCTGCCTTTGCCTCTTACCTTAACTCCAAACGCATTTCCCATCTGCAAAAAAGTCGAACCGACTCGAAAAACTACTATTCCTCCTAACCCCCCCGCCTACTCTTCCGCCACACCCTCTCCCCCCCCACCTATCCTTGCTCTATCTGTTATAGCTCTGTACTACCAAAATGTCAGAGGCCTCCGTACTAAAACCGTCTCGGTTTTCAAGAACTCCCTCTCCTTTCCTTTTGACATCTTTGCCCTTACCGAGACTAACTTAACCCCTAGCATCTTCAGTAACGAACTTTTCCCCGCGGCTTTTTCAGTTTTCCGCGCCGATGCTTGCGACGACGGCTCAACCCCCTCCAACCGCGGCGTACTCCTTGCCGTGCACACTCGCCTCGGCGCCAGCCTCCTCACTTCATCCAATTCCTCCCTCTCCAATTTTGTCCTCGTCAAAATCTCTACTTCTGGCAAATCCCTGTACGTACTATGTGCATACATTCGCCCCTCCCAACCACTTGAGGCATACCGTCTTGTCACCGACGCGATAGACTCCATCTTCAGTACCCTTGGGCCCAATGATGAAGTTATCGTTCTCGGTGACTTCAATCTCCCCCGCCTCGAATGGCTCCGATCTGACGATGACCTCTACTTTGTCCCTTCCAATGCTCTCTCTGACAAGGAGACCTTATTTGTCGACCGTCTCTCCGACTCCGGTCTCTACCAAGTCAGCGGCATTACTAATAATCTGGGCAGACAGCTCGACCTTATCTTTTCCTCTGACCCAGTCAACTCGGTTGTCTCTCAGAGCTGCCACCTTCTCTCTACTCTCGACGAGTATCACCCACCACTACTTCTTACTTTTGGTCTCGAGACCCCTCCCCTCCACTCTACCTCTGAGACCTCCTACCATTTCAATTTCCGTGGAGGCGACTTTGGCAAATTGAACTACCTACTCTCCCAGTCATCCCTTTTTTCCCTCTCACCCAAATCCCAGCTTTCCGTTACTGATGCCCTTGACGCTTTTTATTCGGAACTCTTTGCCTGCATTGCCCAATCTTTTCCCTATCAACCCCGCAGAAATCATGCCTCCTCCCCTCCTTGGTATAATAAAGAACTTCGATCCCTCCGGAACAGAAGAAACAAACTCTGGCAATCCTACCTAGTTTCTCGTTCCGATCATGACCTCTCAAATTACCTCACCGCGGCCTCCCTCTTTTCCGCTCGTAGTGACTCTTCTTATCATGACTATCTATGTCATATGCAATCTGCCCTTATCTCCGATCCTAAACGTTTTCACCAATTTATTAATATCAAAAGGAAATCCAGCGGATACCCCTCTTCTCTTAAACTCAATGGCTATTCTTCCTCCGACCCCCATGAAATAGCTAATCTCTTTGCTCACCATTTTAGTCAATCTTTCAGTGAGCCTATTTTCGAGCCCGACACTAGCTATTTCCACTTTATGGCCTCCCGTCCTCAGACCTCCCTTGCCTCCATTAATATCGATCCCACAATGGTTGCTTCTGCCATTGCTGCCCTTCCCTCCGACCATAACCCTGGCCCTGACGGTATCCCCGCTCTTATTCTAAAAGAGTGCGCCCAACACCTGATCGTCCCCCTTTCCTTTATTTTTCAACTCTCCATCTCCCAAGGTGCTTTTCCTCCCAGGTGGAAGGACTCCTTTATCATCCCCATCCATAAGAAGGGCTGCAAGAGTGAGATTTCCAACTACCGCCCTATTGCTAAACTCTCCACCATACCTAAACTTTTCGAAAGCATCGTTTATGACTGCTTGTTCTTTCATTGCAAATCCATTTTTTCCCCCTCCCAGCATGGCTTCCTTAGGGGCAGGTCTACTGTCACGAACCTTACCGACTTCATCTCAAGTACCCTGTGTGCCCTCGAAAAAGGCAACGAGGTTGACGTCATCGCCACCGACTTCACTAAGGCATTTGACAAAATCTCGCACGCTTTAATACTCTTCAAACTTCACTCCCTTGGCTTTAATCAGCTTTTCTCCTCCTGGATGAAGTCCTATCTCGAACATCGCCAGTATAGGGTCCTTTTTTGCTCCTCTACCTCCAGCCCTTTTGTAGCCAACTCGGGGGTCCCCCAAGGCAGTCACTTAGGTCCGTTGCTTTTCATTCTGTCTATCAACGATGTCGAATGTGTCATCAAGCACTCAGACCTCTCCATCTATGCTGACGACATGAAAATCTCCAAACGGATATCCTCTACTTCTGACCCCTGTCTTCTTCAGAGCGATCTCGACCAGTTTAGCATTTGGTGCACAAAAAACTCTCTTGAGCTTAACGTCTCCAAATGCCAATCCATCACTTACTCTCGTAGACGCCCTACTCCTCCCTCCCGAGTCTATCGTTTGTCTGACAAACCCATCCCCTCCGTCTCCTCTCTTCGCGATCTGGGTGTCATCTGTGATTGCGAACTCAACTTTCGCGAACACATTGACCATGTGATTGCAAGAGCCAACTCCGCGCTAGGCTTCGTGAAGCGCTGGTCCAAGGAGTTCCTCGACCCTTATGTTGCCAAATCCCTCTTTGTCACCTTCGTTAGGCCTCTCCTGGAGTACGCAAGCCAAGTTTGGTCTCCCTCCCAATCAAACAGTATAAACAGGATTGAGGCTGTACAACGCAGGTTCCTTCGTTTCGCTCTTCGTGAGCTTCCCTGGTCAGTCCCTCACAATCTTCCGCCCTACGAAAACCGCCTCCTTCTTATTAACCTGCAGCCCCTTTGGAAGCGGCGTGACCTCGCCGATATTACCTTCATTCATCAGTTGCTTATCGGCGAGATCGACTGTCCCTCTCTTCTTCAACGGGTCCCCATTTACACCAATCCCCGTACCCTCCGTTCGGCCCCTCTTTTTCGCCCTGCTCACCACCGCACCAACTACGGCCTTTCTGAGCCCCTCACGCGTATGCTTCGTAAAGCCAACTCCCTCCCATCCTTCGATTTCCACCTGAGTAAGGCATCACTCAAGAAATGCCTTAATAACCCCCCTTAAGCTCTGCCCGCCCCACTCCCTTTCCCTACTCTCCTTTCTTTTTATTTTTGTTAATTATTTTCTAAGTCTAGTTGTTAGTTAATTAATTGTTTTTTTTTCTTTTTAAGTCCTTATTTTATGTAGCTTGTATTAAGCGCAAATTAAATAAATATATCTCCGCAGCCACTGGACGCCCCGTGTGTACCAGCGCCGGCTTTAGCCGGCATACACAAAACGCCCCGTGTGTACCAGCGCCGGCCTTAGCCGGCATTCATTTTCCGTGTTGTGTGTCCCAACACCGAATTTTGCCGGCATCTATTTGCCGTTCCTTATATTGGAGTGTTATTGAATTAATTCCTCTTATAGTGCAATCAATTCTGTTATATGCTCCTTTAGAAAACAATTCTTTTAAAGTGAATTTCGGGGCCTCTGGTAGTTCAGTTGTTAGCGCGCTGTTCTACCGTCCCAGAGGCTGTGGGTTCGAATCCCACGAATAACCATGGTCTTCTGCGCTACGTGGTAACACAATGGGCCAAAAATTAGCCTAAGTGTGCCTTTCTAGGCAGCCACAGTTAAAAAAAAAAAAAAAAAAAAAAAAAAAAAAAAAAAAAAAAAAAAAAAAAAAAAAAAAAAAAAAAAAAAAAAAAAAGTGAATTTCGTATTTGGAAACTAAAACAGAAAAGTAAAAAAAAATATTATAAGAAATCATTACTGAAGCACAATTTTTACACCGTTATCAGAATGTCACAGAAAAGATCAAGAAAAATTGCATTATCTAACGGCTCGACTGATTCTAATAATGAGAATCAAAATAATATTTCATATCACAAAAAAAAAAGACCTCGACGTATTACAACAGATTCAGAGTCGGATAATATTGAAACCAATAACAGTTACAGTTACAGACTTCAAATAAATTTGTACCTAAAATACATAAGTTTTCTTCAGTAGATTCAGGACTGAAAAAAAAAATTTCTAGAACACCAAAAGTTTTGGATTATTTTCAGTTATTCATTTCTGAAGATTTCGTCGAGTTGATAGTGAAAGAAACTAATCATTATTGGTCTCGAAGTAATAACGATGACATGAACAATTCAGGAACCACAATAGCGGAACTATACTGTTTTTTTGCTATTACATTTTTGATGACACGTAAAAAAAATTATCACTAATAGAATATTGGAGTACAGATAAACTTCTGCATAGTGGGATTTTTGGAGAAATAATGCCTAGAAACCGATATTTTAGATTATTACGGATGCTGCATTTCAACAATGATACTGGTTCTAACAATGATCGTTTGTACAAATTACGGAACGTCATTGATATACTACGAAAAAAATTTAGTGAATCATTTCAACCCTTCCAAAAATTGTGCATAGACGAGAATTTATTGTTATATAAAGGGCGGCTATCTTTCAAACAGTTTATTCCGTTTAAGAGAAACAGATTTGGAATAAAATCCTTTGTTCTTTGTGACTGTCAGACAGGATATGTGCAAGATTTAATTGTTTATGCCGGATTTTCTACCATGATAGATAGCGAAAATATGGAATATGGAAAATCGGAAGCAATTGTTGAAACACTTATGAAGCCTTATCTAGGAAAAGGTCATATCCTGTATGTAGATAATTGGTATTCCAGTCCATCTTTATTTAGTTTTCTACATAATAATTGCACAAATGCATGCGGGACCGTAAGAAAAAGAAGAAAAGGAATGCCAAAAATTGATGAAAAACTAAAAAGAGGAGAGGCAACCTCTCGGACAACCAAAAATTTGAATATCATAAAATGGATGGATAAAAAAGAAGTCTACATGCTTTTAACCATGCATACCACTGAATTTGAGATAGTAATCAAACAAGGAGGTAACAAAATTATTCAAAAACCTAAATGCGTATTGGATTATAATAATTCAATGGGTGCAGTTGATAAGACTGACATGGTTATAAGTACCGTGGAATCAACACGCAAATCTATAAAATGGTATCGCAAATACTTCTTTCATATGTTAGACATTTGTGTTTGGAATGCTTATTGTCTTTACAAACATAATCGAAAAGAATCAATATCCATGGCAACATTTCAACTACGCTCAATTAGAGAAATATTACAGAAATATCACCATAATATAAATCCTCAACGTCTAGCTGGCAATAATCATCCACTAAGGTTAACCGAAAGGCATTTTCCTTCGGTTTATAAGTCGGTAGGGAAAAACCGAAGTAGAAGGTGCGTTGTTTGCAGTGCAAATGACAAAAGACGGGAATCTAAATATGAATGTAAAGATTGTAATGTGGGCTTATGTGTAGATCCCTGTTTTAAGATATATCACAGCCAAATAAATTACTAAGAATTATCCTAATTTAAATTTTTATTTAATATACCAGCAAAATCTTTAAATATGCAACACTTAAATGATAAAATTCGAACATCAACTTGCCATGTGCACACTTCGCGGCGTGCTGCCCGGTTCAGTAGCACCACTTCGGCGGAATGGACTGCGGTAACGAAAGGGTTAAGTGTCAGATGATCGGATATAATGATGAAAGTAAGGCATATAGGATCTATGAACCAACTGGGAGAAAAATATTGATTAGACAAGATTTGATATTCAATGAAGATCGTGATTCAGTACATATGATGAAGAACCACAACAATTCTCTGAGGACGAGGAAACTAATAAAAGGCAGAAAAATCCAAGACGACCGATTCCTCGAAGCCCTTATAATACGAGAAGAGCGGCAGCAAAATCGACCAATGATGAATCTGAAGAAGCAATTATAATGGCTGAACTTTGTATGATGCAGGCAGAACCAACTTCACTTGAAGATGCTATGAAAAGTGATGAATCTCGACTATGGTTGGCAGCTATCAATGATGAAATTAATTCGCTTAAGAAAAACACAACAAGGGTTTTGGTGCCAAGAACAGAAGAGCAACATGTGATAACAAATCGCTGGACATTCAAGAAAAAGTACAAAGCTAATGGAGAGGTTGATAAATATAAGGCTCGACTAGTTGTAAGAGGATGCTCACAGAAATTTGGTCTCGATTACGAAGAAACGTTCGCACCTGTCGTTAGGCATGATTCAGTGAGAGTATTAATGTCAATAGCAGCAGCTAAAAATCTAAAACTACTTCAATTTGATGTCAAAACTGCTTTTCTGCATGGAGACCTTCATGAGACGATATATATAGAGCAGCCATATGGTTTTGAGGAGAATGACCGAGGCTGTTTGCTGAAGAAAAGCCTATATGGATTAAAACAAGCCTCTAGACAATGGAACAAGAAAATCGTTAAATTTCTTGTAAATTATGGTTTTCAACAATCAAAATCTGATTCATGCATTTTTACTTGGAAATCTCAAGAACTTGTAATATACTTGGCTCTGTATGTGGATGATGGTCTTATGTGCGGCGATAACATGTTCCTAATGCAAAAATTGCTACATGAATTACATCAAGAATTTGAAATAACCAGCAGGGAAGCAGAATTTTTCGTCGGCTTACAAATTAAAAGGGATGACAAAAGAATGAGATTAACAATTTCCCAAAGTGTATACACACAGAAAGTTTTGGAACGGTTCAACCATTCTACATGTTCACCTGTTTCTACTCCAGCAGAACCAGGAGTAAAGTTCTCCAAACATGAAGAAGGCTCAAAGAATGCAAGACAGTTTCCATACAGAGAAGTTATAGGCTCGCTAATGTATCTGATGATCTGCACAAGACCAGACATTGCTTATATTGTTGGAGTTCTGAGTCGGAAAGTCCAACAAACATGCATTGGGAAGGAGTTAAACGAATTCTGCAATATTTGAGAGGAACAGCAGAACAAGGAATAACATATAATCTAGGATCAGATCAAGTCGATCTTGATATATATTCTGATGCTGATTGGGGCGGTGATATCGACACTAGGCGAAGTACCAGTGAATGGATAGCGCTGCTAAATGGTGGGCCAGTAGCATAGAGTTCCAAAAGACAATGCATAACTACTACTTCTACTACCGAAGCAGAATTTGTTGCGCTGTGTACAGCAACAAAAGCAGTTATACCACTGCGAAGATTGATGTCGGATTTAAATCAAAGGCAAAGTCAACCAACGCCGATAAAGTGTGATAACCAGAGCGCAATTACCTTGGTCCACAATCCAGATTCGTCAAAGAGAACCAAACACATAGACACACAATATTTCTACACCTGCGACATGCAGGAATCACGAGAAATCTATGTGGAGTATGTATCAACGATGAATCAATTGGTAGATCCACTACCAAGAGACATATTCAAAAAACATATTGAACAATATGGATTGTTAAATGTATAAAAGGTAATTTAATACTGTAAAGGAGAAAGCGAGAGGGAGTGTTAAAGATAGCGCATTCTCAGCGTTACTTATTGTAAAGCAAATCATATTTTGCCATTATATTTTTGTTATATGCTTGAATTTTTATTTGTTCTAAATCTCTCTATCTCTTTCTTTTAATTTTCATATAAATAGATGGTCTCTACTGAATGTAAACTCTCTTCTGTTCTAAATTTCGAAGAAGCAATTTGTTGCTTGTTTGAAGAATAAATTCTTAAAACCTTTGTTCAAAGAATTAGGCGATACTCCACAGAAAATAGATTTACTAATATGTCAATTCCATTCAGTCTACCATGGCCTGATCGGCAATAACATATTGAGTAAGTTAAAAGCCACTATAGATTACAATAATGTTTTCACCTCGGGAGAAAACAAACTAAAATTAAATTTTGATCCACATAATAAAATAAACGATGGCGAAGAGATCCTAAGAAGGTCGATGCCAGCGGTAAGGCGAAATGGAGATTTGTCTTCGACTATCGTAAACTCAACGAAGTTACGATCGACGACAAGTATCCAATACCGAATATCGACGAGATACTCGACAAACTAGGAAAGTGCCAGTACTTTACAACACTGGATCTGGCTAAAGGATTTCATCAGATTGAGATCCAAGAGTCAGATGTTCATAAAACAGCGTTTAGTGTCGAGAATGGCCACTACGAATTCCTTCGCATGCCATTCGGGCTTAAAACAGCCCCAGCGACTTCCCAACGTTTAATGAACAACGTCCTAGCCGAATATATCAACAAAATATGTTTAGTGTACCTTGATGATATTACTATATTTTCAACGTCTCTACAAGAGCACCTGGATTCACTCCAGAAAATATTTAAAAGACTACGCGATGTCAATCTGAAAGTTCAGTCCGAATTTTTGAAAAAAGAGACTGAGTTTTTAGGGCACATTGTAACGCAGAATGGTATCAAACCTAATCCTAAGAAAGTAGCCTGCGTTAAAAACTTCCCTATCCCCAAAACAGCTAAAGAAATAAAACAGTTCCTAGGTCTCACCGAATACTACCGGAAATTCATTCGGGACTATTCTAAGATCGCTAAGCCGATGACAAAATTCCTAAAGAAAGGAACAAAATTGAATGCTAACGATCCCGAATATCAAACGAGTTTCGAGACACTTAAGAGACTATTAATAAACGACCCCATCCTTCGCTACCCCGATTTTCAAAAACCCTTTACCTTAACAACTGACGCAAGTCAATACACCCTTGGCGCCGTGCTCTCCCAAGAAGACCATATACCATAGACCAATACCCAGTGTATTACGCTAGTCGTACACTTAACGAGCATGAAATAAATTATAGCACCATAGAGAAGAAGTGTTTAGCAATTGTCTGGGCTACTAAATATTTCCGTCCCTACTTATTTGGCCGTAAATTCGTGAGAGAAACAGACCATAAGCCATTAACTTGGCTATTTTCTATTAAAGAACCTAATTCCAAACTCATAAGATGGCGATTAAAATTATCCGAATTCGATTATGAAATAAAATACAAAAAGGGAACAAAAAACAGTAACGCTGATACACTCTCTAGAATACCAGGCCCAGAACTAAACATGTTAACGCAGAATCCTGTTATACGCTGCTATACATGGTTGGAAGACGTAACAGACGAAACTAAGCTATTCGATTTGATCCAGAAGAACACTTACGCAATAACCATAGAGGAATAGAAGAAGTATTTAAAGAACTAAAACTGGATATATACAACACTAAATTGAAACTTAGAATCACCCAGCTGATAAATAATTGTGATGTCTGCTCACTAGAAAAGAAAAAACACAAAATAACAGAAACCCCTTGTAAACCAAATCAGATTATCCACATCGATGTGTTCTATAGCCTTAAAGGTCAGTTGTTCTTAACAATAATAGATAAATTTACGAAATTTGCCCAAGCGATCAAAATTAACGGTCAAACTTGGATCGAATTCCGTCGCGCACTTTTACAATATTTCAGTGCTCACGGAAACGTGTACAAGATAATAGTAGACAACGAATTATGTTTTAAAGCCCTGCCTATGCTCAATACTCGAAATATCGAAATACACTATACGTCCAATAGAAGTCACACATCGAACGCTGACATCGAACGCCTACACAATACGATAAATTAGCATCTCCGTCTTCTAAAACATGCGGATGAAAACGAATCCGAGACCGTAGAAGAGAAAATCCTAAAAATAATAGGCTTCTACAATAATACCACACACAGTACAACAAACCAATAGAATTTATTACGGGAAAGGTAAACGAAGATTAATATAACGCAATCCACGAAAGAATTGTGCAGAAAAAAGAAAAAATTATTAATAAACTCAATTCTAATAGGACCGACATAAATATTGATTCAGTACCCCAGTTTATCCGCGAGATCAGAGACGGAAAAAATCACTCGAAATATACAAAGATTCTAACCAAAAAACTAGATGACGAACACGTTGTAGATGTTAAAAACAACCTGAAGTACTATAAAACACACATTAGGAAGCCCAAGAAGTACCAAGACAGAAATAACCCCAAGATAAAATCTAAACGAGAAAGTAAATAAAAAATAAAGTCCTAATAAATAAACCAATTAATATAACGAATAAATAATAATAAACGTAATAACATAATAAACCTAACAATATAATATAACAAACCAACTAAACCCAGATCTAAAAGGCCAACCCCAACTCAATTCCAATTCCAGGTACATCATGATGGAAGGACGGTTGCTAAATACAGTAATTTTGATGATGAGCATATTACATTCCTCAAATGGTCAAGAGCTGCACTTGCAGGATTTAAATAATAACAACGGGTACGTGACGCTAAAAATGGAAAACGTCAAAATAATTAAAACCTACAGTAAAGTAATACACGTAATCAATGTAACCGAAATAGAAATTACAAAGAACCACATAAAAGAAAACGTACTAAGACTAAAACCTAAATCGGAGCAAATAGGCCCCATGTATAGCACAGTTAACCAAAGTCTCATTCTTCTAGAAGCAAAAATAGAAAATATGACACCACATTCTAAACAAAAACGCGGACTTATAAATATTTTGGGAACAGGATTAAAGTACATAGCCGGAACTATGGACAATTCGGACGAAAAAGAAATTCAAGATAAGTTAGATCAACTCTTCGCATCTAAAGGTAAACTAATTGAAGAAAACAATAAACAAGTTTTAATAAATAGGGATATTTCAAGCCAGTTGCAAGACATTACCTCACACATAAGAAATCAGCAACGATCTATAGAACAGTACCTAAACAAAGTTAACTATGACGTACGCGAAAAAATAGTATCACTAGAAGACGAAATTGAATTAATGCAGTACGTTTATCACGTCCATCACGATATTCTTCTCCTTAGAAACCATGTGGATTGGGGCTACTTTCAAAAAACATTTTAACGCCAAAAGAACTCGAATTAATCCCAAACCTCGAAAATTACAACAGTATAAAAATCACAGTTGCATCCTATAAAGATCAAGTCATAATCATCCTACTTATACCCCAATTTACCGATCAAATTTATTCTAAAGTAATCATAGAACCAGTTCACGATAGCTCAAAAAAATGTATATTCTTAGATCATTATGAAATACTTGTAGATGAATTCAATTCGGCCTTTGAGTACCCAGTTAAAGAAAACCTCAAGAAAAATGTAATCCCTATAGAAAACAATTGTACTAAAAATATAATTAAATCAAAAGAAGCTTATTGTAAAAAACAAATACTGAAAGAGCAAATTATAAAAGAAATTACCGAAGGTGTTCCTATCACGAAAAATTTGAATAACACAGTCCTTAGCCATAATTGTAATAAATTAGATATCAACCTCAATGGAAGTTACTTAATAAAATTTAAAAATTGTAAAATAAAAGTGCAAAATAACTCTTTCGAAAACTATGAGACAAAAATTTACGATAAAATCATTTTACCCAATTTTGTAACCAAAATAAAAGAAGAAAAAGTCATAGAAAACATAAAATTAGACGAACTGTACCTAAAACATATACAAAATAGGGAGCTAATAGATAAGATCTCATCAAAAAATGTAAAATTTAGCACCGTTACTCTAAGCATGAATATTGTTATAATAATAATCATAGACTTCACTACTATAACCATAATAATTATAAAATGTAAAAAGAAAAATGTAAAGCAAGACCGAACCGAAAGAAAAACTATTTCGTCGGAGCCTCAAACTAACGCGGGGGTGTTACAATAGAGCCCAAATCAATAATTTAAAATTAAACATATTAAACATGTAATTATTTATCACGCCCAATTCCCAGGCCCTAAAATCCACTTGCCTATCATTTTCTCATATCAGGTATACCATATCGAGGTTACCTGTCGCAATTATTAGAAAAACGTCGCAACACCATCGCGACACCACGTCAGCGTCTTCTACGATTTCCAAATCTGGGGTCACGCGGCCCGCTCATAAGGCACGCGGCACGACCCCGACCTCCGAAATCGGCACTCTAGGAAAAGTGCAGTTCATTCGCGATCACCGTTCGGTTCGGTCCTGTTAAAGTCTGGTGTAACCACATTTGATTAAAATATTAAAAGTGATATAATTAAAAAGATAACTCTTCTTTTCTTTCTAAGATCCCCCGATCCGTAGTGATTACAATTTTTTTTTTGTAAAATCTTCTACCGAAGATTATTTTTCTGAGTCTCAACGGCCTCCAAATGAATCAGCACAACTCGGTAACGATATTGCTGTGGCTGGACCTCTTACCCCAAGTGTTTGTGTTCAGTCAGCTGAACCACAACGGTATTCATAAATCATCAGCTGGACCAAGTGCTGATGCTGTTCCGGTTGCTACTCCTACTCCAACTCCTGCAAAAGAATGCGATCAGAACTCATCATCTGATACCGATTATAAGTTGATTTCTGCTGCTCCCGTGGATGGCGATGGCTGGCACCAGATGAAGAGAAAAAGTCGCGCCAAAAAAATTCTTGGTACCGGCTCATCTTCAACAGATCTATCGGTTTTACGCGGTATGAAATGGATTCATCTCTCCCGTTTTCGGCCATCAACTACTTCGGAATGCATTATTAAACATATGTATCTCTTCTAAACTAAAGTTGGAAAAAGAACTGCTAAAGTGTATTTCACTGATTAAAAAGGATGTGGACATCTCGACGCTTAAGTTTGTCAATTTTAAATTGGGTGTTCCCTCTGATATTGTTGGACATATATTAGACTGGGCTTCAAATTAGTATTTTCAAGAACAATGCCTCAAAAACCCCAGTTGCTCGGCCTCATGTTCCAATATCGTAAATGGACTTCATAATAAATCAAATGATTGCTCACTTTCTGTTTACTACCAAAATTTGAGAGGATTTCGTACGATCATATTGCCTAATGATCCAGGCATTATTGAGCAACTTGCCGTTCGTATTTGCTCTAAGGAATCCTCGTTATTAATTTACGTCTGTTATATTCCTCCAACTTCAAACGTGGAGACATATAAAGAACATCTGAATTGTATTAAATTCTTGGCGACGATGCTATCTGATGGTGAACATATTTGCGTATTGGGCGATTTTAATTTGGGTAATGTTACATGGACCCATATTGATGATGATACATTTCTTACACCTACAAACATCTCATCAGTGGCTGAATCTGTGATTTTAGATAATATGGCTGGTCTAAGTTTGTTTCAAGTAAATTCAATTTGTGATTCTTTGGGTAGATTATTAGATTTAATTTTTGTTTCTGAGGATATACTTTCGAAAGTATGTGAATCTTTGTCTCCATTACTAATGTGTGACTTTCATCATATGGCATTAGAATTTAACGTTTCTATTTACAAGTTTGCTCAGGTAAAGCCTTGTATTATATCTCGTGAGTACAACTTATGCAAGGCTGATTTTGAAAAATTGAATGAATATTTTTATAACATTAATTGGATAGATTTATTCAAATATCTCTCTGTAGAGGAGGCATACAATAAGTTTCTTGACACTTTAAAATCAGCTTTGAATTTACATGTTCCTCTAAAGAATAAGAGTCTTAGCAATTACCCAAAGTCGTTTAATAAATCTCTACTTCGCTTAAAAAAAGGAATAAAGCTCATAGAGAGTATAAAAGCGTTGATAGTGTAAATTGTAATAGTAATGATAAGCTACATAAATTTAGAAAAATACGAAATGAATTTCAATTTATACAAACAGTACATCTGTACCATTGAAAACAATATTCGTAACGTTGGTCGGGCTTTCTCGACTTATATTAACGACAAACGTAAGGTTTCTGGTTTTCCAATTATTATGGAATATAACGATGTTAAGTCCAATAATCTTAAAGACACGTGCGAATTATGTGCGGAGTTCTTTGAGTCAGTTTATTGTAATGATATCCGTTGTGTACCCCCTAATAATTCGACCATTGAAAATATTTTAGATATTGGCTCCTTGTGTTTAACAGAACAGGATATAATAGACGCAGTAACAAATCTTGATCGTAATTATAATATGGACTCGGATAGCATTTCGCCTGCTTTGCTTAAGTCCTGTATGCTTTCACTGGTTGAACCTTTAACTATGATTTTTAATCTATCACTTAATAGTGGCCAATTTATCGACTCTTGGAAAATATCGGTAATTAAACCAATTCACAAGAGTGGTCATAAACATTTAATTAAGAATTATAAAGGAGTCTCGTTAATGAAAACAATTCCCAAATTGCTTGATTGTATTATAGCGAAAAAGCTATCATTTTTATGCAAAGAAATTATTTGCCCACAACAACACGGTTTCATGAAACGAAAGTCAACGGTAACCAATTTGGGTTTATTCACAAAGTTTTGCTTAAATTCTATTGAAAATGGTTATCAAATTGATACAATTTACACGGACTTTTCGAAAGCTTTCGACAAGGTAAACATATGTATTCTTATAAATAAACTTCACCGAGTTTTCATTCTAGTTTTCTTAAATGGATTTCTTCTTATTTATCGAATAGGAAACAATTTGTTTCAATTGATAACTTGCGTTCAAAAATTATAGTTGGTAGTTCGGGAGTGCCACAGGGTAGTCACTGTGGTCCTATTCTATTCATATTGTTCATTGATGATGTCATTAAGTGTTTCTTGCATGCACGTTGTCTGATATACGCGGACGATCTAAAACTTTTCCTCGAGATTCGTGATCTTCACAGTTGTTTAAAGCTACAAGAAGACTTAAACAGTTTATCTAATTGGTGTGCCAGGAATGGTTTGCAACTAAATACGTCTAAATGCCGTGTTATGTCTTTTTATCGATCTACTACTAATTCTACTTTTAACTACTCCATAGAGGACAAGTTGTTGGAACGCGTTGACGAAATTACCGACTTAGGAGTAATTTTAGATAAGAAACTTTCTTTCTGTAGACATATGGATCATGTCATATTTAAGGCATACAAACCACTTGGTTTTATTAAAAGGAACACTAATGAATTTTCTAATATATTTACTATCAAGGCCTTGTATGTTTCTTTTGTGAGGTCGATTATTGAATATGAATCAATTATATGGAGTCCCATGTACAAGGCTCACATTAATAGAATTGAAGCTGTGCAAAAATCTTTTACGAGATTTCTATTTTTCAAGTTAAATTGGCAGAAAACCAATGTTCCTTCTTATGACTCAAGACGTTTATTATTTGGGCTATCAACGCTTCAATATAGGCGTGATTGTAGTTGTGCTCTCTTCATAAAAGATCTTTTATGTAATGACGTAAATTGCCCTGATTTACTTTACCTAGTAAATATATATGCATTAGGAAGACAACTCCGTTTAAGAAACTTATTGATGGCTCCTTCTCACAGGACTAATTATTGTTTGCAGGAAGTGGTAACTAGATGTATCCTCAAATTTAATTTTTTCAATGAAGATTTAGACTTCGCTTTACCAAGATCTGAATTTAAAAGTAGAATAATGTGTCTTGAGAACATTAAAAGTTAGTGAATTCTGATATGTATAAGTTTATTATATTTAAGTTTATCGTGCTTATGTATTTGGAACAAATCTTAAATGTCTAGTCTGTAAGATTATTTGTAATTGGTAGACTAAATAAATAAATAAATAAATAAATAAATATCACTGATATTTTGAATGCTTCTGAAGACTCTGATATTGGATACATATTACAGGTAGATTTGGAATATCCCGACACTCAACATAATAAACACAATGATTTACCTTTTTGTGCAGAAAATAAAAAGGCTCCAAATTCAAAATTCTCAAAGTTGCTTGCTGATTTAACCAATAAATTTCAATATATAATACATTACCGAAATTTGCAGCAATGTATTCAACAAGGTTTAATATTAAAGCAAGTGCACAGAGTATTAAAATTTCAACAATCTAAATGGTTACAAACTTATATAAATAAAAATACATACTATCGAACTATAGCCAAAAATGCTTTTTTAAGCTGCTTAATAATGCAGTGTATGGCAAGATAATGGAAAATGTAGATATACGCAAAGATGTTAGACTTGCTACGAGTTGGAGGAGTACTGGAAAACATTTGGGGGCTCGAGCTCTTATTGCAAAACCTAATTTTCATAGCTACACTCATTTTACAGAAGATTTTGCAGCTATACAACTTAATCGTATTAAAACTTTCTATAATAAACCCCTCTATATAGGTTTTTGCGTTTTAGAACTTTCAAAATGGAAAATGTACAATTTCCATTATGAATATATTAAACCAAAATATAACAATAATGCTATATTAAATTATATGGATACTGACTCTTTTATTTACATAATATATGCAGATAATTTTTATAAAGATATTTCAAATAACATTGATGAGCACTTCGATACGTCTGAATATGAGCCTAACAATCCTTATCAAATACCTTTAAAGAATAAAAAAGTTGTTGGTTTAATAAAAGATGAGGTTAATGGAAAAATTATAAAAGAATTCATTGGTCACAGAGCAAAAATGTATTCTATAGATATTCAATCTGCAGAGCTAATCAAAAAAGCTAAAGGTGTAAAAAAAATCTTCTTAGAGAGCATAAATATGAAGCATTACAGAGATTGCCTATATAAGAAAAATATATTGTATGGAAACATGTTGTTTTCAGATCAAAAATTCATAATTTATACACACAGAACATAAAAAAATAGCACAAAGTTATTCAGATGATAAGCGATATATTAAAGAAGATGGAGTAAGCACTTATGCATGGGGTCATTATAAGATATGTAATAATCTAGGTATAGAGTTTTAATAAAACATCTTTTTTAATTTAAACAATTTGTGTATTTTTTCCTAATTTTGGTTAGAATCATTGTTACATTTCAGAAACTTCTCCATCAAAAAAACATTCTCTTGTGCACAAACCCTTTGATGGATTAAACAGCGATGTGTATTAGGATATTGGTATTTGAGGAAAGAAAGTTTTGGGCATTGCAATTCTTCCCCCATGTTTATTACTACTAGTCTATCCAAATAATTGTTTTATCCAATATTGTTTTTCACATCCTTTAACATATATTGTTTTATTATTCAATAGAGGCAGGAGTTATCAACGTTTTTAAATGATGATATGGAATGTATCCATTCCTCCAAGAAAAACCGTGATGATGATTTTGCATCCATTTAGTCTCTCGAATTTTTGATGGTGGTAGAAACACAGTGTTGCATTCGATTTGCATTTGTTAATATAGCCATTTCTTTCACTATCAGTTTATTATTTTCATTCTTGAATCCTTGTATATCAACGATTGCACACATTTTACTTAAATTATTACTCATTTTACTTAAATAATTTTTTTAACTTCACTAGTCAACGGGCTGTATCAACTATTCGATCATGAAGCAGTAAACAATAGGCTGAGGTATGTGGCGGAATATTTTGATTACTTTTCAACTGAATCCGAATGCCAACTGGCCCTAATTTTATTAATTCGTTTTGATGTGAGCAGTCTAAGACCACAATTGGAGCCTCATCCTTGAATTTTTCTCTAGTTAGAAGAAGTTGATTTTGACGAGAATAGTATGATTGTTGGAATTTTACATACATATCATATAGTATAAGTTATCTCACAGAACCCAAATTCCTAAATTTTGCCTAAAATTCCCTTCAACCCATTTACCCAATCAACCTAAAACAGCCAACAAATTCTTTCCCACATAAAAAGCTTACAAAGCTTTTTACCCCATATGCCAGACGCTCCCACGATCTCCGACTCCACCAGCCAGACGACCCCACGATCATCATTTTACGCAATCCGGGAATAAGACGACACCTCACGTGGCCGGGACACCTGTCGAACCCGAAGTGCGAAGCCTGGATCTTCAGCGACGACTGCTCTTCAGTTAGTCTTAAGTTATCTGTAATCGCGTTAAGAGCGAGTAATAAACATATTTTTTTAAAGCAAAACCCGCAAGGTGTTTTTTAACTGGCGCCCGAGCAGGGACCCGCGAATAATCCACAGAAAGTTTCTAAATAAAACGAAAAAGCTTATATCGCGTCCGAAGTGTAAAAGTATTTACGAAGGTTCGCTAAATTATCGCGTCCGAAGAATAAAGGTGTTTACAAAGGTTCGCAAAATCACCGTGGCCGAATTGTAAAATTATTTACGAAGGTAAGATCGGAAGTCGCGGGTCTTATAAAAAAATCATAAAGACACTTTGTGTATGTGGAGAAACGAGGCCCCTGAAAAGCTAGAAAAGAAGCAAAAAGGAGTCACCCAAGAACTGACAGTCGCTCCACCATGGTTTTCGCTTTAATGTAAGTACCACTTTTATAAATAATAAATAAAAATAATAAAAAATAATAAATTTCGAAGTGATAAACGTGGAAAATAAAATACTAAGTTAAAGTGCGCTCGCAACAAAGTATTTCTTGTAAATTATAAAAAGTCGTGCTTCTGAAAATTGTGACATAGTTTCTTTTTTTTAGTATAATTAGGGCGTTACTGAATTTCACAATATGGCCCGAAACGAAAATAATTTGCTGAGGCCGCCTATCCTTGCTAACATTCCTAATCCGCCGAAAGCACCAGGCTTATCACGGCAGCAAGTAGAATCGATCGTCTCCCCCATAGTAGATCGCGAATGCCGAAGAATAATCGATTCCGTCATAAATCCAGGGAGTGACCCCAGCCTAGAAATAGATCAAGCAATAAATGACGATCAGCTCGGAGATCTGTCGGATATCGACAGAATTCCCGATGTAGTGAAAAGTCTTCGCGAATTTTCAGGTCAGCCAGGGGAATTTAGCTCCTGGAAAAAAAGCGTAGAACGTATTCTTAAGATTTATGAAAATCTAAAGGGGAGTCCAAAATATTAAGGAATTCTGTGATCAGGAACAAAATTGTCGGTCAGGCCGACACGGCTTTAGAATATACCTATACCTGCGAATGCGGACCCCTCCATAATTCATGTGGCAGATGTTCAGTTGTTATGTGGAGACTGATTTCTTTTTCAAGGGACTACTTTCTATTGACTGAATTTTTTAGTTGGTTATACGATCTCAGCAACGACGGACGTACAATTTTGATAATTATGGCTGATTTGTGTTTTATTTGTGGGAAGTCTCTAACTGAAGGTGATTCTGTGAATGTAGTGCGTGGCTTGAAAACTTTAAAAACTGCAAGTATTGAAAGAAATGATGGTCACATAGACTTCTTAAACACTTTAACCTCTGTGAATGTGCATGTCGAGTGTCGGAAAGTATACATCAGTAAAAATTCCATATCAGCATCAAAACGATGACTAGAGGAAGGTGAACCTTTACCATCATCCAGTGTACCTCGCAAAAAAAGGAATGAGGTGTTCGATTTTAAAACACTGTGTTTATTTTGTGGCCAAACAGCTGACGTAGCAGCAGAGTTAAGAAAAAAAGAAAAGTATCGACGAACAATCAGTAGCGTAAGTACTCTGGAATTCAAAGACAATGTCATCAAAAGAGCAGAAGAACGAAAGGATTCCTTAGGAGAATTGGTGAAAGATCGTGTACTTCATGAAATCGACTTGGTTGCAGCTGAAGCAAAATACCATACCGTTTGCTATACTCATTTTTTAAATCGAACACCATCTACTGAGAATAAGCCTCGTAAAGAAAATCAAGTTACTCAAGCAATGAAAGAGATTTTTTGTTACATAGAAAATCATGAAGATTCGCAATTCACATTGAAAAAGCTCAAGGATGTTTTTACAGAGTATGTACCAGATGACAAGACTATCTTAGCAAGACTTCAACAAAAATACTTAACTGATATCGTAATTACCAAAAAAGCAGGATCGTTTACCATTATATCTTTTCGTGACACACACACCAATGCACTTTAGCTTGTGGACAATGCAATGGGCAAGCTTGTCTCAATGCTGTTGTATTGCAAGACGATCCCGAGGAAGAAACTGCATTTGATCCAGAAATTTTAGAAGGTTTTGAGACAATCATGCAGGTAAACGAAGATGATGAAGATGAAATTGAAATTTTCGATTTCCCAGGAGATGATGATGAAGAAGAAGAAGAAAATTGATATTTTTGAACTTCAGATTTTTGAAGAATTTTAATGTACATTTGATTTTAATTGTAATTGTAACAAAAGTACAGCTACTAAATAAAAATTAACTTAAATTATATTTACTTGATTTATTTTTATTTACAATCTATCTATCTATCAATCTATTTATTTACAATCTATCAATCTATTTATTTACTATCTATTATCGAATAAAATTAAATGAATTTATTATACAGGGTGTTCAGAGGTGGGAGGGAAATAATGCAGGAGGTGAAAGGTCAGGCCGAGGCAAGCAAAAAATCGTATGGGTGGGGGGGGGTCACCTCGCACCGTTCGGCAGTTACAGGTTGATTCGTAAATCAGGATGTTGCCTTATATGGGAACCGCTATTGTATTTTTATTTTTTTTTCTACGCATCGCAGCGACCCCAAACCGGTCTCAAAAAATCACTATTCTGAAACCCTTTCCAAAAAGGTCAACACCGCCCCCCTACCCCCAACCCCTTGGCCACAATCACCTCTGGAAGTTGAAAAATTGAATTTTATTTCACGATTTTGCATCTTTCGCCCCACTTTTCTCCTAAATTCACGTTATTAACATACCTACTTTTTATTGTTTTTAAGTTTCCTATCTAATTACCTTTCAAAAAAGGTACAACATGCACAGGTAGAAAAAGGATACAAACATTTATTTACAAAAATCCTTTTATAAAATATTAGGATAATTCGAATTTTTAAGAAATTATACTTAAATTAACTAAAAAATAAATTTTGTTTACTTAAAAACTAATTACAATTAAAACTTATGTGCTACAAAAGATGTTCGAAATGTTCTCCGCCACTCTCGATGCATGTAAGTAGCCTTTTTCTGATTCCGCGTTTGAGGTCTATGGTAGCCAGTCTCTCCCGTATTTTTGTCGCTGCAGTCCCAATCCTGGTAACTAATTCTTCTCTGGTGTTGATTGGTTGTGAGTAAACATCATCTTTCATCATTCCCCATAAGAAAAAGTCCAGTGGATTAAGGTCCGGTGATCTAGCAGGCCAAGGAATCGGTCCACCTCGTCCAATCCAGCGCTCTGGGTAATGTTCATTCAACTTTGCCCTAACAATGTTCCCAGTATGCGCAGGTGCTCCGTCGTGCTGTAAATACATTGCGTTTCTGGTGGCCACGGGGATGTCCTCTAACAGATCCGGAAGGGTATTCTCCAAAAAGTCCGAATATAGCTGACTATTCAGCACTTGAGGCAAGATGAAGGGTCCTATCAACTGGTTGCCGATAATGCCAGCCCAGACATTGGCACTAAATCTTTGCTGGAAGGACCGACACCTTGTCCTATGTGGGTTCACATCTGACCAGGTATGGAGGTTGTGGAAGTTTGTGATGCCATCCCGGGTGAATTGCGATTCATCCGTCCACAGAATTCGGTCTATAAACCTTCTGTTTTCGATGTCAGACTCGAGCAGCCAAGTGCAGAACTGCAATCGTCTTTCGGAATCTCCTTGATGTAGTGCTTGGACCGGGGTATGGTGGTAAGGATGTAGTCCCTCTCGGTTCACAACGGTCCACACTCTCCCTAAAGACAATCCTAACCGTCGTGCGACCTGTCTGATGCTTATTTCAGGGCTGTTCCTGACAATGTTGAGAATTTGTAGGTCGGTTTCCGCTGAATCGGCCGAAGTTCCTGATCGCGCTTCTGCTCTAGGGGTGGTCACACTTCCGGTTTCTTTTAACCTCCTGAAAGTCCTTGAAAATACCCTTCTATCGGGTACACGCCGATTCGGGAATCTCCTTTGGTATTCCCGTAAGGCCTCACTATCATTTCCGTCTACTAAACCGTACACGTAAATTATGTCGGCATACTCTTCAACAGTGAATTCTGCCATTTTGTCTTAATGTTTTGTGTTAAACACCCGTTCTTATCAATTTCCTCTTCAACTATGGTCAGTGTCCTTTCAAACCTACCCATTTTTATACCATAATTCATAGGAGGTATTAGACACGGAGCGTCAGGATACTTAGAAGTCAATACTGGATATCATAAACTAATAACGCCATTTAACGAGATTCCATTTAGTATTTTATAACAGTTTTTCTGAAATAATAAAACTTTATTACCTGTGTTTCCTAAATAAACATTTCCGAACTTGCTGTCATTAAAATTCTTTACTTAACAACTTTTTCCATTATGGGGCAATAAAGTAATTAGGTACCTGTGAAGATGTTTTAATTTCAGGATTTTTGTATCCTTTTTCTACCTGTGCATGTTGTACCTTTTT